>JAOXNR010000001.1:1360760-1390563 GCA_028571225.1 Parsonsia alboflavescens | reverse complement strand
TAAAATATATCTAAAATAACATAATTAAGCTAAGTTACATAAGATAATGGCATGAAAAGATCATAAAACTTAGCATACTTATGTGCGAATCAATATACCTGAGTAATTACAAGTACTCATTTAAGTTTTAAAGCTAATAAATCAAAAATACTTAGATCAGCAAAATCAATTCTTGCCCTCTCTCTCTTCAACCCATCTCTCTCTTTCAGCTACCGACGACTTCAATCTACTGTTGCGACTTCATCGTCTCTCTCACTCTGCTGCAGGAGACCCATCACCAAGATTGAGTCCCTTCTTACTAAGAAAATAGGTTTTACTGGCAACCCATTTTTTATAATCAACTGTGAGCTTTTTCTAAATTTCATCTACTGTGATGCTCTTTTCTGTCTTTTTAATTTCTTTAGTTTTCAGAGTTTTTTTCTTTGACAAGAGCGGGGAATTTATTTATCACTGTTTTTATTTCTTCCAATTTTTCAGATGCAATTCTTTGCTAATGGGGTTGATGGATTGTAGTTTGGCGATTAAAATTTTAGTCACGCTGGTGTGTTTTCACTAATTTGCATGGAGACATTTAAAAGGAAAAAAATACTCAAGAAACATGTATGTTCATCGGGGATAATTTATACAGGGAAGCTAGTGTCAGTGGGTTCACTTTAACAATGACAGCGTTAATGAAGAGTTGTGGGACATTTTTTATGTATGCTTCCTAGTGCCTAACCTTAAAGACTATGGTCATGTGCCCATGATTGCGATGACATAACCTTGATGATTAGCTGCTTGATGGACTGATTTTTTCCAATTACCTCGAATGCCTTTTGAACTATTATTCTAGAGATATCACAAATTTGTGGCAACTTGAAAGTTGAATCTTTTTGTTTCATGAACATTTTTCTAAATGATAACAATATTTCTATAGATATTTTATTTCAAAAATGAGTCTGTATGATTGAGGCTTAAGCACACGATTGACTGGCACTATTGAGTTTCATTTAAATCTATTTAAACAAAATCAGAAGACTTTTCTTGCATTTTTCGGCATTACTATGATGGTAATGACGAGCTCTAGCTTACTTGTCTCCAGAACTGGTTGCCAAACTCTCAAATTCTGGGAGGAAAATAGCCGTAAAATTTATGTCCATTGTAATTTGTTCTGGTTCTGTAAATAGATTTTGTTTTGGTATATAGAAAAAAAAAAAGGGATTTCATTGCTCTTCTTGTTCTTCTCTGGAGAATATGATCCTAGGTTTAGTTAGCTATTTCATATGCGGTATTGACTCATTCTATTTAAATCTAATAAAATCTAGTATAAAACATTAGTGTTTGTGTTTCCTCGTGACCAACAATTTAGGTAATTTTTCTTTCGTATTTTCTTTTCTTTTAGTTGTTTGAAGTGAAGGAACAAGAAATTTAGATATGCAAGATCAGCTTGTTTGACTTGCAGGCTTACTTGGAAGGTGATGAAATTTTGAGTAGTAGAGAAAGTTCTTCCAAATGGGTTAGGAGACAAACATCAGTTGTTTGGAAAAACTTTAAGACCATAAATGATGATGGAAATCAAAAGGCCAAGTTGAACTGGCACAGGATCTACTCATTAGGTGGTACGTCTAATTTACTTCATCACTTAGATAGTTGTTTAAAAAGAGAAAAAGCTTGCATGGTACGACCTCCATTGGATCAATAGGTTTATTGTGAAAAGATGGCTAGAGGTATCATGTTGCATAATTATCCATTCAATCTTGTTGAACGAGAAGGAATTAGAGATTTGCATACCTTTCTGAATAACGAGGTACAACATATATCACGAAATACCATTAAAATGGATATCTTAAAATTGCATCGGAGAGATAGGGAGAATTTGAGACACGAATTAGAGAATATTCAAGGTAGAATTTCTTTGACTTGTGATTTATGGTCATCTATTATGATGGCTAGATATTTATGTCTCACAACACATTATGTTGATGAAGGGTGGATATTTAGAAAAAAGGTGTTAAATTTTAGTCATACTCCCACACCACATAGTGGTACAATTTTAGCTACCAGAATTATAGATTTAATGAGGGACATGGGTATTGAGAAGAGAATTTTTTTCAGATTAACAATGGACAATGCATCTTACAATCATACTTTGCTAGACTATTTGAAACGAAATTTGAGATTGAATGATCGATTAGTATTTGGGGGAAAAATTTTTCATGTTCGTTGTAGAGCACATGTATTAAATTTGATTGTTAAGGCTAGTTTGAATTGCATTGAGAATTCTATCTTCAAGATTAGGGAGTGCATATAGGAAAATAAAGTTTGCAGAATGTATTGCTTAAGTTTCAATGGATTGCAAGAAAATGTTACAACAAAATGTTATACATACATGGAATTCAACCTATTTAATGTTTGAAAGTGCACTTGTATATCATCAAGCATTTTAGCAATTACAATTAGTTGATTCAAATTTTAGATGGTGTCCATTTGAAGAGGAGTGGTCTAAGGTTGAACATATAGCTAGATTTCTAAAGCCTTTTTATGATACTACCACATTTTTTTTTTTCTGGTTCTGAATACCCTACTACTAACTTGTTTTTTCATGAAGTTTGGCAAATACAAATGCTTATTCTTGAAGAGATGAGAAGTCTAGATAATGATTTGAGGGAAATGGATATAATGATGAATAATAAATTTAAAAGGTATTGAGAGTGTTATAGTTTGGTCTTTAGCTTTGCCATTATATTGGATACTCGATTCAAATTGCAGTGTGTGGAATTTTGTCTTTCTAAATTACATCCAATTACATTCCAAGAGAAGGTAAGCGTGATTTGAGAAGAGTTTCAATTGTTGTTTGAAGAGTACTTGAATATTTCCTCAACATCATTAGATTCTTCTTCTTCTTAGATGAGGGTTGTTGGTGATAGTAATTTTGATATTAAGGATGAATTTGACTTATATGAGAAACACCATTATGATTTGCAAAAGAGTTCTTTCCAACTAAACAAGTATTTGGAAGAATTTAGGTTTCCTTCAAAGCAAAAGTTGGATATTCTACAATTTTGGAAAGAAATTAGGAGTCATTTTCCAAAACTTGCTACAGTAGCATGTGATATTTTTGCAATTCCTATTACTAGATTTGCTTCAGAATCTACCCTTAACATTTTAGGTAGAGTCATTGGCAAATACCATTCTTCAATTTTGCCAGAAAATGCTGAGTCATTAGTATACACAAGGGATTGGTTATATGATACAAAAGGTATGCTTTGTAAAATTTCTATTTTGTATGATTTTATTCTTAATTATTTTATTTTATCTCTTTACTAAGTAACACTAACTCAACTCTTTTCTTATTTTAGCTTTTGATCATGAAGAATTAGATGGACTTGCAATTAATTTTGCCCCATTAGCAGCCAAGATAGGTTCTATTTCTTTGGGATGTGTTTGATGATTATGGTTGAATTGGTTGTAGTATTTTTACTTTGTATTATTGTTGAAGATTGATTTTATATATTTTTAATTATTGTAATGGTCATGTTACTAATTAATTTTAATTTTATTAAGAAGTTTATCAATTTTAAAGTCATTGTCTAGATATAATAGTTATGGCCTCTAATATGTGTGCTTAAAAGAACACTTGTTATTATCATTTATGGGAGAAACAGGTACGATCCGGATATGTCAACATAAATCGGCATAATCTGGACAACAAGTGGGTTCAAGGTCTCAACAACTGATACTTGAAAGTTAAGACTCACAAAGTTAATAAGGATTGGTGGGGAGCGACCTGCTACACTGACTTTTGAGTTCACATACCTTCTAAATGAGCTCGAGAGATATCTTATCAAGATCTCGACCTTTGATTTGGTAAGGTCCAATCCGTCTCATACATCTTCCATGCACGATTCATCGTACACGACTCCTAATATCTCTTATGGACATATGATCACTCTTTGTGACCTCCACAGGTAAGTCGCGAAGTTGGTCTAGAGGTCGCTTAGAGAGCTCGGAACTCTTGATAGAGACGTGAATGACAAGATATCTCTACAAAGGGAAATTCCACGATTCTAGAAGCATTGGGCGGGATTCGATATGATCTCATAGTTATCTTCAATACTTACAATTACGTAATAGAAGAGCCCTAATCTAATAGATAACTAATTTCATGTCAATATATAATCAAATGGTAAACGGTCTACGGACAAGGGACAACCTTTTTGAGAATTAATTACACTAGATCACTTTCAAAATACTGACTTAAGCATTAGAGCTCTTCCCTAAGCAATAGCCCTCTCCAATGACCTGCCTACTTTCTTCTTAGGTTGCAATCATTGTGGTTTAGGGGTGACTCCGAGTCCATTCTTGAGCTCCATCAGGAAAACAACATCAACCTTCCAAAAAGGAATGATAATTATAGAATTCAAGAGGCCAACAGAGGAGAAAAGGTGTTCCTCAACCCAAAATTCCTTGAGAAAGGGATAAAAATAGGAGAATTATTACCTCCTAAAATCAAAGGGAAGCTTGTGGACTCCCTTCAAGAGTACCTAAAAGTCTTCGCTTGGCAACCTAGCGACCTTGATCTGGTGGATCGAAAGATTGCTGAACACAAGGTCGGGCTCGAACTAGGATTCAAGTCGGTGAAGCAGAAGAAGAGGACCTTCGCCTCTGAGCGAAACAAGGTCATAGCTCGAGAAGTGCAAGCTGTTCTTGACTCGGGAATTCTGAAAGAAGTAGTATACCCAGAATGGTTGGCTAACTTGGTCGTTGTGCTAAAAAAAATAGGAGACTTGGAGGATGTGTGTGGATTTCACCACGCTGAACAAATTTTGTCAAAAGGATTCCTACTCACTCCCAAGCATCGATCAAATGGTGGACTCGACAGCTGGATATCAGTGGCTGTGTTTCCTGGACACATATAAGGGGTGCCACCAAATCCCAATGGTAGCTGAAGACACGAAAAAGACCTCATTCATCACAAAAGTCAGGACTTACTACTACACCAAAATGCCATTTGGACTAAAGAATGCAGGGGCAGAATTCCAGCAGGCTATGCATAAAGTGTTCAAGAACCAACTCAGGAGAAACATTGAGTTCTGCGTGGATAACATTGTGATCAAGTCCAGGACCTCTGAAGATTTCATTGAGGATATCAAGGAAACTTTCCAAACCTTGAAGGCTGCCCACATGAAGCTCAACCCTGAAAAATGCACCTTTGGAGTATCAGCAGGCAAATTCCTGGGCTTCATGATATCAAAGCGAGGCATTGATGCCAAACTAGACAAAATAAAAGCACTGCTAGACATGGAATTGCTTGAAACATCAAAGAGGTTTAGAGTCTACCGAGAAAGATGGCAGCACAAAGGAGCTTCATCAGCAAAATGGAAGACAAAAGGGAGAAATTCTATGAGGTCATAAAAAAGTCGAAGGATTTCCGGTGGACTAAAGATTGCCAAACAGCATTTGGAAAACTGAAAGACTTACTGGAAAGCCTCCTCAGCTCGTCTCTCTGAGGCCAGGAGAAGAAATCATGATGTACCTTACTGCAACAGAAAAAGCAGTTAGCTCTATGCTATTGGTAGAAAGGTCAAGTTTACAATTTCCCATTTATTATGTAAGCCGTTTTCTCTGAGGTCCCGAAATTAGATATTCGGACCTCGAAAAATTTTTGTACCTCATATTTCTTACCTCAAGGAAGTTAAAGCCATATTTTGAAGCTTACCCAATAAGAGTGTTAAACAATTTACCATTAAAACAAGTTCTAGCAAAATCTGAGTTATCGGGCAGGACAATGAAGTGGTCTCTAGAGCTCTCGGGATATCAAATTGAATTTGAACCAAGGAAAGCAATTAAAGCTCAAGCTCTCTCGGATTTTGTAGAGGAATGCACCAGAGCTTCACTAAAGCTCACAAGCACTTGCGAAAGTAATTTCTAGACAATGTATATAGATGGTTCCACGGAAAAGGAAAATTCAGGTGCTGGAATAGTACTAATTAGCCCTTAGGGAGTGAAAATCCCTTACTCTGTGAAGTATAACTTCCCAACCTCGAATAATGAATCCAAATATGAAGCTCTTTTAGCAGGTCTAAGACTTACAAGAGCTCTAAAAGTGTAGAAATTGCATGTTAAAATTAATTCGCAGGTTACAGCCAGCCAAGTTGTTGGAGAATACGAAGCTAGAGAGGACAACATGATCAAATATCTCAAAAGAGTAAGGGATATCACATCTAAACTTGAGTATTTCCTCATCGAGCAGATTCCCAGAGAGCAAAACACAGAGGCAGACCCGCTATCGAAAGTTTATCGAGAGATAGCAAGAACAAATGCTGAGCTACTGGTGGAACAATTATACTCTCCTAGCATAGACCAAGATGAGAACTTGGTTTTAGAGGATCACGCAGACTGGAGATATCAAATTTATAGGTTCTTAAAAAATGGCGACCTTCCACAAAACCCAAAAGAAGCTCGCCAAGTGCGAAGATGGTTACCTCGCTATGTCCTGATAGGAGTTAATGAGGTGTACAGGAGGTCATATACCTGGCCATTACTCAAATGTCTAAGCCAAGGAGAGGGATAGTATGTCATTGAGGAGGTACATAGTGGGATATATGGATCACACATAGGAGTAAAGATTGTGGCCAACAAAATTCTATGGACGGAATACTATTGACCTTCAATGGTTTCGGACATTGAGAAAGCCATACAAAATTACATGAGTTGCTAGTTGCATGGGAACAAACCACATGTGTTGCCAACAAGGTATCAATCCATCAACGCATTAGTACCTCTAATGGGCATATAGAACAACACCTAGGAAGGCTACTGGAGAAACACCATTCGGCTTGTGCTTTGCTGCAGAGGCAATAATGCCCGTAAAGGTCAAAATGAAGTCTTTAAGACTAATTGAATATAATTCAGTCTTAAACGAGTTGGAGAGAAGGGTAGATCTCGACCTTCTTGAAGATGTTAGAAACAAAGTAATGGAGACTAATAGAAGCTGCAAAAGACAAGTCACAAATTTTTTTCAACAAAAGAGTGAAAGAAAGGCATTCCATAGTTGGAGAAATGGTCCTCAAAAAGTCAGATGTTGGGAAACAAGAGCAACTAGCCAAGCTACAAGAAAGCTGGGAAGGACCTTATGTAATCCAGTAAGTTCACAAAGGAGGGAGCTATAAGCTTGATGATCTCGAAAGAAGACAACTCCTAAGACCATGGAATGCTTTCCACCTAAAGAAATTCTGTGCCTAAAGTTGTTTCAGACATTATAGACCTAGCAGACTCATCAATTGAGCTTGGGAAACTATTTAAAGAGACTTCACCAAAAGGCAAGATGACCTCAACGACCACTTCAGTTTTAGTTCGAACAAGACATAAATGAAAGATAAGTGTTTCAGAGCTTATTAAGACTTTATTTCGTGCTATTTGCCCTGAGCTTTACTTCATCTTACTTGACTTGAGTTTTAAAAGTTGTGCACAAAAGCAACAACAAGTTTCTTGAAGAAAAATTCAAATTGATATATAAAAAGCAAAGAGGCCACAAGCAGACCTCAGACGAAGATGTTTAGTACAAATGAAAAAATGTCAAGGGTTGAATATTCGAAACATTGAGGAAGGAAGAATGGGAAAAAAAAAATCCCTATTCTATTAAAAAAATCTTCTCCCTCACCACCTCATGAACTCTTCAATTACTTCCTTGGCAGATGGTGGACAAGAGGCACATCATCTTTATCATCCTTTTCCTCCCAAAGGATGTCGATTGGGCCAGAGCTGCTCGGATGAACCTGATGAGGACATCAACCAAGATGGACAGGGCAGTTTGGATTAGCAGATTACACCGGCCAAGCCCACTCCATTGAGTCCACAAAGGTCCAAGCGACTGAAGGAAAACGGGCCTGATCCGAACTAACTTGGACCTTCTATCTCAGGATACGTGTCAGGCCTACTATCTAAAAATAGATCGTAACTTGACTAGATGATTGGAAACTAGTCGTTGAGCAATACTCATTGCTTTGCCATGAGGTACAAAGTTTTTTGGACATCCGGGATCGTCTTGATGGGTTTTCGAGCATTTTTTAATGTTTTTCAGGTTTTTCTAATAATTTAGGGATATTTTGGTAATTTCTTTCTTTCTTTCTTTTTTTTTCCTTTTTTGATTTCCGACTAGGATTAGGTTTTAATTTCTGAATCGTTTTTCAATTAGGTTTAGGGCAGATTTAGGTCTTTAAATACTGGCGTTTGTCTTAGTTTTAGATAGTTTTGTTTTTCGACATTATTTCAGGAATCGATTTCCTTTATTTTCTCTTTACTTTTGGTTTGAATAGCAATTCAAGTTAGGCAAAAAATCGTGAGTGATCAAGTGAAACATCCCAAAATGGTGAATGATCATGCTAAACATACCTTTTCCATTTTCCGGTTCAAATTATTGTTCGGTTTATTGCAGATGATTCGAGTCGTCCGGCATCAGAACCAACTCTTCAGCAGTTGTTTCTATCGCGACATTACTGGAAGGGCCTGCAAAACAGTAGACAACGTGTTCAAATAAAAGACTACATAAGAAATTGACAAGTAACCTTGAAAAGGTCAAGTACCTTCTCCAGAATGAGCATGTGGAAGATGAGAAAGGTATTGAGAAATTAGACCTCCACGGCTGGGCCTAGTCATACCTTCAAGAAGGGCTTATGCCCCAGGATCTACATCCAAGACCTCTCTCTCTATGACCTTAACCTCAGGGGCTACTTCCACGAGCTCCTTTCCCTTCCCCGAAGGGCCCTCATTAGCTTGGCCAACTTGGGCCAGGACTTCGGTCATGGTGACCTCCTCTTGTGAAGTTGCAGCTAGACCTTCTTGCTCCCAGGGAAGAGGGGAAACCATCTCTAGATGGTAGAGTTGAGCATCGAACTCAGGGTCAGTGATGCAGGCTGACCTGAGCTTAGAATGGGCTTAACTTTGACTTTTGGGCTTTTTATGTTTTAAGGGCTTTTTTAATTTCCAATTAGGTTTAAGGTAGATATTAGGTTATAAATATCTCGTTTTGTCTTCAATTATAGACAAGCTTTTACATTGTGATTTTTTTGACTTTTGTCGTCGACTTTTGGTTGTTAAACTAACAACTTATGTGTTTTCACAATATCCAGTTCTTTTCCTGTTTAGCCTTTTATTCGTTCCTGTTTATTGCATCAGTTGGTATCAAAGCACTAGGTTGCCTTCACCAATGGCTGAACAAAATCATGTTGGTCATGGACGGCGTCATGCTGGAAGGGGACTTGGAGTCGTTCCTGAGGAAGACGAACAGCCTCGTCAACGTGACTTGCGAGAAAATGAAAACCAAGCACAAAAAAGCCAAATCCAAGAATTGGAGCGGCAGCTCTAGGTTGGACATTCAGACTAAGAAGAGGGTGGAATCAGAGATTAAATCCGGAGATGAGGAAGAAGATATCAATCTGTTTGGGGTTTTGAACCAGGGGCGTAATCGAGAAGGACGACTTGGCAGACAATCTTCTTTCTAGAATCTCGACATGAAAATCAAGATTTTGGATTAGGTGAGCAGGTAGATCGAAAGATTAAGGAAAAAAAAAAAAAGAAGAAGAAATCAAGTTCTGTTATTGGGATTTTTAGGACTACCGTAATATTCACTAGAGTTGGTTGAAGCTGATGGAAAAGACATGGTCACCGAGGCAGCAGATCTGGAAGTTTCCGGAACACTCCCTATCGCCGGAAAAGTCAGAGAAGTCTCACATCTGGATTTGTGAATTGTTGTTGCGATTAGGTCATGACTGGACTACTACTAGTCAAGCCACAGACGACCATGCTGCAGTAGGCAGGTGGTAGTTTGATCGAGCAAATATTCCAATTGAGCAGAAGCAGAGACGCAAACGAGGAGATCTGCAAGCTAGTGGTGGTCAACAAGTTTCACCCAAGCCAGACCCAGAAGAAACAGCAGACCGAAGACCAATAGTAAAATCGATTTTCTGGCAACTGAACTGTTTGGTAGGAAGCAGAACGACCGTTTGAACAGTGACTGGAAAATCAGATCTGGCTCCAGGCGGCATGACAGAACAATGGCAATGGCAGTGGCTAGTTCAGGTGTTCAATTCTGATCATGGTAGATCTGTGGTTGGCAGTTGGTCAAAGGTTGACTAGGGCTTGGCTGCTTAGAGAAGAAGAAGGAGATAAGAAACCCTCATTGGTTTTTCCTTATTTGCAAAAGAAGGCCTCGATTTTTCAAAAATTATAGATTTGGTCCTTAAGTTTTGTTTATTAACCCAATTAGGAAATATTTTTATTATTATTTTTATTATTAGCTTTTTAATTAGAGCTCTTTTAGGCCTTAGCACTGGTAGAAACGCAGTTGGTAAGGACGAGTCAGATTCGAGGGTGAATCTTTTCCAAGCCAGGGAGAATGATGCAGGCTGGCCCAAGCTCGGAATGGGCTCAACTTTGACTTTTGGGCTTCTTATGTTTTTAGGGCTTTTTTAATTTCCAATCAAGTTTAGGGTAGATTTTAGGTTATAAATATCTCATTTTGTCTTCAGTTATAGACAGACGTTTACAATGTGATTTTTCCGACTTTTGTCGTCAACTTTTGGTCGTTAAACTTAAAACTTGTGTATTTTCACAATATCCCGTTCTTTTCCTGTTTAGCCTTTTATTCGTTCCTGTTTATTGCATCAGTCAGTTTTCATCCCTGTGATGAGCTCTTTGAGCTTGTCTACGGCCTCTATGTACAACCCCATCATCTGAGGCCGCATCAAAGACTCCACGTACCCCTGAAAGGTAGGGTTTCCCTCGAGCTTCTCCATGGAGAGGTCACCATCCTCATCACAAGGGCCTTGGAGCTCATGCAGTTTGGTCTCGAGCTCCTGAACACGCTCCCCTTGCCGGACATCGAGGTCGATGAGCTCCTCTATCTTCTTATCAGCCTCCGTCAGGGCTAAAGACATTAATTGGCTATGAGCTCTGGGCTCTTCGATTTTTTTTTTCTTAGATTAGTCTGGTCGCTTTGTCGACAGAGGAGTTGACCTGCTCAGCAGAAGTTGTGAGCTCAACATTCCTCATCTCCAGACGAGCCTTGGCGTCCTAGAGCTCGGAAATGAGAGAGGTGAACTCTTGGTCCTTTTTGACCTTCTCAACTTGCCTCCTCAGGCACTTGCCAAGGAAGAGGTGATTCTGCAAAAAGAAAAGAAGGTCAGTATTGAAGTCAGATTAAAACAAAACCAATTGCAAACTTATAGAAGGTCACAGGAACTTATTGCGGTGTGAAGGGAGGCAGTGAATTTATCAAGCTCCTTGTCGGTCAGTTGCCAGTAGATTTCCCGATCAATTGAGGGACTGCACTCCATCAGGAAAGATTGGGAGTGAGGCCATTGAAGTAGGGAGTTAGTCCCCTCGGTAGAATGGGTCGCCAGAGCAACAGTCCCCAACCTCTTCAGAGTTCTATCGACCTTCTCAGTGGTGCAGCCTGGGAATGCTGGCTTGGACCCCGAGGTCATAGGGGCGTTCCTCTTCCTAGAGGAAGTTGCGGGAATCTTCTTAGCTAGCCGAAAGGAAGGTGAAAAGGAGAAGGTTGAAATCTTGATGGACTTGTTAGAAAGCTTCATCTTGACGACCATCGAGCTTCGTTTTGAGGCAACCTGAGTCCTCTCGGCCACCACCTGTTTCCCCTTGGCCTGGGGAATAGGAATTTTAGCAGCAAGAGCTGCAGCAGAAGAAGCATCAGCTGTGCCCCTAGCTCCACCAGTGGGAGATTGAGAAGGGGTAGACTTGAAGATCCAGGAGGTGGTCCTCATTGCTGTCAAGGAAAAAAAAGGGAGAGAAAGAACTATTAGTACCATATTACAAGCCAATATAAGCAAAAATTAATTAAAGACAAGAAGCTCCCTACCAGAAGCGGATATCCCCGAAGCTCCCCTAACCCCAGGGAGGTCAAGATCTACTGGGCTCCCTAGTCTAGTAGGGCGAAGGAAGGTTTCAAGCTAGATTGGAGAAGAACACCCAACCTTGACAATATCTGAATTGGCTAGGTCTATCAGGAGGTCCTTGTGCTTTAATTGTTCAATGGACAGGACAAGAAGCTCATTAAAGAATGAATGGTTCAAGTTCCAATCCAAATAAGGTTCGGATTGGATTAGGTGGTTTGGGAGATGGGCGAAAAAGAAGAAATTCTTCCACTCCCCTACAGAGGACTGGAAGGGACCGACTAGATTATAATGAGGTGTTAAACTAAAGGTACCCTTTAAAGGCACCCTTAGCGGCAGAAGAAAAGCCCAGCATGAAGAAGCTCCTAAAGAGCTCTAAAGAGATGGGGACTCTATAAAGATGGCAGGTCTCTATGAAAGTGACTACTTGCCAAATTGAATTTGGGACAAGCTAAGTGAGGGGAAAACCCTAGAAGTAAGCAAGGTTAAGAAATAGTGGGTGAAGAAAAGGTAGAAGAATGAATCCCTTAAGGCTGGAATGATAAAGGACTATACATCCATTATATTGGCTGAAGGGACATTCGTCCTCGATAGCAGCGATGACATCGCCTTTCTCTAATCCTCTTTCTCCATTGATGTCAAAAACATCAGTAAGGTCTAGAGAAGAAGGTATAGAAAGAACCTCAAGTTCAGAGAGCTCGTATACCTCGCTCTTAACAGAGGGAGCTTTAACGGTGGCATCGGAAAAGTAGAAAACCCCATTCTCCAAATCAACAGGAGAAGGGGAAGGAGCCACCTCTTTGGAATGAAGAGAAGGGGTGTTTGATGCAAAAGATACTAAGAATGACACAGTAGACATCTCAATTTGGAAGAAAGAGATAAAAAAGATGAAATTTTTTCAAGGGAGAAATAGAAAACTCACTCGGTAAAATCCTGAAACGTGAGAAGGGAAGCTATCTTGAGTTATTGGATACTCGAGTAGAAGAAAGAAAAGAAGTTTAAAGCAGAAGGCTTTGTAAATTCAAAGTTCTCACAAGCTGTAAGAAGTTTTAGGCAAATCCCAAAATTTGAAGGCTTCTAATTTATATGAAGGAAACCTTTGAGCTACTGAAATGGACCGACCTTCCAAAGATGAAACGGGGCAACTATCCAAAACTAAATGGATTAGCTTTCCAAAAACTGAAACAGAGCGGCTATTCCAAACTAAAATGGTTAGTTTCTTCTAAAAATCGAAACGGAGCGACTTTCCAAATCTGGACCGGTTCTAGTCTTCAAAAAACTGGATAGGTCATCTTTCCCAAAACTAAAGAGGTGCAACTCATCTAAAAATAGCTTTTGTGAAAAGAAACAGGATGACCCTTCAGGGGTCGCTACTTAAAGATGGTAATTAGGCCCAGCAAGCTTAGAAAAGAGAGTAATGATGGGAGAAACGGATACGACCAACTCATCTAAAAATAGCTTTTGCAAAAAGAAACAGCACGACCCTTCAAGGGTCGCGATTTAAAGATGGTAATTTAGGCCCAACGAGCTTAGAAAAGGGAGTAATGATGGGAGAAATGGATACGACCAGGATAAGTCAACATAAACAGGTATGACCTGGACGGAAGTCGACCCAAGTGGGCTCAAGGCCTCAACCCTTGATACCTAAAAGTCAGACTCACAAAGTTAATGTTATTTTTTCATTTCATAACCACATTTCGTTATTATCATTTCAAGAGAATGAAGAAACAAAAAGTGAAATATAAGAAGAGAAAAATAAAAAGGAAAGAAAAATAATATGAAATGATTAAAAAGGATAAGTATGAAAATTGAAAAGTTGGAGCATTTTTTTATGAGCTATTTTGTAATTTAAAGAAAAAAGTTAAATATGCTAAATGAGTAATCAGATTATTTATAGCTAAATAATTTATAAATCATAATATAAATAATTTGAATGTAAATTATTATGATTTATTTAATTTTAGTTCAAATGAGCACTTGAGTATTCATTTTGCTCCCTCTAATTTTAAAGTCCAACCTAACCCTTAAAGCCTCATAGCAGGTTCAAGGATTCCCACGTGTATATATCTTTTCAAATATTGATCGATATATATATAAATCTTTGTTAGTATGACTATATATATATAAGAAAATATTATAGAAGGTTACGAAACATACTTTATAAAATATTTTAATTAAATATTTAATGATCAAAATTAACTATCAATTATTAAAAAATATATATAAATTATCCTACAAAAATTATTAAGTGCGGTACTTCCATACAACTTGACCGTTAACTGCCGGCAAAAGTCAATCAATCCCACTTAATTTAACCTCATTTTGCGATAAATTTGAAAGAAAAAATGAAAGCACAAGTCCTTTCTACCTCTCCTTGTTCCATTCAAGGGGTTTGGTTGCTTCTAGTCATCTCCTTCGTCTAGATCTACCGCACTGTACATATCCAACCAAGCCCACTCTTGCCAAGATTTCCTTACAGACGACAAGCCCAGATCTATCAATTCCTCCAAGCTAAACTTACAGTCGCGAAGAAATTTCCAATTTTCCATTGGTTGTGCTCGTGTGTATTCCTTCCCTCGGTATGGTCTTTGGCAGCTATAAGTTGAAGAGGATACATATTTTTAGGATTTCTTTAGAACAAGGGATTCTTTTTTTATATACCATTTCAATCAAATAGAAATGGACTGGAGAAATGTTACCGCTGAAGATCGGATCGAGGCTCTTCGCAAGGTTGAATGGCCATCACTGTCTCTCGACCAATATTCGAATTATTTTTCATTTCACCATCCCCCCGATGGTACACCAAGTGGAATAGTCGCCTCAAATGTAATCTCTACTTTGTCGTTAAACTGCACTGAAAGTGATTATCGCAAAAAGAGTGTTTTCACATTTTGTTTTTTCAAAATCTTCTTCCTCAAATGAAATTTGCTTGAGCGGTCATGTGAATATGGATTTTTACAGTACTTTTATGTTTACAATATGGAAGATTAGATCTGGAAAATTGATAAAGGTTTTTAGAAGCTTGAATAATTATTTATGTAAATATAATCTGTCCCTCTTGGAAAATTCTTCTCGGTTAACTTAGTAATTTCTTTCCAATTTTAATTACTGAATTAAGTATATCTGCTTGTATGGAAATTACATGAAAATTTTCAACGAAGTTGGGCTATATGAGGAATCTTGTGATTATTCAGAATAAGATGGTAGGAAGGATTCCTCCAATAGGGACCTCTGAAGGAAGAAGGAGACCATTTTCTTCTTCCAAATTTACCCTCAAAAAAAAGTTAAATTGAGTGAATTTGACTAGATTTCGATGGCCGTTAATGTTCAAATTAAATAAAAGCACCTCATTCGATAAATTTTAAAAGTTTGAATGCCTATAATTATTAAAAATAAGTTTAAATGTCTAAATCAAAAAAACTGAAAAATTTTAGTGTCTTTACCCTAAAAAGATTTTATCTTAAAACAAAAGAAGAATTTTCACAAACAAGCATCCAAACACACGACTTTCTTAAGCATATCCAGACAAGCGCGAAATGAAACATCCAACCATATCATTCCTACAAAGAATAACATAATACAAAATGGCTTGGTTGATATTTTTATCCCAAGTGTCGATAAGAAAGGTACCTACAGCCCGGGATTGACAATTCGGAATCTAAGCAACTTAACAGCAATTTCGACACAGAAATTTAATATCCAAAGTGTAAGAAACATTGAATTTCAGTCTCCCGGTTACCAAAACCGTGCGTGTGTGTGTTTTTTTTTTTCAAAATAAAATAAAAATATTAAAGATAAAAAAAAGAGAAAGAGAATGAGAAAACTGTTTCTCAGATACGAGGAAGGAAAAGAAAGAATAGAAATGTGGGAGAACCTATTATATAAACTTGGATACCAATCAATAATCAACGTTACAAAGTTTAAGGTAAGGATTATCTAACATTACGTATTTAAACCAAAAAGACTTGTACTTGTGAATCGCAAGATCCAACCATGGTTTATAGTTTCCATTATAATGTACAACAGCTGCATTCTTTATTTCCGTTTGGTTAAGCGCCGGATCATAGCCAAGCCCCAAAACATGCCAGCTTCTCTCTAAGGGATGGGTCAAGTTGTAAAAAGTTATCAACCCCGGTGGCAACGTACCGAGCTTCCAAAGTGTTCTGTCTTCGTTCTGCAACCAAAGATTATAAATGAGCTGCAGCAAAAACCCAGCAGTTAAATGGAAGTAATTCTAGAGGTTGCTTTCTGTAACTCTTCCATGATACAGCAGCATTTTTTCACAGGATCAGATTGTCAGCAACAGAATAAAAATCAGCACTCTTTCTAGAAAAGATAAACCCACTTGAGCTAACACAAAGATATTAAAGCTTTTAAGCCAAAACCCTCGCATGAGGAGTCAGAAAAAATTCCAACAAGCTTTTTTCCCGTTGCATTTATTCTTTTCTTTTGTAATCGATGAAACTTCCACAGATCTTTCTTCTCGAAGAACTCAAAACTCTCTTACATTATCTATATTACAGACTACTAAAAAACCCCTGACACAGCATAAAGTTTTCATGTCTGTCTTTTTGTTTCTAATTCTCTAAAGAATATAGAAGAAAATTCTTCTCTTTAAAAATGAAGAGCTTCTGATATTAGCGGAGTATTCCAATATAAAGATATAACCAATGGAGCTCTCCGATAATTAAAACAATGACTTGAGAAATTGTAAGCACTAAGGCAACAAGAAAAGAAGAAAAAAAAAATGAAGGTCATCATACCCTGTTTTGCCAGTAATGATACATTCCTGTGATATTGCGCTTCCTCCATTCCTTCAGATCAAACATATTCATGCCAAATGCCCAACCACAAGCACTAGGATCAAAATTGTCAGATATCATTGGATTAGAGAAGTTCAGATATTTGTCAAATCTGTGAAAACTCTCCTTGCACGTCTCCACAGCACCATTCACCATTCCTTGCAAATCAACAGACCAAAGAGGGGTCAAATCCTTCTGAACTACAATATCATCATCCAGAAACAGTATCTTGTCCAACTTTGGGTAAACCTCAGGAAGGTAAAATCGTAGATGATTCAACATGGATAAGTATTTTGGATTTCTATATTTGAGGTTGTCAGTGCCAGCAGTGATGGTAGAGGCTTGGTGGGCCTTAAAGTAATACTCTATCATTCTTGAAGATTCAAGCTGGCGTAAAACAGGGCAATAAGAAGAATTGAGCCAGGTAAAATCATCTACATTCTCAACCTGGATTGCTGCATTAGCAGGTGGGTTGACCAAAAACCACATTTTCATAGCTGCAAAGTTTAGTTTATCTGTCACTATATGGAACACATGCTTTTCAGGCTCCTTTGCATGCAGAACTGTTGAATTCACAACAACAGATGCTGCAAGAACGTTGTCAGAAAAGATGGCATAATGGTATAGAGAAGGATCTTCAAGTTTTTCTTTATTGGGGAACTCTCTATCTTCATAACCACGTAAGAAATAATCTGTTGACAAAAGTAAAGGAACACAATGGAAAGGCTTGGGGACAGTTTTTGCAGCAAGCTGAATTAAGAATGCACTTTTCTTCTTCAGCGCATTTACATTCCCTTCGGTTGACTGGAGCATGGCCCTTAATTTTCTTGCTATGGTTAAACAATCATATAGTTGGTCCTTTGCGGCAGAAAGGGTATGGCCCATTTTTTTTGCTTGATCAAGTGCACTGGTGATTAACAGAGAAACAAATTTGTGTTAATGCCAACGGTCATCTGTAGATCTTAATAAAGGTGAAAGAACAAATATAAGCAAACCTTGGCTGAAGTTCAGCATCAGAGGTTGCTTCTCCAATTGCAAGTTGACTTTCTCGAGAGTGTTTAAGAATCGAATAATAAAGAGAAGTCTCATTTTTAGCTATTGCAATGGATGCATAAGCTCTTGCCATTATGATCTGATCACGCATTAGTTTCAATGTAGAGTCAGAATGAGGATTCTCATATTCTTTCCTCCATATACCGTATTTACCTTGGATTGTGGTGTCAAGTTCTCTGGCTCGTTCAATCGCTGCTTCTTGCATTTGGTTGTCAATCTCTTTGCTTTGTTGGATTAATTCAGCAGTCCGTCTTTCCCTCCTTTCTTGACGTAATGCCTAGACAATAGGAATAGACATTGCATTGTAAGACCAATTAACCAAATAAGCAAAACAGACATAAAGAACATCATAGAAATGTCACCTGGCGTTTAAGTTTCAAAGGATGCACTCGAGACACAAGTGAACGTGGTATCTCTGTCCAATTCTTAGGTTCTTCACCATGATCCTCACTTTTGTTAAACCTTTTATCGCGTAGAAGTGGATTTCCTGATGCCTGAATGGATAGAGTAGTTGAATATGTGATCAATGTAATTACTGAAATTTGCCTGTCAGGATTGATAGAATTGGCATAGACATATAGCAATAGACCTGTAAGCTTAGTGTTTGGTCTGGCACTTCATCACTGGGGTTTCTCCAAACCCAGGAACCAGAAAGGTCCCTTGACTTCACGGTTCTAATTCGGACTGCTCCAGAAGGATCACTATATGTCACAGTAATGTCAATATCCTGCACCAAATTGCAGAACAAATCAACATTGCAATCTTGCTTATAATGTAAAGGCAAAAATGATGGAGCACCTTTTCTTCTGGATAAGTGGCAGAATTTACTTGGGCTTCTTTCTGCAATACCACAAATTTTCCATGTTAAGACTAATTACAAGAATTGATATCTTGAGATATTTAGTATATGGTACAAGCAAATAGAGGGCTCCCCTCTGGGCCGTGTATTGAAATTTTTGTTAGAAGCAACCCTAATGTTTAAGAAGTCCAATGGATATAGGTTTGAAATGTCAATAACTTCCAAGACATAAATTGTAGGATCACTACTTAGGCATGAATATCACTATTAGACAATTAATTATGTATATGTAAAGATCTGCTCATGTGCTGTAGGAGTTGGCATATTGGTTCCCCTTAGAACAGATTGAAGTAAGTATCAATAACTTTGAACTCTTTTGGGCTAAGTTATGAAATCTGTCATCAGTGTCTTTAGAAAGGAAAGGAAAAGATGAAGAATCGAACTTCAAGAAATGAAAAGGTAAACCAAGATCGTAATACCAAAAGCAAAATCAAAATAATTTGAAGAGCAACCAAGTACATGGAATCTCAACTTCTATTACGAGCTCACATAAAGGAAACATTTTTTTTTTCCAATTAGTTTCCTTTAAAATTGAGAGACAAAATTTAAAAACAAATAAAACAAAACAAAAGAATAACATATTTTTGATAAACACATTCAAAGCACAAGAATGTAAACACAAATTTGCATAGATCATAAGCAATATATAAACCCACCAGAAAGGTGGGAAATCACAAAAAGTACCTTTGTGCTAGTACATTGCGGACAATCATACAGGGGCTGAGACCATTTGAGCTCCCTTTGACTGAGGATAAATAAAATAAAACAAAATAAAAAGAGGAAAAGAGGTTGTCACCCAGGATATTGCATCACCATGTTACTCAAAAGCAGCAGTGTCAACATTTGCTATCAAACATTTGAAAAACAGTATCAAACAACCAATTGAAATCCGAGAAATGACTGCTCTTACTTACGAGGCAAGGATATCTGATCTTCCTGCTCTTACTAGAGCAGAATTCATCATGAGCTGCACAAAAATTCAGCAAAAAAATCAGTAAATATGCAAAGAAAAAGAACAAAGTTAAGATAGACGGCATGGAGGACAAACTATCACGCAAGAAAGATAACAAAACAATGCCGAATCGCGACGAACGGTTTCGTCTAATAGATTAGCTTTAGCCAGTAGCCAAAATAAATAAACTTAAGAGTAGCTTCTCCAAAAATAATGGTAAGAAAAGCAGGAAAAAGGTATTATCCATACCTACTGAATACATCTAATCGATCAACAAGATGAATTCAAAATTCCGGTTTCAGATTGAAGTTAGAGATTAGATCGTGTGCTTAATTAAAACATTACCAGGAATAGGAATGTGATTAAGGGAGATGCCGTCACCATCCATAGACTTCGGCGAACAGCTCCCACTGCCGGCCGGTCACCGTCGAAATTACGATTCATCGGATCAGTTTCACTCAAATTAAACTCGTTCCCAACCGAAGGGAGAGTTATGTGAAAAGCGCCAAAGGAACGCTACGCCTAACAGCGTCTTTAGAGTTTGTACTGGCAGGCACAAACAAAATCGTTTGACTTTGGAAAAACGTTGATAAAATTTAAATTATAGTTAGCAGTAATATTCTTCAAGTCAAAAAAAGGGAAAATAAAATTTTTTTTCTCTCATTTTTTTTTGTGGGTGTCAAAAGAAAATTTTAAAAAATTGAGGGTATTATACATAGTTTTAAAATTTTGTTTTAAACTACTTGTTCGCTCTTTTTTAATTATTTGCATCTGAAATTAAATATTTACTTTAAATAGAATCAAATAATAATAAAAATTTAATTTTTAATATAAACATAATCATATTAATTTATAATAAAAAATTAATTAATTTTAAAAAAAAAAATATTAGATTCATAATATTTCAAAGTAACTACTAGCAAAACATCAACATACTCATTTCCTAAACTAGCAAGAACTTTATTAAGAAAATTGATAATGTAATGAGATAATGAATTAAGTCAAACTTTATTATTAAAATACGTGCACGTCAAATTAGAATATTCAATTTCGAACCGAGGGAATATTAAAAAAGAAATATTTCAAAGTAAAAATATTAATATTGATTTTAAATCAAACAAAATATAAGTAATCATTTTAGAAAAGTTTTTGCATACAATAAGTTAATCCTTAAAAAAAATTATGACTCAGTGTTAAAAAATTTACTAAAATATATTTGGACATAGCACTACTTATGAGGTCGATATTTTCAGGAGCCACTGAATGTTTCTAGAATCCGGTTTTAACTCTCCAACTTTAAATCATTTGGGTTTAGCTCTCCAACTATGAAAATGTATAAAAAAGAGTTCTTTCGTCCATTTTGGATATTAACCCCTAATGGAAGGAGTTTTATCAAGGGTACTTTTGTCCATCTTTTCTCTCTTTTTTTCCTCTTCTCCTCCTTCTCCTACCACAATACCACGGCAACAGCTGAACCCATTAAAATCATCCCCAAAATCATTCCAACAATCAACACAAATACAACAATTACAATATACTGACGAAGAAGTTCTCACTTAATTCTTCTCCACAACAACTCCAATATTCCCGATTAATTGGATAAAGATGTGGAATAAAATGAATCTACTCCAACTATGAAGATTGCAGAGGTTGATTGTAGTTTGGAGCTAACAAATGGACCAAAGGTGAACAGTGACCCAACTAATCAAGGTAAGGCCTAGCACAATTGATCTAAGGAAAAATTTACAGGCAAGTTTAGAAAAGGGCGAATCCTATCTTGTTCATTGAAAAGAGTAAAGTAACAAAGGAAGGCATACCCGAAAGTACCAAATCTCTATTCCTTTCTCTTCTTGCACTACTACCTTTACCTTTGCACAAGGGTTATTCCATGGCTAACCTTCAATTGCTTCATGATAATCTAAGTCGGTACAATTCCTCTACGTTTCTTTTTTTCCCTGTACTCTTACTTTCACCAACTCTCGAGGGCTACTCGATTGAAATTCATCTTCAACCTGATTCGGAGCTATCCAAATCAAAGCTACCCCTCCAACATTATCTCAAGATGAGTCATTGCAAGAACAGGTTGAGGTCACAGACTCAAAGTCACAATTGATGAAAAGGAGCAGGGGAGAAGAAGATGGACAAAATTACCCCCAAAAAATAGCACATGATTGGCACATGAGACCCTTTCGTCAGGGCTAAACACCTAAAATAGACGGAAGGGCTCTTTTTTATATGTTTTCATAATTGGAGAGTTAAACCCAAAAGATTTAAAGTTAGAGGATTAAAACCAAATTCTCAAAAAGTTTAGGAGCACGTGGAAATGTTTATCCTTACTTATTCTATTATGTATTTTATGGAAATCTTGACTAGCAACATTAAATCATTACAAGCCTCAGAATTAAGAAGATTGGCATATGCCTGAGAAGTTTAGCCACAAAAAGTGGGTGAAGAAACCTAGGTACTTCAAATCTTCTCATACATTAATTAAAAAACTTGTGCATTTATTTTTATTTATTTTGTAAATATCTTTTATAAACTAAATTCTAAAAAAATAAACTAAACTTGAAGATCACGGTACTTTTCATCTTTTAGAACATACATAAAATTTTCAACTAATATACTTCATACAAAAGTCCATTAGAAAATTGTAGCCCAAAAGTACCCCTATCTCAATTACACCCTCTTACCGTTACCTAATAATATAAGCAAACCAAAGCCTTGCTTGTTTCAGTTTATTTTTTAAAAAAGCACTTATTTTCTCTTAAAAAGCACTTAAAGAGAAATTAAACTTGTTTATTCGGACTTTTCAACCAAAAAAAAAAAAAAAAACCATAAGCAGAAAATTTTAAAAAAAGGCAAAAAAGGTGCTTATATTTTAAGCCAAAAAAAGTAGCTTATATTTTAAACACATTTGTGTCTCTCATTTTTTGTTACTTTTTCTTCACTCCCTGTTTTTTTTCTTCTCAATTTTTTTTGTTCTACGGTGTTATCCTACTCTTTTTTTTCCCTTCCACTTTTATCACTTCTTTCTTTTTCCTCCCTTTTTTCCACTCTGCCAACCCCGTCCTATACCCTCCCCGAAGCCCAAACCCCTTGTCTTCTAGAGTTTCTTTCTTTCTTTCCTTTTTTTCTTTTTACTTTTCCTAGATTTATATTTTTTGTTTTCCATTGTGAAAATTTATTCGGTCTAACTTGTATATAATATCTCTATATACTTTGGGAGAGTAAAAAGAATTACAATTTTATTAATTTTTTAAAAATCTTTCAAGATTAAATAGAATATTATTATTATTATTTTCTATCCACTTGATTTCATGATATTTGAAAAAAAAAGATAAGTACACAAATCTTAAAAATTTTATTAAAAGCAATTTTTTTTTTAAAAAAAGTGTTTTTTCATGCAAACGGATTTTAAGTTTGAAAAGCACTTATAAGTTACTGTATCCAAATATAAAACACCTAAACTTAAAATAAAAGCACTTTAATAAAAAATCTTATAAAGAGTACTACAGCAAGAACACTTATTTATAAATTCATCTAAACGGATCCCAAATCATCAGCAATTGCTTCGTTGAGTCCAGCCCTGTGACAGTTGTTAAGAAGAGCTGCTCATTGCTCAGTCACAAATTAGGATGGGCTTCTGCAAATATCAAAGATCTGGCCATAGTAGTGCATTTCAGAATACTATACACAAAGCCAGTATAGATGAGGAAACAAGCTCAATCACCATAATTATCGTCAAGGGCAAGATGAAAATGATCTCAATTTACAAAATTTAAATGAATATTTTCTACACAAATTTGAGCAATTGGATGTTCCCTAGCAGCTATATTGACAAGCAAACTGGTACGAGATTTATCTTCAAAATTCTCTCATCTCAACACGGTTTCTGCTACATCATTAACAAGAGACGATGCAGAACCAGTTATCTCAGGGCAAATGTATGGAATAACCTCTTCTTCTGAGATGTCTTATATTACACCCGTTGTGGGAGCGGATATGATGGATACCTTCCATTTCTTGGATGAAGTGCAGAACGATGATGCAAAGGCTGATTGTGACCATACCGATTATGCCTTGTACGACAAGCAGAATTCATCCTTGGTTCTTTTGGTCTTTCATTAGCAGACTCAACTCGTTCCAAGGTTTCTACCACTTCTTTCATTGATGGCCTCATTTTAGGTTCGGGTCCAAGACAGGTCAGAGCAAGCTGAGCAATTTGTACAGCAGACTTTGAAGGATATTTGCCTTCTAGCCGCATATCCATTATGTTCTTCAACTTTCTTCTATCAGATAAATGAGGCTTGATCCAATCAACCAAGTTATGCTGACCACTGGGACGATTTGTATCAAGTGCCCGCAAACCTGTCAGCATTTCTACCAACACAACACCAAAGCCATACACATCGCTCTTCACATATAAATGTCCTGTGAAATCAGAATCATTAAAGTTGCTGCAGTTGCAACCTTGCTAAACTTGCATTACAGCAGAACTCACTGAATGAATATATCAAGTGGACAAGCTACATTACCTGTTGCAACATACTCAGGAGCAGCATAACCATAAGTTCCCATGACTCGTGTTGTGACATGAGATTGACTGGCTGTAGGTCCAATCTTAGCCAATCCAAAATCTGATATCTTGGCATTGTAGGACTGAGGAACAAAACATATGACTACTGTTAGAAAAGAATAAAGCTTTCCCTAGTAATATCTTCTTATGAGAGCAACTAATCCAAAGGCACTCACAAACCATAAATTGGTTTGAGAAAATGGATTAAGGATGGCTAAGGATAAGTACGAGCAACATTTAGGATGGGGAATGGTACTTATTCGAAAAGAAGTCTCATATGCAACGAGCATGTGCACTATAAATAGTCAATGCTGATTGAATTATGTACTTACACCATCAAGCAATATGTTTGACGCCTTGAAATCCCTATATATCACTTGTTTCTCAGATGCATGCAGGAAAGCCAGTCCTCGAGCCGCACCAATTAAAATCTTCAGCCTTATTTCCCAGGGAAGTGGCTGAGCAGTGGAGCCCCCTAAAGACAGTAAAACAATAAGTATAAATGAGACCTCATTATCAGCAATTGATGGTAAAACTACAAATGTCCGACGGTTACAATCTTACTTCCAAAAAGGTGGTTCTCTAGGCTACCCTTTTGCATAAATTCATAGACAAGGAGTAGTTCTTTTTCTTCCCAACAGTACCCTATGAGCTTGACAAGGTTGGGATGAGAAAGCCTTCCAAGGAAATTCACTTCAGACTGCAAAGGGAGACATGGAATAGAAGTTCATTACAGGCATCTGAGAAAATCTTAACTTACACAATTTTAACTGTTCCAGAAAAAAGAAAAAAAAGCCATAAAATTATTTGGAGTTACGTTTGGGTCTTTTATGAGACATTCTCAAAGTTCGTGAAAGGAGCAATAAGAGTTATGCAAGCTATCGAAAGTCAAAGTTGAAGAAAGGAATTAAACAAGTTCAGGTAATTTACCTGCCACTCTTCAAAGCCTTGTATACTTTCAGAATTCAATTTCTTAACGGCAATTACAGATCCGCTACCACCTCTTGAGGAGGACTTTTCCTCAAGCCAACCTTTGTATACTTTTCCAAATCCACCTTCTCCCAGAACTGTATCATTCCTAAAATTCCTGGTTGCAGCCCTGAGTTCAGAAAAAGAGAAAATCCTTAGATTGGGATGGGGCAAAATCTGCCCATTTGGGTAGGCCTCGTCACTGCCGCTTGCAGCCGAGAACCGGCTGTTCCCTGAGGCAGTGCTGCCTCCTGAAGATGTTGTATTGCTGGTTGTCTGGGATATCCCTGCAGCAGGTAAAGACGCGTGAGAAGGTTAATTATTTCAAGGAAAACAGCTGAAGGCAGAACAAAAAAAAAGAAAAAGAAAAAGCACACCATCAAAAAAGTAATGAAGAAACTTGTTCAACTGTGCTAGATTCTTGAAAACATTAGAAATTTAGAACAGAGAGATGCGAAATGCTTGATCTAAATAACACAACAGAACCTTATAATAGTTTTGAAGATATTATCATATTTCAAATATCCCAAATGATACAGAAGTTGACAAAAAAAAAAAAAAAGGACTGCACATTTTTTTAAAGGAAAACATGACAAAATTCCATGGATTGAAATAGGAATATTCCATATTAACCAAATTTATTCATAAGCAAGACAAGGAGATGCAATTGACAACCCAGGACGAAAAGAATTAATAAGAAAATTACCAGAATTCAAATGACCAGTAGTGCTCAAGCTGTGATTATCGACAGCAGAACTCCAGCAGACTCCCATACCGGGCGACTCTTATACTATTTTTTATAACCACCTTTGCAATCCGATTATGTGTTTCAGAGCTGCAACGATTTTCCTCGCTGGGAAGATCAAAGCAAAAGAAAGCGCTAATCTTTTTCAATATGGCAAATGAATTCCCCACAATTCTCTTCACATCCTATTATCTGATCAAAGTTTGTTGAGCCCTTTTTCTCCCTCTTGCTGTTCCTCAACTCGGTGGTCAGAAGAAATGTAGTGTCGTTTCTCTTTGCCGACCCAAAAAAAGGAAAAAATTTGCCAGACTTGACTTATGAAGCGGCGGCTGGGTAGCTCCACTCAAAACCAGAACTGATACTAGTTGGTTAAGAGCGGCAAAATATAGGACGGATGCTTATGGAATTTAGACAAGAGAAAGAAAATCAAAGAGAAATGGTTTGTTTATGATGATGAAGCTGCTCAGAAATTAGACTACTAATACCGGAAATTACATTAGAAGAAAGTGCGGGGTCATATGGAGAGAATGGGAGCATTAAATTAAATTAAAGATTTTCAACAAATTAATAAATTATTCGTACTGGGGTACAGGAAAGGGAAGAGGCTAAGTCAAAGTCAAATTAACGGGGTATGAGGATTGCGTGGTAAGAAGGAGAACATTAACATAAGATTGGGTCAATGCTCCCCATTCGGCTCCATCCTTTCCTTTTCGAGGCCGAACATATTTTTCAAACTCAAAGAAGAAGAAAAATGTGTGCACGACACAGACCAGACTCCATTCCTCCCTCGCTTTAGAGTTTATTCAAAGTTTTCTTTCATTCGGTTTCGGCTATAAAATATAAATGTTTATGAGGAAAGGAAAACAAACACAAATAACTTGCACACAAGGGTGTGGTGATTGAATAGTTTGGAGATAAAACTTATCTAATATAGATCATGAGTTCAACTTGATTATACTTCATACCATAGTTTCTTTTATGAAAAACAACTCATTAAAAATTATTATAAGTACAGTCGATAATACATTACATAATTATATTGTATTTTAAAAATGTTACAATAATGGTTTTATTTTAATAAATATTCAATTAGTTAAATTCACACTAGCTTATATAATTTTGAAATTCAAATAGTTTAATTAAGTGAATTAGGATCATTATTATATATTACTGCTTTGACTCAAATATAAGTCTCTAATTTTCTTTTAACATGAACTAAGGAATAAGATTTGAATGAGATGAGACGATTAAGTAATGATTCGAGTTTAACTCGGTAAATGTTTAAATTCGACTCACTTGTTAACCGAATCGAGTCAAGCTCATATGTATTTAATTTGCTAAGTTCGCAAACCTAAAAGATCTTTAAAATATTTATAATAGTATTATATTACTCTTTATGTTCCAAAATATAAATCGTTTAAAAGTGTTTTATTTATCTCATGTATAATATGAGAAATTTTGTTATTATCAATTCATTATTATGATGTTTTTTTTTTCTTCTATTCTTACTCTTCAAAAATATTTTTATTTATTGTAAAGAAAAAAAGTGTAGATATTAAAGAGAGAGTAAAGGGGTATTTTTTACATAATATAGTCACATTTAAGACTTTTTAATTCATATGAAATGGTAAATAAAGTCTTATATTGTGAGACAGATATAGTATTATATATAATATAAAAGTTATATTATGTATAATATTTTTTTATTCATATATTATATATGATAGTTAAGTCTTGCTTAATTTGACAATATATGGTAGCAGATAGAATCAAGAAGTCTCGAATTTAAAACATAATTAAGATAAATGAGAAATCAAGGTTGACAATTGAGACGTGGGGTATAAGGAAGGTTGGGTCATAAAAACACAAAAACCTCAAACTCAAGTCTAATAAAATATAAATTAACTCATGATTTATTATTGATATTTTTAAGTTATTTTTTATGTTAATAATTTTTCAAAACTATCATTATTCACTTAAATAAGTTGAATAAACTTTTTATTCATATAGATTTGATTTATTGATTACTTTTTGCATTTAAAATATTATTTTCATTAAATTATACAAATAAATGAATAAGAATATACAAAAAATTTTGAATAACCAACCCTCTTGTGTATATTTAACTTATCTAGGTTAAAATATAATTAAAATTTTGATGTTATTAATTAATTATTTGATTAAATATGTTATCATCTTATTTTGTAAACAAGTGAGAATAAAATAAGAAGATTTTTTTACAAGGAAAAATGTGAAATGCACTATTTATTTATATAGTTTATTTGTGCATTTTAATATTATAAATTTATGTGGTTAAACAAACTCTTCATATTTTAGTTTATTGAAAGTAATTATAATATAATTAATTATTAATTACGAAGGGACACATGACAACAATTGAAAAGAGCTGCCTTTTTTGATAGTACAGTATGTATGGATAAAGAAAATTTACTATTCATATGACATATGTGCTCCGGAACAGGAACAGGAAAATTTTAGGCAATTTTTTTTTTTGTTGTTTTGATGGCTTTTTCATTTTTGAGTTTCCTATTGCTATTAGGTTTAGGGTTAATTATTGTTATTAGATTGAGGGTTAACTATTGTTATTAAATTTCTTTTGATATAATAGGAAGTCATACATAAATGTATAATAGGAGATCCGAAACACCCTTGATAACACTCTTAATAACTCTAAATTTTGAAATGACAACACAGACCCTCTCTCTCTGTTAAATTTGTTGAGCTCTAACCGAAATTTCACTTTCATGGACATTTTTGCAACTTTAGTGAATAAAAAGGTAGAAAAAATAAACGAGAAAATCCCTCTTAAAATATCATTTTAGAGATTTGTCAAAATTTCCTTCAAATTCATTTTTTCTTTTGTAGATCTATGACCTTATCTCGTAGATTTATCTTAATTTCTTCCAAATCCACATTTTGGAAAGGAATGACAAAATGTTCTTGAATGAATTAGAAGGGCTCTGCATGTCTTAGTTCTTCTTTTACACTATCTAATAAAGTAATATATATTATTCGATTTAGATAAAATATCCCTAAAATTTAGTATATATATTTATAAGATGTTACTAAAAAAATATATCAGTAAAAGTGTAGATGTACTTTTATAATAATGTATAAGAAGCGTTAGAAAATCCATAACATGACAGAGGAGAGTGGGTTTTGCTCAAGTCTGATTTAGGGATTTTTTTTTTTCTTTCTTTTTTCTAATGAAAAGGACACGTCTACACTCACTCCATCACAAACTCCTTACCCTACGCTAATTCCTCCAGGTCCTCGTGGTCAAGACTAAATTACAAAGAATCTATTTTTAAACCCTCAAATATTTGTTAGAAACAATAGCAATTTTAAAGGCAAGATAAGATTTGAGCTTTAGTAATTGGGAGAATCTCTTATTTGGTATCAAAAAATTATACCCGAATTCAATAGTGATACATATTATTATTATTTTAGTCAATTAAGTATCAAAATAAATTTTAAACATCAAAGTTAATATTTTCATCTACATTCCAATATATTTTCGATCCAAAATAATATGTGTCTGTAATTTTGGTAGCAAAAATTATATCTAAATTCAGAATTGATATCCATTATTTATTCCTCTGTCAAATAAGTACTAAAATAATTTATAACTTGAAATTATTTGGGTATTTAATCAACCAAAAAGAAAAACAATAAGTATCAAATCCACAATTCTCCCGCTCCCCACCCCCCAACCCAAAAGAAAAATAAAATAAAATCTTTCCAAGAAATAAGTCTAAATGTTAGAAATAAGATTGTCCCTCTTGGACTCGGTATTACAAAAGTAAGCCGGCTATCTCAAATCCAGCTAGACATATCATGGACAATCTCTGTAAAATTTTGGCGAAATTCTAAAAAGTATGGCTAGTTGTTGAAGAAATTAAAATAGGAAAAATGAAGAATATATATATATATAT
>JAOXNR010000001.1:1341206-1351549 GCA_028571225.1 Parsonsia alboflavescens | reverse complement strand
AGACTCCTTACAAATAAGTAGTAATCTAAAAGGATTCTAATAATAAAATAGAAACTTATTACAAAACGAAGTAGTTTGGAAATAAATAATCAAATCCTAATAAAACTGAAAGTCTTTGCCACGGTCCAGGGTCAACAAATTTGGTCAATCCATAGTCCTCAACTCTAATCTGATGAACAGTAAAAACGGTGAACAGTTCCTCAACAACAATTTTGTAAAATCTTGAGCTTTTTTCAGCCAAATATTCCTACAAACAAAAATCAAACATAGGGAAGTAAAATATATATAAAATAACATAATTAAGCTAAGTTACATAAGATAACGGCACAAAAAGATCATAAAACTTAGCATAATTATCTGCAAATCAGATCTTGAAGATGAACAAGGAGATTTCAATACCCATTTCTAACATTGACCACTCTTTTTCTAGTGTTCTTGTGCCAAATTTTCACATTTTTGAAGGCCTAAACAAGTTGAAGAAAGACAAGGACAATAAGATGATGAGTGCTACGTTAAAGTGGTACACTCTTATCTCTAATCTTGGTGATAGGATGTTGAATTTTAAGCATGAAAACATGATTTCTAAGGCTAAGCATGATTGTGGAAATGCTTGTGATGTTCATGAGAAAGTTGTTAGTTGTGAATTTCTTGGGCATAATGATTCCTTGATTAGAGAAAACATGTCTTCTACTTTTTTGAGTCTTGTGACAGCTTTTATGGATTTTGAAGTTGATAGGGAATCATTTGTGAAAGAGCATGCATGTGACTATGTGCTTAATGTTTCTAGGCAAGTTATATATGGTCAATTCTTCAAGCATATTAATTCTTTGATTAGAGAAAATACTTTGTTTATGCCTAAGGATTCTATCTATGACTTGTTGGCCATTGGAATTCATGCAAATAACATAGAGTTATCGTCTCGTGACTTGAAATTCTTGAATTGCATGAGTGAGCAAATCTTTGGGACTTACATGAATAGACTTTCAAAGTTTGTTCTAGATGATAGAGGTTTGTGGATCTTTGATGCTATGCTTATTGATGATAACTTATATCTTTGTGGCCTAGTGTGCATACTCATTGTTGATTTTAACTTCTTGTTTATCTTTTTTGAATTGTACTTTAGCATGATTCAAAAGAGAAGAAATCCAATCCTTGTTGGAGAATTTCGGTGAAGAATCATACCATGTTGTGAAATTTACTTTTGGGAAGATGAGATATTTCTTAATCATGAGAACAACATGTTTGTATGGATTTTTTTTCTCCTTATGTTTCTTAGATTCAAAGCTTATGAGACCCATGATGACATGCTTAGAAGATGTTCTTTTTATGTGCTTAATTCTTCCAAGCATGAAAAATTCTTTAAGTTTTTGAATCTTGAGAATCATGAAGTTGAATTTGTGAGATATGATAGTGATACAATCTTGGATACCTTGTTTAGAACGTGCGTGTTAGGACTACATATGAAAAAGAAGCCTATGCTCATTGGTGAATACTTGTTGAATTCTTGAGAAAAAGTATGTCAATGTCATTATGAGAGTTTGATCTTTATTGATGTTGATTGGCTTCAAGTTGATAAAAGCAATGTGTTTCCTATTTGCTTCATCTCTATTTGACTTGTATGGTGGAACTACTTGATGATATGGTCTATATTTTGTGCCATGAATAGAGATATGATGAGATCTTGGAAGTCTTTGAAAAATCTGCTGTTTTCAAGAGAGCATAATGATGTCCATATTGGAAATGTGATGAGTTCTAGCATATGTGAAGAGTACTTTCTTATTTCTTTTATTATACATATGTTTGATACTTTTAATGGAGGACATGTGTATGCCATGTTAAGGGATTATTTCTTGAACTTATTGTGCATGAATTCAAGAATTGAAGTTCTTTCATATCATGCTTTATGCGGTCAAAAACCAATGGGATTTCAAGCCTTATTGTCATATGCTTTGAATGATAGAAATTGGGTTCTTGATTGTTCTAAATGGCTAGTATTCCTTGTCTATGATCTTTCTTCTAATGAGCTTCTTGAAGGTGAGAAGGAATACATATCTATCAAAGAGAAACCACCACCTTCAATGAAGGGTATGGTAAGGCATTATCAACTTCTCACTTCCATGTTACTGATTCTTTAAATTCTTCAATCAATGTTAGTGATCATTCTCTTATCTATGTAGGACTTAAGGATTCAAGGATGAATCCTTTTGAGGTGTGGGGGAATGATAGATATCAAGGAGTTATCAAAACATTGGAGAATTCATGGAAGCTACCAAATGAGGAGATGAGAAGATTCAAGTTCAATTCTAAAGAAGATGGAGCTTCAAGTTGAGAGTCAATGAATGGATTGAATATTTACAAGATGAAGAAGTTAGTTCATGCATATAAAAACATGTACTTCACGTATAAGAATGATGCCTTGAAGACGAAAGTAGCAATGTTGACATTGATGCAAATCAAGGAAGATCAACTTGAAGATGATGCCATGTTCCATGAACTTAAGCTTGTAGATAAAGACCAAATTGAAGAGACATTTGCGAAGATGGAGGGATTAGGAATGTGCCTAAAAGTCTCAAGTTCAGGTCCCAAAAGAGTATAAATTGAAGGGAGGACAAAGCATGGAACAAAGGGCTAAAGAAGAAGAAGGAAAGTTGGAAAACAGGGCATCTAGCTCCTAATCAGTCCCATCCGGCGCCAGCACAACAGATGATCCATTTGGTTGCCATTCCAATGGCCATCCGGTGCCGAACAAGCACTAGGTCAGCAACCCATATTGCTGTTTTCTTTGAATTTTAATGCTTTCTTCTTATTATTTTTTATATGTTTTAATTGTAATCATGTCTAATTACCCTACCCACGAATTATTAGGTTAATTTAGGGCTTTGGGACTATATATAGTTTCTTATCTTTGTAAGACAAAACAACCCACAAACATGTAAACGTTTGTGTGATTTGTTTTTAAAGATCAAACATGATCTTTCATGAGTGTTCTTGAGAGCTCCTCTTAGGGTCTTGTGCCACTTCATTTAGGGCATTCAATCACTTTGGGTTAAGGTATTGAAGTGTCTACTGAATCAAGAGGTTGGTTGTTGTAGAATTCCAAAAAAGGTTAATCTAATCTCCCCTGAATCTTTGATGAGTCCTTCTTCTTTTCTTTAATTGGTTTCTTTGAATGTATAAACCCTAAAAACCTTCAACCTTCAAGGAATCACATTAAGTAGGCAGAAACTTCTTTTGCAGCAACTTTTTCATCTTATCCCAATTTTGAATTCTCAACTTCCATTCTCGCATACTTTGTTTCTTAACGTGTTCCCATCATTTCAAAGCATGCTTCCTCAATTTGATAGCAATGAGTTTCACTTTCTAATCCTCAATCAAATCTCAAACATCAAAAATTCGTTCTACCATGTGTATGCCAATCTGTGAACTCATCAAGATGAGCCCTACCTTCAAATTCAGGGATCTCAATCTTCATTCCGAAATTTTGAATAGATGAGTAACTTTTAGGTTGTACTCCCTGATTTTGTCCCTGGTCAACAATCCCGAAAGGATTGGCTTCTGTCTCTTCATCATCAGATTTGGCCTCTGATTCCACACCCTCTTCGGACTAAACGCCCAACCTTGCCTCCGCAAGTTGTCACTCCAAATCCAGGATCCGTCTTCTTTGTTCCTCGATTTCTATATCTCGCAAGTCTCATTGACGCAATTGTTCATCATCTTTAGGAACCATTCCAAGCCTCCTTCCAGCAAGAGCATGTCGTCCATGACCAACACCATTTTGTTTAGCTATTAGTGAAGGCAACGTAGTGCTCTGATACCAAATGATGCCGAAGAATAACAGGATAATAAAGAGAAACCGTCAAAGTTCTCTGAATTGATAATAATCAATATAAAAATAATCAACCCCCTAAAAATGAGTTTAACACTACTTGTATAGATTAACCCTAAATAGCAAATAAAATAATATAGTAAAAGTACTAAAATATCCTAAAAACTAAAAATGATCAAAAAAATCTATCTTATCCCTGCAGCACTCTTCGTCTTCGTCCTTCAATTTCTTCCAATTTCACAGATGATTTCTTTTTTCTTCTCCTTCATTTCTCTTAGCTTAACATGCTTTAAAATCCAAATCTGATTTGTTCTTTTTAAAGATACATGTGCAGTAGTATTGATGGAAGACCAGGAAATTTATCTATTTAACCGTTCAAAGAAGCTCTTGTGCCGGAATAAATTAAAACTTAGAGAAGGAGGCCAAGGCAATCCCTGTCGTCATTTGCTTCAACCAATCGAAGTTCATCCAGTTCGCTTCCATTCTTGTTTCTGCTTTTATTTTTCTTCCATTCCTCCTTTCTTCTTCTCCCTTGTGTCATGTGCAGCCTTGTCGTGCGACTTCGGTAGATTCTATCTTCCATAGCAAATTAGCGGTGGGCGATGACAAAAACCAAAATTCCTATCTTTTGATCGAGGATTGTTGTATACGGCAAAAATAAGTGATAATTTAAAACTTTCAATAAATGGATAAAAAATTATCATTGATTTTTTAAACTTTAAAAAGATTTACCTTTTAATTTTTAAAATTTGAGGCACTGTGCAAATGCATCCAAACGAGGAAGAAGACTCCACCTTGATGCTTGGAGTCGTTGCATTATTCTTAGTAGCAATTGACTAATTGTTTTGGAAGAAGACTTGGGGGTCGTTGTGGGGTCCAAATATTAGCTGTTTCCATGAAATGCACTGATTTCTTAAGGACTCTGTGGCCCATTAAAAGCCCTACAACCACCCAATCGGACAAAACCACTATTTTCCCATGAATATTTTCAATGCGGCTCCTCGACCCATCATAGTTTATACCCACATCGTTTATATATCCGACATAACTCAATGTTAAAGTTGAGAAGAGTTAATATAACATCAACTTTTTCTATTGGTTAAAAGATATAATTTTCCCAAAATTCGATTAAAACATAATTTTTTATTTACAATTTTTATATAATGATTAAAAGATAGATTATTTTCGGATCTTACTAAGACATCCTCTTCATCAATCCTCTACAGTTCGTACATATCCTTCAATTTATATCTCATTAACACAAGTAACTTTTGTAATGAGTAGAAAGGATTTCGTGCACGAGAAACTTGAAACAAAGATTCAACATTTTATCTCTTTTTTAATATTCCCCCATTTCAATTTTTCAATCTTCCCCCCACATTAACCTCTTCTTTTTTATTTTTCGAATCAAAACTCAAAAATGTCCTCCCTGCCTCCTAATCACGCATGAAATGATCAATTTTGGTACAATTTTGCTCTGAAATTTTAATAGTAATAATTACTTTTAAGTGTGTGTAGTGAAGTAATTGCAATTAGTCTCTAATTTAATGTTTTTGGTTGCATTTCAAATGCTAGTATGGTCCAACACGAACTCCGTCTCGACAGTGTAAGGTACTAAAGAGAAAAGTGATTCTCGAGAAATGTAATTTTAGTTTAATGATTTGTGAAATACTGGCAGTTCTTCCAGCCCCTCAATATTTGCCTTCCTTTTTTTTTTTCTTTTTGACAGATAAATACGTGTAATAGACCATTTAATTACTGAAACAAAACAATCTCCACCGGCCGGCCCTTCCTTGACCCCCACGCTCCTCCCCCTCTCGCCGGAACCAAAGGTTATACTTCCTGGTGCATTCCCATTCCATTTCCAAAGCAAGCAGCTTTTTCTTTTCTCGATCATAGTATTTGTTCTTCTTTCTTTCCCCCGTCGACTCGGCGGGGGGTTTGCTTAAATTCCAACTTCATAAATAAGGAATAATAAAATTCTCACTTGTCTAAAGCGTTTGGACCTGCGCAAGCCTGGAGCGCCGGACTCCATATCCACTGCACTAAAAACTTTCTGCTCCTCCTTCCCTTCACATTGTACGTCTTCCCATCCCCATCTCTCATCACCTGCCCAATGTAACCTCCGCCACCCCCTGTCCCGTAAAGCCCTTCGCACAGATCCCCTATCTCTGTGGGTGACGTGGGATCCTCCCCGGCGTACCATGCATTCACCAGCGGGTTCGAAGACAACTCCGCCAGCTCGTGTGCTATCACGCTTATCATCCCGTCCACTCCCACGTCTCCGTTAGGCGGTGTCAATGCTCCTGGTCCGCCCCCTGCCATGTACCCTGGCACCGCGAAGGGGTAGGCACACACTTCGGGGCACTGCTTTCCCGAGTTCCCAACCCAGGCATAGGGCAGAGTGTAACCCACCATGGAAGGGAAAGTGAAATAGTGGAACCCACAAACCGCCCGGCAGAAATCTTCCACCGTCACATCCTCTGATGTAAGGATGAGGTAGATCCCCTTCTTGTGATCCACGGTAAAGGGCTTAGTACGGACGGCTGCATCTATGACTTGCTGCATGGACAGTCTGGTCAGGTGCTTGCCCAAGGAATAGCGACGATCCGAGTACTCTCCAGCTATGAGGACAGAACGAGAGATGTTAGCCCCCGTTTGGTCCGTGTAAAGAGAGACGGTACTCCACCACTCCGCGACGGAGGGAGACGGAGCAGCACGGTGGTTGGTCGTAGAGATAGAAAGGAGGAAGTCCTTGATGAGGAGCTGCTGGGTAGGAGTCCACTTGCCGTACCATATGAGGTAAATATTAATCGGAGACGACAGAACGGGGCCCATGTGGTAGCGGAGGTTAACGAGGTCGGATGAGCCCTCGAATTTCTTGGAAGAGGAAAGGGTTCTGGGTGGGAGTTTGGGGTTGAAATACTGGGGTTGTAGTTCAAGGGTCTCTACAGTTGGAGCGGAGGAAGCATTGGAAGATTGGAAGACTGATAGTAGTAGTAGCAGGGATACGAGGAGGAAGAGAAGGTTTACAGACATATCAACGTTTGGATATTGGTGGCGAGGAAGCAAATAAATAAAATTAAATTCAAAATAATATTAATAATCATAAAAAAGAAGAAAGAAATGGATTGGTGTGAAGAAGATGAGAAAAGGGAAGGGGCATTATAAAGAGAGAGAAGACATGGGTGGCGATGAGCATCGGGGTTTGGGAACGGAGACTTGGGAGGGAAAGGGGAAGACGAGCTGGTGACAGCTGCCATTTTTTCTTTTTTCTGTATGTCTGTGTGGGCACAGGAGAGAGAGTGAGTAGACAACGGTGGATGCTTTTCTTTCTCTTTCTTGTCTCTTTTTCTTTTTTTTCCTATCAAGTCATGTTTCTAGTTCTATTGTTCATCAATCTACCACAGTTCTCGTGGTGATTTATTTTAGTTTTTTTTTTTCTTATTTACAAATCATAAAACATCCAATTTCTCTAAATTTAAATGATGTTCCCCTCACTGATGTATGGATTCACGTACATTCAATACAGTTAGTGTATTTTTTATTATTTATACGAATAGCTTCATATCACTCCATCTACTTGTGCATGTGCCTCTTCGTTACTCTTAATTCAATATGGGACTAGATACAACATATTGAATAATGAATATTAACAATTTAACTATCAAACTGATTAATTATACAACTCTCCCTCGAATATTTATTTATTCACAAGTAAAGCTGTGTATGGTCTAGTATTGTTAGACAAATAGTAGTTTACCGATAACACTAAGATAACGCACTTCGGGTCCAAGTATCTCCTTATCATTTTTCATAAGGATGAAATGAATCTTTCTTTATATCTAGAGATTTTGTCACCATAGGTGTACCCAATGGATGAACCTTGTCCGTATAAAATTTCTTAAGAATCTTAATGAAATTGATGGACAAGTACTCCTTTTGAAGTGAAAGTGAGTTGAAGACCAAGACACAATTTTGTCCTTCCAAGTACTTTCATTTTGAACTCACTTTTCATACATATCGTTGTCTTAGATAATTCATCTAGAATCCTCAATAGGTACTCACAAAATCATTGATACCATATTCATCTGGATTGTTTTAATCCATATAGAGACCAATTCAATTCTCTATCAATTAGATCCCTTTTTTTTAATCCATAGAAAAAGTACCGAGGAATTTAATTGAATATCTATCTCAAGAATTCGATCTTATTGCCTTTGGAAATTTAAATCTTTTAGGGATTTTTATATAGATGTTGTGATCCACAGATCCATACAGATAAGCCGTAACGACATCCACCATTTGCATATCGAATCCTTCTCGTATAGCCAAACTAATCAGATAACAAAAAGTGATTGCATCCATCACTAGAGAATATGTCTCCTCAAAATCAATTTCAGGAAGTTGAGTAAAACTTTGTGTGACTAGCCAAACCTTATAACAAACCCACTTTGATTTGTTCATTTCTCTTTTGCACAAATACCTATTTATACCCAACAACGGTTAGTAAACAAGTGTTTGGATCACTTATCCAAAAACTTTTTATTTTTCTAATGAGCTTAACTCCACATTAATGGCTTCTTTCCACTTAAACAAATCATCCCTCAACCTACAGACCTCAATCGATGTTGATTTTAGATCTTCTTTATCATATATGATATTATATGCAATAGTATTGACAAAATTTGTCAACACATATTTTCCATCTCTACACTTCTTTTCCCATCAAGACATAATTCATAGAGATCTCATCATTCTCATTGTGCAAATTCACAATATTGTTGTGCCATCTGCAACGTTTTCAAATACTTTATTATCATTTTTACTATAAACTATGTCTGGGGCTTTCTTGAGAAGTGATATACTCAACTCTTTCTAAAAGATGGAGAAATATGTGCTCCCTTTCTTTTTCGAGGGTTCTCATCTTTAGCACCAATTGACCTGCCACATTTCTGTCTAAATTCACTTTCTTGTCCTAATGGGACATCAATTTTAATGGGAGCATTAACAATCGAAATATAAGACTTTGTTACTCGCTTGAGATCAGTAAATGCACAATAGATGATTAGCAAATTTTTGCAAGTGAATCATTTATTGAACCTCATGTTCAATTTTTAATTAGTACGGGAATCAAAATGAGTCAAGGAGGGCACTCTCCAACTGATGACATGAATTTGGTTTCCTGGATGCCTTTTCAATTCTAACCTTCATATTGGAAATATTGCCTCGTCAAAATGTCAATCATCCAATCGAGTAGTTAATTAGTCTTTCGTCATATGTTCAAGATATTTACTTATTGACCCATTTTTGTAAAACGTGGTGGAGCAACATATAAACGACACATCCAAATGTGTAATGGTGGGAAATATTTAGTTCCTTTCCTTGAACAAAAGAGAACTTAAGAGCACTCACACACACATACACAAATATATATATATAAATATATATATATATATATATATATATATATTTATAGAAGAACATCAAGTAAAATAAAATGAAATTTAAAGTAATATAAATAGAAAGCTATATATCTTGCTTCGAATCATAATTCTTAAGGATCTTCAATAATAGTGAGATACTCGAATCTCAAATTTTCATGGGGATAAGGAATCAACATGATCAAAGCCTTACCTTATGCCTATTGGAGAATTTATTGATCTTAGCCGATGAAATTTGGCATCAAGAATCCAAAAGAGATAGTCCTTACTTGATATGTCCAATGGAGGGAATGGCAACCTTTTCAACTCGTCTTGTGCTTGGCAACACTCAAATATGCATGAGACATATTGAAAGCAAAAAGGAAGCAAGAAGAAAAATCGTACCTTAACATAATGGAACATGATCGAAACTTTTCACTGCTTGAGACCAAAACTCAAACTACATCTAGCCCTTAGGAATGGCTAGAAACTCATGGGAATAATATGTTGTAAAAATAAAGAAAGAATATAAGAGTTTGAGAGAAATAAACAAGAATGATCCTTAATTTACTAATGTGTAGATTTACAAACGAGAACCCTCATATATATAGAGGTTCTTGGTCGTTCAAGAGACACTATGAAAAGTCACTTAAAAAACTACAAATGACTGCATATATTCAATGCATAAATGACATGATAACTTTTCATTATTTGTACGAATGACTTCATATCAATTTATCTCTTATGCTTGTGCCTCTTCTTTGCTCTTGGTTCAATGTACTAAGTAATGAGCATTCACAATTTAGCTGCCCAACTGATTAATTGTACAACACACTCCTAATTTAAACAATTCTTACATTGTTTGTCTAGAATAGGAGTAATTATTTTCATAAAACTAGCACTCCTTTTTGATAGGTTTGAATGGAGATATAAAAAATATTTAAAAGAAAATTTTGGGAATTATTTTTTAAAAAAGTATATCTTTTCTTAAACTAAGCTATTTTGTTTTTGAATTTAGTAACTTCTCTCAAAATAAAAGGTAATTGATTAAAAACAATTTTAAAGTTTTATAAAATTTTTGTTCTTATAATATT
>JAOXNR010000001.1:1301921-1341106 GCA_028571225.1 Parsonsia alboflavescens | reverse complement strand
GGCCTTGTTATTTTTAACCTTTTTTTTTTTTTTTTTTGCAAGAATTGAATGTTTGATGAAGGGTGAATCATTGAAGGTGAAATAAGGATATGAGAAAAAGGGAAAGTGCTTTGATGTCTATAAAAAAATATATAGAGTATGGGAAAAAAAAAAAATGCTCTATTATAAAAAGAAAGGAAGGAAGAGCAATAAAAGGAGTTGGTGAAAGAAGGAGAATATTGATTCAATTTCATATTTGTGATATGAGTTTTGGCCTTAAATTTTGAACTTATTTATTCTCTCATATTATAAATTTGCTTATTCTTATCCTTCATTTGTAGCCAATTCCAAAACCCTAATATTACAAGCCAAATCCAAGTAGACCTGTTTCTATCATTAGTGGAGAATGTGTGGATTGACAAGCTTATGGTTGTGATTTATGTTTTAAAGGCTTTCTGTGTTATTCTTTGTTAAGATAATTTGATTGATTAACTTTCTCTTTGGTTTGATTTAAATGATTTTTTCTGAAAACTTGAAGATTAAAATAATTTTGGTTATGTTGGATAAAGACTTGAGTATATCTTGCTTAAATTATGTGAAGTTGTCACACACTTTATGCGCTTACTTGTTTTAATGGGATTTGTGGTTTGGTTAAGAAGGGATAGTAATTGATTACATATTTTGGTTTCATGTCTTATGTTTGATTTGAAGATTACAATATGAGGCTTTGTGTTGTTTTTGTTGGTGGGGATTAAAGATAAATTTGCTTGAGGACAAGCAAAAGTCCAAGTGTGGGGGAATGATTTGTACATAATTATGCTAAGTTTTATGTTCTTTTTATGTATTTATCTTACGTAACTTAGCTTAATTATGTCGTTTTAGATGTATTTTACTTCCATATGCTTGATTTTTATTTATAGGAACATTTGGTTGAAAAAAGGTTCAAGAAATTACCAAGTTGAATGGAGCAACGAGTGCACACCAGGAGCCATCCAGGGCACCTGACTACACATCCGGTGCCTGACAGCTCGTCGGATGCTGCACTGGATCCTCTCAGGAAAATTGTTCAGATTTTGGAAAACGGAGCATCCTACGTCGGATAGCCCTAGCCGGTGCCAGACAACTTTGACCAATGGTTGATTGCGGTGAAAACTTTCAATTGTATTAAGATTTGATTATTTTTTAGGAACTACTTCGTTTTATAATAGATTTCTATTTTATTATTAGAATCCTTTTAGGTAACTACTTATTTGTAATTAGTCTCTATTCCTATAAATAGGTTCTTTTTCATAATCTTAGACACACAAGTTTAAAGATTGATCTCTCAAGGATTTCCAAAGACACGGGGCAGATTTTCTCTTTATCTTTTGTTATGTATTTTTCGGTTTTATTAATCATGTCTTGTGAGTAGTTCTCTTATGTTAACAAGAACATGAAGTAGGTTAATTTGATATGGGGTTATGAGATTTGGTTTGTTTTCTCTATTAAAGATTTGATCTTTATTATTAAGTATTTGTGCGATTCTTGTTTTTGTCCTATTAATTATATTTAATGATTTAGCTTGATCACCAAGATTAATTTGCATGATTATACTATTAGGGTTTAAATATTATCGCTAAGATTGATAAATCTATAGGTAGCAACTATTGTTTAAATTTGATTTGGCCAACAACTTTATTTTGCAATAGAGAATTATATGAATCAAATTGCATGAATTAAAGCTACTTTGTTTATGTAATTTGACTTTGGTGATGCCTTCATGCTTATGTAATTTAGTTGATTAAATTTATAGTTTGCTACGACGTAAGTTTAATTGATTAAATTAGGGACTTTATTTCTCTTAACGAGAAGTGGATCTATTTAAAGATAGGAATTTGAGCATTAAGACAAATTCGAAAATCAACTACATAATTGTGTTATTTGATCAATGATTCACCCCATAGCAATTGACACATGGATTGTTTCTTGTTAATCTATATTTACCTTTTTAAATTAGGTTTTAAATTCTTTGTTTGATTTTATTTTATAAACTCTTTCAAAAAATTCCTCCCTTTTTGTTACTTATTAATTTGCTTTTATTAAACTAAAATCCAATCCCTTGTGGTTTCGACCCTATTCGTCCTAACTGCATCAGTTTTGGTAGATAGGTTTAATTTGTTTGCGTTACGATGCACGGTCAATGATTACTAGGTTTCGATACTTGAACGTATATTGACCCGATGCTATTTTTTAAACATGAACCAATATCTCAAAAAAGGTGACGTCACAAACAACTCAAGCTAAATTGTTTGATAAGTCAAGAGTTTAATGAAAAACTGAAGAAGATAAAGAATGCTCTGAGATTTCAAATTGTATTGATAATAATCTAATTTTAAAATAGTACACAATCCTATTTATAACAATTATAAGATACCTAATATGAATCAAACTAATATTAAAGTTATTTAACTAAAATACTTTTAAAGTAATTTTCTAATTGAAATAGGAAACAAATAAACTACAAGGACTTAATTAAAAATAAATAAAACTACTAAGTCAAAGTCATAATTTTGACTTAATCAAAATAGAACTTTAGTTGTGAAGGAACAAGAAATAACCAGTGCTTGGATTTGTGCAGACTGTCACTTGAAGTTTTAAAGAGCTGGCGCTTGTGAACTTGGATGTCCGGCACCGTTTGTTTCGTTGTCTCTGGCATCAGTTGTTTCAACCTACTCTTTTATGAATGATAGGCACCGATGGACACGTCGGGGATCAAATCGGTACTTTTCTGTAATTTCGATTTCAAATTGTTCTTTGACGGAATGATCGGCGCCAGTGACTCCCATTGGTGGTTGACCGACTCTAGCTATCTCTCCAGGCAACACGTCGATTCTTCTTGGGTTTCTCCATTTCACTGTCTGTTTTTGTCTTGTTTTGCTTCAAACTCGATATCCAAACTTTCTTTAATATAAAATAATTTTTTATCTATTTGAAAATCATCTTTAATAATATTAAGTTTTAATTTTAAGTTCTTCTCATTTTTAAACAAATCAAATAATCAACAATCTTAACTTGTTCAAAGAATCTTTGGTATGCCATCTCCATTATCTGTTCTCTAGTGTACTAAATGCATGTGTCCATTAGTTTATCAAATTTAAATTAATTCTCAATTGCATTAATTAGTTGTATTATATATATATACGGATTTGCTAAGATGCGCTCCGGAGCGTGTCTTAATGTGCGCTCCGGAGCGTGTCTTAATGCGCGCTCCAACCGTTACCGTAACCTAATTTTTGCTCCACTTGGTTGGCTGTATGAGCACTGTAGCAAAAGTTCTGTTACGGTAACGGTTGGAGAGCATTTCCGGAGCGTGTCTTAGCAAAACTGTATATATATATATTTCTCACAACATATTATTCCTATTTTTGTTTTTGTTTTTATTCTCTGAAATATATCAGTTTGTTATATATAGATTCCCAAGGCCAGAAAAAACAAAGAAAGATGAAGGAAAAACTGATTGTTGCTGCAAATATTTATGTGTCCATTTTTTTTCCTTAATATGTATATATATATATATATATATATATACGGAATTGCTATAAAAGGCAACTGGTGGAGCGTAACTGGAGCGCAACAACCAAAACGACGTCGTTTTGGCTGCGAAATAAGTGGATGTATCATTCAGGCCCACTTATGTCGTAGCCAAAACGACGTCGTTTTGACAATTGCGCTTCACCAACCAATTGTGTTTTATAGCAACAATGTATATATATATATATATATATATATATATATATGAATTTGATTCGATGAAGGCGGGAAGATGTAGATGTTTCGAATGAAGAAGAAGGCGTTTTTCGGGATTTGGGATTTGGAGGGTAGATGAACAGTAAAATATCAAATTTGCCCAATTTGACTAATGAAAGGAAATAATAAAATATGTTTTTTTTGGAAAAAAATGATCAAAAATTGTATTTTTCTAATAAAAAGGATTTAGATGGTTGTTCCATAAAAAGTTAGAGGATTCCTAATGATAAAAAAACAAAACAAAAAAAAAATGGACTTGTATGACTAAGAAATAAAAGTTATAGGACTAAATAATGGATTTTGTCAAAAAAAAAAAAATTCTATATATCCTTTATGTTGTATTGGGCATAAAAAATACTATTGATATCATTATAAAGGAGGATTGGTATTTTTGGTGGACCACCATTTTTTTTTTTGGTGAGTTCGTATTGATTTATTTTAGTTTTTTTACTTCTCCACCTTTTATTTTTTTTACACAATTGGTTCAAATGATCAAAAAATATATTTTTAGGAGTTTTTTGACTGATCAAAGATGGATATTTTAAGAATTTTATAAGATAAATTAACATTTTTTATCCTTCACTTTTTTTTAAAACTTTTTTTTACCCTTTTTCGTCGTCCACCCTTTTATTTCATTGGTTCTGAATGTAAATCTTTAAAAATAAAAATTTTTGCTTACAATAAATTTGAATTGTGGCCCTCACATTGGAGTTTTAGGACTTTAACTAACTAAATCATTCAAAATTATTAAAATCTCGAGTTTATAAGTATACTACATGTAACCGTATCAAATCACTTCAAAATCGGAAGTAAGCTACAATCTTGAACTCATTAATAAATTTTGTTATACTTTTACATCTAATAATATATATTATTTTCATTCAAATGCTAAATATAATTTCACAATAAATAAGTCACATTTTAATTTTCAAGATTTGTATTTCACAAATAACTTTGATATATATATATATATATGTTTAAAATTATATTTGAGAAATTTATAATTTTAAAATTTTTTGTACATAAACTTTATATCTTAATTATTTTATTTAATTAAACTTAAGTTTTTAATTATAATAATAGAAAACAATCCTCATTAAACACAGGACCGGATCGGGCTGGGCTGACCCACAAATGCAATGCCTGGCAGGTCCGGACCGGCCGGACCAGACCATTTGATAGCTCTGTTACCAATCTTCCTAAAAACAAAAAAAAAAAAAAAATTCTCCTGAAAAACCTAACAACATAACAAAGACGAACAACCGGTTACCGGCCCTTGTACCCCTTTACTGCGGTGCTGCATTTAGCATACGGCGGAAAGCGTCTAGCGACAGAGATGGAGAAGGAGCAGAAGCCGAAGACGAAGAAAGGAGGGAAAAAATACAGTCTGGTGGAGCTCAAAACCCTCGGTCAGCAACTTCTCTCCTCCAGGTCCCATGTCAACAACCTACCTAGCCTCCTCAATTTTATCGACCCCAGCTTTCCTCCTCAGTACGCCCTCGAATCTCTCCTTTCTCTGCAGTCATTCTTCACTCCGCTTCTTCCGGACCTCCCTTCCTCCAAGCTTACTGCTGCAGCTTCTCCGGCAGAGGAGGACGGCGCATCTGAGGCAGCCGAATTTATCTACCGGACATGGCTGCGTTCCAAGTTCGACGACTTCCTTTCTTCCTTAATCAACCTTGCAGTTTCTTCCCAGTCCGAACAAACCATAAGAGTAATATACCTCTCCGATCTTTCACTTTTATATGTCGTCTGCTATTTGCGTTCAGTCGCCTTTTTAATTATACTTTAACTCCCTTACCGTCGATAGGAAGTCGCAATGGACACGATTATGGAGTTTGTGAAGATAGGTAACAGGGGCAAGTTTCACTCTGCTATCTACCATAGATTCCTCCATAGCTTCGTGAGTAATTATGTGCATAAAGTCCACTTGATACTGATTTCTTTCGTTTCTGGACTTTGTTTTTCATTTTCCTGTTGCAGCGTCAACGTTTCTATGTTTACGTACCTTTTGCTCTTTTCCCTCTGTTTTACTGTTTTTCACCATGGCAGATTAACTCCTCCATCGGAGCCGAAGATATGCTGTTGGACTTACTTGCTTCGAAATATTTCAAGTACATCGACGTCTGGTATGTTCAATAGTTTCACTCTTTCTTCATGGTAAAATGCCTCCCATAACAAAGGGAATGCATTTGGAGGGGCTTTCTTTGTCTTCAGTGCAAATAATTTCTATCCCAATTCTTTTCTTGCTTTCCTAGTCTTGTATCTGGTGTATAGTATGACTTTGATCGATTGTTTAATTAAACCTTTTGCTAAACATTACACTGTTGGTTTCTTGCTACTTCTATACTTAATTTCCTTGGAGACGTTGGTTAATTCTGTAGAAATGTTTGTCAAGAAGTCAATCCAGCTTTTTTGATAATTACTGACTTTAGAGAGCTATTTTATGTTTTAATTTGGTTCATAGTCGTTTTTTCCTCCAGTTATTTTACCTATATCTGCTTGGACAAAATGACAAGAAATTTGGAGGTTGAAGGTGCATCTGGTACGAATTGTTGATTTATTACATTTAGGTCTGTTTTTACCACCATCTTCTCCTTAAAGAAAGAGTGATTAATCTTTTCTCGTAAATGTCTTCATGGACTGGCCGTACAGATGATAAAAGTGAAACTCTTGAAGCTGATAAGAAAATTCAGTCAAGAGCAAGGTATTATTTGACTGCATTTCTTTCAAATTTCTTTGTTGTCCCCTCAGATACTATTAGGTTTAAGTTACTTTTATGTTTCATGCATTACAATTTGTATCCCTGTGAATTTGGGACATTTATATGTGTAAGTTACCAGCATCATTTTTATATAAGTTGCCTCCAAAAAAATCTTAGCATACGAAATCCTGCCTATAAGAGTATTGACTAGAATTGCATCTCCTCCTTAACAGGAAATTTCTTTTCCTCAATTTTAAGGCCTTCAATCAATTGGTATGAATCTAACTCATCAATTTTCATGAGATTAAACTGCCTTTTAGGTCATGCAAGCTCAGGGGTGTATTTATTTGCCTACCTAAAGCATAAACCTTTACCTATTCTCTGTAATTCAATGTGGGATAGCGTTTTAAATCCTAACTTCTTGTGCTCTTCACTGTTCTTATTGGAATACTCCACCACTTTCCCCCAGATTTGTTTGAAGGCTTGTTGGGGTGTTGACTTGTTTGTGTTGCATATTCTTGGCTTCTTGCAAATTTAGTGCTCTTTAAAGCATCCATCAGAGAAGTAGGGAGGTAAGGGATGCCTATTTGAGATTTCAAATCTGCCTGCAGTCCACTTACAAAAATACAATATTCCTTGGTGGCATGTGGAGTTGTTACTACTGCCCTCAACTCCTTAAGCCTACCACAGTACTCCTCAAAATATCGCTTTTGTTTGATTTTTCTAAAAATTTCCATTATTTTTATGTCATACTTACACCTAAAACTTTTGCACAATGCATGCGCAAAACATTTATAACTAGCAAGGGGATTCACCATTTGATATCCACATGTACAAGAGGCCATATCCACTTTCTTACATCCTTGATCCAGTGGAAAGGCTATCTTTAGCTGTTCCATTCCATGCTTCACATTCCCATTTCTAACACCACCTGGACCTTTTTCTCTCCCGGAACTTTTCCCTTTGCCAGTGTCAAAATTTTGTCTAGAGTTGCCAGGTTTCCTCCTGCTGCACTACAACCTGCCACTGAAATCTTTCTTTTCCTGACATGTAATTTCCTGGCCACCCCTTTCATAGGAACAGCCAAAGAGTTGATGGCTTGGGACATAGAAGTTGACTGCCTAATCACATCTTCGAACGCATTTTTGAGAATTAGGAAGTTTTTAATGTAGGACTTGTTCCTTGTTCATGTATAATCCTCCGGTACTTCTCAAAAATTTCCTCACCTTCCTCCCTTCTGGTTGCTTCTCCTTAACTGATTCCTCAAAAACATTTACACGGTTTAGTTCTGCAACTCCCAAATAACATCCTTAATCCTGGAAAGGGACTCTGTCATCTTTTGGGAAGGCAAGCTCACGCTGATTTATTATAATTCTCTGAGAACCAACCTCTTTGATACAACTGTTACCGCACTGAATCTCAACAACAGTTTACTGGGAAATCATAAGGAACACAACCACACAGTAAACATGGAGATCCAGAATGGCTGGGAAGGATCAAGGACTTAATTATGTTTAAGATACTCAGATAGGTGAGAAAATCTGATCAAAGCAGCGAGAATAGGGCATAACCTGAGGGAATTCCTCAGAAATATCCAAAAGCATAACTAACAGTGATTCGACTATAATAGCTACTTATACTCTGGCTAATTTAATCTGAACTTTTTGTTCTGCGAACCTGCATCAAACATTGGTCCTCTTGATACCAAAATCGTTCAGATTTTCTCTTCTTTCAGAATTCTTCAATTGTTCAGTACAAACAAGCAAGATGGCATTGTCCCCTAATGGTCACTACGTGAGCTCCAATCATGGGTAGACAAATGTCCCATGGTTGTCTGTCTTATTTCCCTCCAGAGGAATGGCTCTGTTTCTGTGCCAAACAGCATCACTATACTGAGATGTTCTCTGTCGATTGATCCACAGACCTAACTAATGAAGAAACAGATATCCCCTTATAACTAACTTTCAAAAGTAGCAACTCCCTTCTCACATTTCATTTTTTGTTGCTTTGGGATTGCATTAGAGCAATGTACTTGTAGTTGGATAAAAGATCAAGGAACATCATGGATATTATTAAGTTGAAGATTTGACTTGATGTTGCCACTTGTACAAAATAAATGTTTCTTTTTTTAAATCTGCTGAATTTTATCATTCTGGATATGTGATTGTTGATTAATAATGCTAGCTCCTAACTTTGTTACCATGTGTTTTCTTGCAGCATGGAGCTCTCTATTCACAAGATATATTGTCTGATCTCAAATATCCCAGGATTCGACAGTTCTGCCAAAAAATCTAGCTATGAAATGTGGAATGGTTTTGGTAATTTCTTTTAGATTTTTTTTGCAGCCTGGCCTGTCTGCTAATTCTTAATTTTTCCTTTACATCTGTATTCGTGTATGATTATTTATTGAATGCATGCCATTTAACATCTTGGATATAAAGTAAGTGTTCTTATTTTCATTCTTGGATATATACTGAATATTTCATGATTTTAATATTCCTTTCATCCGGTTGTTAAGGTGCTTTTAAAGATATTTGATTCTTCAAAGTTCATATCTTATGTGTGGAGTGTACCTGGACACCTGATATGTAAAGATATTTGTACCATTTGGCGTGTGTTTCTACACTATTCTCCAATTACTCATTAGTGCATACAAGGTTTTCTAATCTCAGTAAGAGCAAGCCTATCTTTCACATTTTTGAAGAAATAATCAAGAGATTTTCCAGGAAGCAGGTTATTTTAACTCTTTATAGTTATATCTGAGTATAGTTAATGATGTTGATTGGAGATTGCGGAAGGAATAATTTGTGTTCTGGCCATTAAATATGACTAACAAGCTATCTTATCTATTTGTTACTACCTCCGTCCCACACAAGTTGTAAGTTGTTAGCTGTCATTTCATATTTTATGCCAACAATGTCCTTTTTCTCTCTCATTAATAAATACAATTCTAATAAATGAAAGAGATTATTAGTGAGGGTTCGAATGGAAAAGTTATCATAATTAGACATTGATAATTGCAGAAGTACAAGGACATACAAAAGTCTTAAACGACTTAATATTATGCAACAGTGGGAGTATTTCATTTTATTATCATTATTTCTGGTAAAAAAAAGAAAAAAAATCTACGATTTGATTCTTTGTTCCTTGACCTTTTTTTATTAGTAATTGTTAGCTGTGAATTTCAGTACACCCTGTTGTGTTTGTTGTAAAAATTATATTAACTATTTACTTTGATTTATATTGATTAGGCATTTTTAGTGGAGAAGACATTAGCAAAGAATTTGGAAAGCAAACGCTCGGAATGCTAGATGGCAAGGTTTGTGATGCTGTAGATTTCTGAGATGTGCTTGGATATTTGTCTGTTATTTGATTTACTTGAATTGTCTCCTTTATGATTAATGTTCTCAGAGTTTCCAACTTTTATATATTCTTCAGGATTCATCAAAAAGAGTCGCAAAAAAGATGAAATCTAAATTTAATAAGGCATGGATATCGTTTCTTAGGCTACCACTTCCACTTGACGTGTATAAAGAGGTGCAAGTAACTAATTTTCTTTTTTTCATGTGCATTTTACATTGTAGAGGTATTAAATTCTTCCTTTATTATCCTCACCTTTCAAGAGAAAGCTGGGAGTAGCAAAGGATAAGCCATGTTAGGGGTCATCCGGTGCTACGTTTTTATATCTTTCTGTGTTGAAGATTTGTTTATTGGTCTTGTAGATTATGTAGCTCCAAAAGGGCTATATGTAATTTCGCAAGGCTTGAATTTTATCATCTCATAATGCTGTCATTATTTTTCCATAAACTATAGTGGATGCTAATGCTGGTATCTTGTCTGCTTGTGTTGGCTTTTTCCTGATCATGAAATGCTACTATCTCGATCTGGAACTTCATTTTGAGTTTTTGTTCTTCTTAGTAGTGATTCTTACAATTTGTTCTTTTCCAATGTTCCTGATTTTTGTTTCCTAGGTTCTTGCTAACCTTCATCAAACTGTCATTCCTCATCTGTCAAATCCTCTGATGCTCTGGTAAGCATATTTTAGAGCTTTGAGATTTGCTTGTATCACGTATTCTTCTCTTGCATGTGTATGAATAGCCAGATGATCTATCACCTTCTATTGTGCAGTGATTTTTTGACAAGATCATACGATATTGGAGGAGTGGTCAGTGTTATGGCCCTTAGTAGCCTCTTTGTCCTTATGACACAAAATGGCCTTGAATACCCCAATTTTTATGAAAAGCTTTATGCATTGTTAGAGCCTTCTATTTTTTTGGCCAAATACCGAGCAAGATTTTTTCAGGTACTAATGCTATTTCGATATTACCTTGGTTAACCTAGATGAATTTTTTGTTATCTTACTCTAGAAACTGATTATTTGTTTCATTCTTTGAGGCATTTTGCAGTGGCATCACAATTGTGACTGATGATAAGATAAAGAAATTCTTGATAAATGTTTCTTACTTCAGAAGCTTAATTTTTGACTAATTTTCTTTTCATTCTACTCATCTTGCATTGGCCCTGTGAGATATAAAGATATTCTTCTTAAATGTTATGTATTTGCAAATGGTGATTATTTTCTGCATTATGTTTCACTTGTGGTTAGGATGGGGCTCTTGAGATTTTTGGGTCGTTTGTTAGATCATTATCCAGTGAAGGTTGTTATATTATTTTTATTTTTTACTAATACCCTTAATAATCACGCTAGTTGATTACACCTTCAAAGTTTTGATTGCACTTTTCAATAATCTTCTCTCCATTCCCTTTTCACCTCAAATTTAATGAATTGCTTGGATTCAAGAAAATGAAGCCTAACAAGTTGAATACTCATGGGGTTAAATAAATCTTTTTATCTTAAAACATCATTTAATAAATTCCTTGGCTTGTGTAAATGTCATTTTCACAAATAAAATGGGTTGGAGGAAGTATTTATCTTCCTGTAAATATCTCTAGTTCTCTGTCCTTCTATAACTTCGTCGTGCAAATTTTATTGTGTACATTTTTTGTGGATGAATGACTGGTTACATTACACTCTGTTCCTTCCGAATATTTTTTGATGTTTGACTTGGCATAGCATTTAGTAAAAAGCTGGAAAAGTATTATGGAATAACAAAAGTAGGACACTAGGGTGGGAATTATGAGTAACCATGCTATATCTAGAGATATGAAAATATATTTAGTTGAGAAGAACCTTTTGATACTAATAATTACATAAAAACATTTGCTGCCTGTGGGAATAGCAATTATGCTAAAAAGGAAGAGGAGACACAAGATATGCTATTATGATGGTTTTCTTGGGCTGTATATCGGAAAATAATAATTTAATTTAAATGCCTGCTTTACTTAACTCTGAATTCTTTCTGCAGCTGGTTGATTCTTGCTTGAAGTCACCCCTTCTTCCTGCATATTTGGCTGCTTCCTTCTGTAAAAGATTGAGTAGACTTGCACTTTTTGTTCCACCTTCAGGGGCATTGATCATTATTGCGTTAGTTCACAATCTGCTTCGCAGACATCCTTCAATCAACTTTCTGGTGCACAAGGTAAAACTAGCTATAGAATCATGTTTTCATTTCTTCAACAGTCACATTTTTTCCAGGTGTTTCTGAAGTTCATATGGCTGTCATGAAAGTAACATGGTTGTGGCAATGATTGGTCTCCTTCCCCGTTAAATAAGTAATCAATAATTATTATTTAATCAATTTCTTCATGTAATTAAAATTAATCTAAATGATTAATCATTTATAAAACATTTAAATTAGTCAATATATAAATGTGTTGTTACAATTAATCATTAAATTCTAAGTTTGAATATTAATTTGGGTTACGTTTAGCTTGACATCCTTAAAATTAAGTTTTTGTATTTTGGCTATTTATTTTTACCCACCCAACCCACCCCTACCACTCGTCTTCCAGACTTCCCTTTCAGTATTTTAAATTAACTTTGATATTTTTACCCACTCTCTCCTCTCCTTCCCTTGCCCCACTCCACCCCATCTCCAGACTAGCAGTATTCTTTTGTCCTTTTTTTATAATGTTTTTAGTTTTTTTTTTTAATTTCAATCATTAATTTTTGGAAAACTTATTTTGTTGAACTTAGTTGTATATCTTTATACTTCATGGAGAATAAAAAAAATTGTAAAAAGATGCAAACACCTTATTAATTTTTTTATAGATCTTTTGAATATAATTTATTTATTCTCAGTCTTTCTTGAATTTATGATATTTTATAAAAAAGTTCAATATTTAATATATATTGTATTAAATTTTAATTTTTTTTCTTAAATTTGTCGAAGTTAAAAAATATAATTATAGTGGATGCCGGAAGTGATGGGTTCTTATGTGTGTATTCACACACAGTTAATCAATATGTCACATATTTTTTACCTGAATCACATAACATCATTTCTTGTACTGTTCTATTAGAATATTTTCAAATAGTTTCACCTCTTAAAATCTTATATTCCATAAATAAGCAAAATGAAGCAAATTACTTGAAGCTGCCTCCCCCTTGTTTAGCAACAAAAGCCCTGGTAGAATTAGAAAGATAGAGGTTAATGTTCCTTTTTGCTTTTGTTTTTGTTTTTTTTATTTTTTTATTTATTTAAATTTAGAAGTAATTTACTACAAGAAAAGATAAAAATAACTAATATGGGAAGATAAATAATCAATCGCGTATAGTTCCCCAAAATCTGAGCATGTGACTTGGCTGGAAAATGAGAAAACTGCAAATATTTTGAAATTGTCTCTATTTTTGGCTAATAAATTTATGTTTTTTTTTTATCAGTAGAAATAGGTTTTAATATTTTAATTATATATAAAAAAAATTCATTCAATTTTAAATATCTAACATAAAAATAGAAGTCTTTAATTTGGAGACTGCCTCATTACTAGATAATTCATGGGAATAAGTAGTGCAGAGAGGACCTCTTCTGCAAGTACTCATGGAAGACCTTTTCCAGACCTATTCCTTCGTATGCTTCTAAGGTTCAAACTCAAAATGTTCTCTCGATGCTGATCCAAGTAAAATCGCTACCGAGTACCTCAAGCTCAATCAGGTCCTAGAAGAAGCTTGAAAGACTAAGAGCCGAGGTGGAGTCACATTAGGTTGAGAGCTTAGTCTCCTCTGAATTTCCAGTTTCCCTGCTTCCCTTCCTAGGGTGCCTTAGCGGCTGGTTGTTTGGGTAGAATGAGACTGGACAGAGTGGAAGGTCGCAGAGCGACCCATCCCATACAGAAAAAAGATTGTTTTGGATGCCTAGCTTTGAAACAGGATGGGTCTCAAAAGACTGCAGTTCATTAGTTTGGTTCAAGGATCGAGACCTTAGCTCAGGGATTTTTCATGCCTAAAAGTCAACAATTATAGTGAGATTTTTGGACAGCTGCTAAGAAAAAAAATGGTGAGAAAATATGAATATTTTTGAATAAGGAGGAAAAAAAATGGAAACAAATATTTTAAATTAACAAAAGAAAAGAAATGGTGGAAGAATGGGTTTTGGGGGAGGGTGAGGATAGGGTGGTGGGGTTAGAAAATTAAAGTTTGTCTTGAAAAAAGAATGAAAGAAAAGTAGAAAACAAAAAAAGACTATGAAAGGAAAAAGGGAAAAAAGAAAAAAAAAGTGAAATATAAGAAGAAAAAAATAAAAAATGAAAGAGAAATAGGAAGAAATGATTAAAAAGAATAAGGATGAAAATTTAGAGTGTTGGAGTGTTTTTTGATTAAATTAGCTTTGTAGCTAAAGGAAAGGTTGGAAAAGTCAAATGAGTAATCATAAATATTCATATTTAAATTATTTATAAATCATTTTATATATGATATGAATGTAAATGAGTGATATTTATCATTCAATTTAAAGGAGTAGTAATTACTCATTTTGACACCCCTAGCAACAACCAAACAAAAAGGTACTCCATGTGACACTGTACATGGAAGTAATACATAAATAAAATTTCATAATTAGGTTAGATTTGCATAAAATAAACATAATAAACACCCTCAAAACTTGCTTAATTACGTACATATCAGTGGTTCAGTTAGACTAGTAAACATTCTACACATTTTCAATTCATTCATCCATTCCTATATCATTTTTGGTTGATGAGATAAAACTGTTATGCCTGTGTAGGAGGTTGCTGATGAGACTGCCAGAGATACTTCAGCAACAGAAGAGAATGGAGTTGCGAGTGCAAATGAATTAGATTGCAGCAAAGACACCTATAGTAGCAAGTCAGGCATTGATCATTTCAACAATGAGCAAAGTGATCCTATAAAATCTAATGCCATGAGTAAGTTTTGTTGTTTGTTTTGCTTATTTGCATTACAATTTGCTGACTGTATTGGTTTCTTTGTCAAGTAGTTTCTTATGATAGAAACTTTTAATAACAATGATTGGAAACTTAAATCATCACTTTGAATATTTGGATCCTCATTTCATGGAGAAGCATCTACTTTGGTTGGTAAAAATTGTCATTATGGTATTTGATGGGAGAAAAAGTAGTTGAGTTTTTGTGGTTCTAACAAGAATATTTGCCAGGAAGTTCTTTGTGGGAAATTGATACTCTACGTCACCATTATTGTCCACCAGTTTCAAGGTGCCTTTCCTTATTTTCTTTTGATCCATGTGACCCTTGACAGAAGTGCTATGATGTGTTTCTGTATAGACAACATTCTGATCTTCACGTCTCTTTTCTTTGCTAGATTTGTTTTGTCCCTAGAGAATGATTTGACTGTCAGGGCCAAAACTTCTGAAGTTGCAGTTAAAGACTTCAGTTCTGGTTCATATGGAACCTTTTTCGGTGAGGAGGTAAAATATCAGACTGAATGGTTATTTGTTTTCAAGCCTTGGGAATGGTTCACTGTTTTACCCCTCTAGTTTTGATTATTTAAACCAGATCTAGTGTGAGTTCATTTGAACAAATTGAGAAAAAAACGTCTTGCAAACAGCAGCATTTGATGTTGCAATGTAGTAAAGTCTCTTGAATTGTTGTTGATTGCAGATTAGACGCAGAGTTAAGCAGGTCCCATTGGCATTCTATAAAGTTACCCCAAACACTTTGTTCTCGGACTCTGATTTTCCTGGCTGGAGTTTCAAATTCAATGTTGAGGAGCCCGTATCTATAAATGATATTGAAGAACAAGATCATCCTTCTATGAAACGTCAACGTGTAGAATGATAATGAGATTATTATGTACACATCTGAAAAACACAACACTTCAGAAGGATGTGAAATTAGCCTACTACACTTAAGAAGAAAGAAAGATTCTCCACCTCCCGGAGAGAAAATTTTGTTTCTTAATCTCTGAAATGTTCTTAGTTGTCTTCCCCCTTTTTTATATATTTTTTAGGGGTGAGCATCAGGTCAGTTAACCGTTTGATCCGACTTGAAATGGATTCAGATGGATTGGGGTTTTTGGTTAATGGGTTGGTTTGAATTGAACTCGACTTGCAGTTGGGTTTGGTTTAATTGGTTTATCTGATTGCAAAAAAATTGTTGGTTAGCTGACATTTGTTTCCTATTAATATTATTAGATATATAATAATTAACATCCGTTGTCTTTGCTCAGTGGCATAGTGCATGGATTTTAAGTTGGTCGTGGGTTTGATCACCACGAGCACAATTTTGAATTTTTTTCCATTTTTATTTTTTCTCTGAAATTATTTTTTTCTTTCAATGACATTTTTTCCTTGACACTAATATATATTTTTCCCATTATTTTTAATTTGTATTTGCATTTTATGAGATAATAAATGTTTTTTTAATTCTTTTAATTCTAATTTTTCTTCTAACTTTTAATATTTTATCTTTGTTTTTTTCATTTTTATTTGAGAGATTATGAAATTAACCCCTTTTTTTGTCAAAATTTTTTATAATTTTTATTTTTCCTTTGAAATTATCCTATTTTTTTTAACTTTAATAAATGATGCTATTTATGACTTGTTTAAAGAGTATCAAGGCATTTTAATTCCTTAAAGTTTTTTTTAAAAAAACTTTTTGGAGATTAGATTATTCAAAGTTATTTTTTGTATAATTATTGCAAGTTTTTATTATAATTTGAAGTTTGCGTCATTTGGATTGGAGTCTATATAGAAGTTGGGTAATTTTATTTACCCATTGGATAATCAAATAAAAATCGAAATCTAACCTGAAAAACCGAAACTGAATCAATTATAAGTAGGATTGGTTTTGGATTTTTTTCTCCGAAAAAAAAAAAAAGACTTTGAAAATCGAAATCGATCCAAGCGCACCACTAATATTTTTTATTTATAATATTAATGGATAGAACGGTATGATGCAAACAACCCAACTTGAATAACTTCTAAAATCAATTCGAATATTGTGATGGTTCTTACATGTATCGTCAACGTTTGAAATGATTCGAAAATCATCTCTGAACTCCATTAGATATACATTGAAATTTCATCATTTAGTATTGTAGAGTCCAAAAATTATTTTGATAATATATCAATTGTAGAGCTGCTTTCCTTGTGTTATCTGCTAGAAATGGCATGGCATGCGTTGTGAAGTTTAATGTAAGTAATATAAACAGTGTGACTCTTCACAGGGGTCAGATGAGTTACCTTCTCTACTACTTACTTTGGAAACCTTAGTCATCTGTTGTAGGTGGTTTACTATAAATTTTTGCTGCAACAGGCTGATGGTATCAAGAACTATCTTGTGACTACTTTATTATTTTGATGGAGCAAACGGACGAACCGAAGCGTAAGGTTTGTGTAACTGGTGCTTCTGGCTTTCTAGCATCTTGGCTAATCAAGCGACTACTTTTATCTGGCTATCATGTCACTGGGACAGTCAGAGATCCGGGTACTATGCTGTTCAACTTTCGATTTATTGTTGTTTTGAAGAATGGTCCTCCAATATCTCTGTAAAATTAAACAGGAAATGCTACGAAGGTTGCACATTTGTGGAGCTTGGAAGGAGCGCAGGAGCGCCTTCAATTAGTAAAGGGCAATCTATTGGAAGAGGGCAGTTTTGATGATGCAGTTATGGGTTGTGAAGGTGTCTTTCATACTGCTTCGCCTGTTCTAAGACTCCCAAGATCTGATCCAAAGGCATGTCCCTTGTTTCGTGTTCTCTTTGGGATTAGAATCAATATGATCTTTTCATCTGATATGCTAAACTTGGTCATAATTAAATTTTTGGTAGTTTTATTTAGTTCTTTTGATTGGCTAGGCTATGCTTCTTTAAGTATATGTTGGAAGTTAGAGAACTGTAAGACTGTTCCCCAAATGGTTTCTGGTGTTAGGTGATGGTTAACATTATGGAGCATTGCATTTTATTCATTTCTGAAGCTGATAGGTTCATCTCAGAATTGGTAATGAACGACGTTGAGTTGGTGACTAGAAGAACTTAAAATTCTCATCTCTATGCTGTGAGAAAAATTTAGAATTTTGAGCATTTGTTAGCATTGATTTTGGTTCACTTCTTTCGCCAGCTTCAGTAATAAAAATGCCTGATAATATGATGTGATACCATAGGTTGAAATATTAAAACCTGCCATTGATGGCACGATGAATGTACTTAATTCGTGCAAGAAAAGTGCAGTCCTGAAGCGCATAGTTCTTACTTCATCTTCCTCAACTGTAAGGGCAAGAGATGATTTTGGCCCTAATACACTGTTGGATGAGTCGTCCTGGAGCTCTGAGGAACTCTGTGAGAAACTGCAGGTATGGATTGCTTCTTTACATGTGTTTGCTATGAATTTGATCTCCTCACTAGTTCACCTGGTTATGCAATTGGTTCTCTGGAAAGCTGTGGTATACTTTATCAAAAACTCTAGCTGAAAAGGCTGCATGGAAGTTTTGTGAGGACAATAAAATTGATTTGGTCACTGTTCTACCATCATTTGTTGTTGGACCCAGTTTGCCATCGGAGTTGTCTTCTACAGCAGCTGACATCCTTGGGTTGCTTAGGGGTATGTGCTAAAAGGACAGTTGTCAGATTCCAAGCTACAAATTTGTTGTGGGGGTAACAATAGTTATTGCATCATATGCAGGAGAGAAGCAAAAATTTGAATATCATGGCAGAATGGGGTATGTGCATATAGATGATGTTGCACTCTGCCATATCCTGGTTTATGAACGTAAAGATGCCTGGGGACGTTACCTTTGTAGTTCTGCCGTGCTTGACAATCACCAGCTTGCAACTATTCTATCGGCACGTTACCCAACATTGCCTGTTCCTACGAGGTTTGTGTTCTGAGATTCGTGATGGCATCTCTGAAACATCAGTTAAAAGGTGACGGTTTGATGTAACTAATTGGATTGTTTGTTTTCAGGTTTACAAGACTAGACAGACCATATTATGACTTCAAGACAGCAAAATTGGAGGGCCTAGGATTCAAGTTTAAGTCCGTTGAAGAAATGTTTGATGACTGCATTTCATCATTGGTAGATCATGGCTATCTTTCTTTGGCGTCGTAGGAGGACTATGTTTCAGTATTTCCTTTTATCTACTCCTTTGATTTGAGGCCTTAATTGTCAACAATAAAACCGAAGAGAATTGTAGTTTAGGAAACGGCCATTCCCAGTTCTTTTCTACTTTAAGCATTCACATACCATCCGAGTGACACCACTCACGAACAATTCCAGAAAGTACATGATTTGCAGTGTGCTAGATGTTCCCAAACCATCAAAATAAGCAATAAAATTGTCTACCAAATTAGAGTTTACATGAAATGCTTCCCAAGCAATAAATTAGGCGGCGTATGGATCACAAAATGCTTCTGCATTTGCTTTGTATGTGTAATGCTGCTGTACATGATGATGGTTTGTTTAGTTACAAAAGTTCCAGCACCAATTGTTGAACACAAAGCATACAACATGCCTATTTGCCCCAAGCTCACTGCAGAAATGGTACTCTTCAAAAACACCGGAGGGATTGTCAATTAGTTGTCTCAACCACCGGCAATTATGTGCAGATATCTGTCAACCACCAAAAATTTAGAGTGAAGCATACACTGCATCTATTTCCTTTAGACCCTAAAATTAATTAAAGAACAGAGAGAGAAAGGAGATATTCCTTCCATCCCAACCTGTCTTAATTTTCTTTCCTTTCAAGTTGTTGCAAGTCAGTCTTCTACATGTAAGGTTGTATTCCAACAATCTCCATTAATTAGTTAATTTTTTAATATTAGAATTACTATGTTGCATGCTGAAGTTTATTTAACCCGCATTTGTTAAACACTTATCGATATTGATTTTAAAGCTTCATTGACCATAGAGAAGAAAGAGAAAAAGAAAAATTGGGAATAGCAGATGGGAAATGTAAGAGACAGAGAATGGATAGGTAGATAAAGGATATTGTAGTTAATGGGTGTTGTATTTACTGTCTCCGGAAAGATTGACATACCTTATCCTTTTCGTTGCCAAATCATAGGTTTATTATTATTATTATTATTATTATTATAAGATGCAGTTAATCTCTTTTTTTTTTTTTTTGAATACTTGAATATAATAATTAGGAATATATATATAAAAAAAAATTTCTTCCCAAATAATATTCAGTACTAGTCTATTCCTTTCTTATAAAAATGTTAGTGGGTTGTATAGATTATTGTGGTAGTTTTAAGGACCATATGTGAACCTAAGTTAGTGGTAATGAAAAACATATAAGAAATACAACATAAAAAATGATCATTTTAATTATGTTACCCATTTTTCTTAATTTACTGCAGGCTTATTATGTTAGTAGGGAGAAGTTTTCACTATAGAATTTCACAAATTCTTAATATGACAACTAAACCAAATAATTTCAAACAGATGGAGCATAATCAAAACACAAACAGAAGTCTGAAAATTTTGTGATTCTAAGCAGCGGATAAGAGATAGATCAATCTACTCAATTAGTTGATTTGGATGAATGCTTTAAACTGTTTAGCAGAAACAAAGTAAAGACAAAAAAGAAGATATGTATGCTACCTCACATTAATTCAGTGTGCAATCCCAAGTTGCTGGAGGGAATCAGGGCCAACAAGGAATACACGCCTTGAAGTTTGGTAACGGAAAACAACCACTCCTTTATATGCTGTCCTTGGTATGCCGTCCTACAAAAGGAAGGAAACATAGAATTAATAACATGCACATTCCAACCAAAAAAGACTTTCTAGAATAGTTTATGTTTAATCCGCATCCCAAGAGGTATACAGATTACTGAAATGTGAAGTGGTCCTGGTAAATGTGCATTTAGAAACCAACACACATTTCAGAAATAATCATCAAATGACTATCTTCGCATATAATCTGCATGGTTCAGCACCTAATTTTCTTGTTTCTTCTAATAAGTAAAGAACGTATTTCCTCTGAGAAAGAAGGATTCCTTCTTCACTCCTTCTCACTTCAATACCCAAAAAATACTTCAATTCTCTTAAATCTTTTGTCTGAAACTGAGTATGCAGAAATGCTTTAATGGAGGATATTCCAACATCACTTCCAATAATGATAATATCATCGACATATACAACTAGAAAAAGAACACCTGTCTTAAGATTGTTTAGAACCCAAAATGATAGCATTTACTTTGCTTCATTCCAAAATTTTGAACAACTCTACTGAACTTTCCAAAACAAGCCTGATGACTTTGTTTTAAACCATAAAGTGATTTTCAGAGACAACAAACCTTCTTATACTCCCCTAAGCAACAAACCAGGTAGTTGCTCTAGATAAACCTCCTCTTGTAAGTCTCCATGTAGAAATGTATTCTTAATATCCAACTGATGAATAGGACAAACATGAGTTGCAACAAGAGAGATGAATAATTGAACAGAAGTCAATTTTGTAACAGGAGAGAAAGTATTAGTATAATCAACTCCATATGTTTGAGCATATCCCTAAACCACCAAACGAGTTTTAAGACATGCAACCGAGCCATCAAGATTCATTTTTATTGCAAACACCCATTTACATCCAACAGCCTTTTGTCAACAGGTAAATCCACCAAACTCCCAAGTATTATTATTTTCATCAAGAGCATTAATCTCTTCTACCATTGCATCATGCCAACCAAGATACGTGATAGCTTCTTGAATAGTTTTAGTGAGAAAAATGGAATCTAAAGTAATAAAAGCGTAGGATGAAACAAGTAAATGAGCATATGAAACAACTGAAGAAACAGGATAAGTACATTGACGTTTACCTTTTTGTAGGGAAATTGGGAGATCTAGATCATTAGGAACATCCTTTCCAGAATCTAACGACCAAAAAGTTCATGGAGGACATGCATCAGGGACTCTTGGTCTTCTTGAGTAAACATATGTAATAGGTGTTCATGTTGGTGGACTAGCAAGAAGTGAAATGTTGCTAGTTGGGACAGTGTATATTAACAGATCATCTTCCTTCCCTTGTGTTTTGTAAGATGAAGAAGAAGAAAAGAATGGAGCAGTAGAAACTAGGTAATGGTCAACATCAGTACAAAAGTACCTATATCCCTTTTGAAGACGAGAATAAATTAAAAAGACACTTAAGAAGACACACATAAGAGACTTAGGATCTAATTTTGTGATTAGGGATGAGTATCCCAAACAAAACATGTACTACCAAGTGTTCTCGTTTCAATTGAAAATAATGATTTAGTAGGGAACAAGACATTATATGGAATTGCACCTTTAAGAACAGAGGAAGGCATACAATTGATCAAAAAGCGGCTGTGGCAAAATCTGTCCAAAAATGTATGGGAACATGCATTTGAAAAAAGATGGCTCTAGCTGTCTCTAGAAGGTGTCTATTTTTCCTTTTCAGCGACCCCGTTTTGCGAGGGTGTATCAACACAAGAAGTTTGATGAAGAATTCCATTTAGAGTTAGATGGGATTGAAAAAGAAGGTTACAGAACAATTCAAAGACTTAGTGAGTTTGCTAATAGAGATAAGATTCAAAGCAAACTTTGGCAAAGTCAAGATTGAAGTTAACGGAAGAAAAGAAGTGTGTTTGACAGTGCCAGAACAGAGAACACAAGTAGGTGACCCATAGGCTAAAGTAACATGTGAGGATGTTTGATATGGTTGATAAATAGTCAAAAGAGTTGGGTTACCTATCATATGTTCTGTAGCACAAGAGTTGACAACCCAATTGGTTGAGGATGAAACTTAACTTGTGGGTGATTTACATGAATCGGCAATAATAGAGACAGAATTTGATGAAGCTCCAATGAATTGTTGATACTCAGTGAATTTGACGAATTAGATTGCTGAGACCGATTTAGTTTTGGACCAAATATTTTGTATGTCCTGGTTTATCACAATAGAAACAACTAACTTCTATAGAGTTACTCTAGCCCTAGCCACCATTTTCTGTGAAGGCAATTTCAAGGCCACAACCACAACCAGTATTCTCTCTGAAATCATTGCCACAAACACAACCACAACCAGTATTCTCTCTGAAATCATTGCCACAAACACAACCTCCACTAAATCCTCTACCTGGGTTGCCAAGACCTCTTCCCTTATCAATAAGAAGAGCACTACTTCCTTCAGAGAAGTGTATTTTTCAAAAGTTTTCTGTGCAAAGTACCCTTGAATATGCTTCCGTCAATGTAGTATGTCAGAACACGAGAATTTGATCTTTAGCTGTATCAAATCCAGAAGGCAAACTATCTAGAAAGCTCAAAACAACCATTTGTTCACATTGTGCTTGCTGAACCTTCATATCGAGACTAAAGGGTAAAAGAGTGTTATGCTCCTCATAAGTTTTTATAAACTCCATGTGAGCATTTTATCTTCTTTTCTGCTCGATAGGAAGCTCCATGGATGTTATATATATGAGTAACGTTTCCTTTTCCTGAATATAAAAATTCTAGAAATTCCATAAGATCCTGAACAAATTCACAGTGATTAATGAGAGCCACCAGCTCGATATTTTTGGAATTTCAAATTGCCAAATTAAGTTTGGCATCTTCCTGTAACCAAAGTACTGCTGCCTTGTCAGTAGTATCAAGAGGGGGTGGTGTTTTGATAAGATGATCATTCTTTCCTATATTTTGTAAAAAAAATTGTGGTACTCCAAGTCAATAATTTGAAGAATCAATCAATTTATGATCGGCAATTCTTGTAGTAGAAGACACCAACTCAACCAGCGGCTCACCATCGTCTGCCATGATTGACAAGAAACTTCAAGAACCGAGCCAACAACCAATAGAAGTTAAACAAAAAAAAAAAAAAAAAAAGAACCAGGAACATACGATCCAAGATGCAAAATAGAAAGTGGAAAAAGATTTGAACCACACCAAAAACTATAGCAGCAAAGGAACCCAAAAAGAAATCGCACTACTGGACACAGCAGCTTGCAAAAATGGAGAAAAAAAACACTTCAAAACTGAAATCGAAGCCTGGAAACAAAAAGTAAACACCCTGGTGCACAAACTTTCAAAAGCCCATCAAGATCTGATGAGTCATGCACCCCCACGCACTGGCATGTGAGGTGAACAGCAGCGGTCTGGAGCGGCATGTTAGAGGCTGCTCCGACGACTGGATATGGCCAATTCTTGTGAAAGACAGACAAGGATGTGGAAATTTAGATATGGGTAGGCTCTGATTCCAATGTTAAATCCCAAACAATATCTTATCACTTTATTCAAAAAGACCACATATATAAATACAATATCCTTAACCATCTAAGATTAGGAAATCTATAACCTAATAAACATAGTATTCTACTCCAACATATATGTCTTAACAAGACTTCAGAGAAGCACTCTATTTGGTGTGCTCCATGGCACTCTATAGTATTACTATGTATATATATATATATATTTATGCTTTATTTTAGTATAACTATACTTTTGCCCCCATAAAAAATTATTCTACATGTCATTGAATTTGGGATGTAATAAAATAAAATCAGATGTTCACACACTTAATGATCTTTCTTAGAACTAAGGGTCATCAGGTTAAATTTAATGCATCCACATGTTAAATTCGAAAGTAAATTCTAGTATAAAGTTTTAAGTTTATCAGATTGAATTTATTTAACAAGTTGTAAGAAGAAGAGGCCCAATTTTACAGTTACCTTCCACTCCTCAAAAATACCAAATTGACGAGCAGTCTGCTCAAAATCCCACTGGTCTTTGTACAGGATTCGCACATCGCCATCTATGTTATAAGCTTTTAGAACAGCATCAGCTCCATACACAGGTTTTGCATTTTTCACCAGGTTGGCAAAGTGCTTCACATATTTATCCTACAAATATAATTGGTTGACCAACAATGTGAGATGCAGTAAGTTTCACAAGCTATTGAATTGAATACTACATTCATTTCATCATACAAGTCTTTTTTGATTAACATACAAATTAAGAGTAAGACAAGGTAATTTAAACACTTTGTCAAATTATCTCGAAAACTGAAAAGCAACTATCATAAAATGTTTAATAAGAGAGAATAGGGTAACTTGTCCATAAAATACTTATCAATTTAATAAAAAGAGTTACGCCATCTAAAAATCATAAGCTCTTTTTTTTTTTTTTTTTTTTCACGTTGAATGAGAAAATTAACTAACATGATTACACAATATTTTTTAAAATTTATTATTCTAGTGACTCATGTTTATAGATTTTTTTTTTCCCCACAAAATTAACTCACTAGTAATTTTTTTGAAATAGGGAATTAGAAGAGGTCTAAGTTTGAATGTTCTTTGAAGAAATACTTTAGTACAATAATTAGAGGCTTATGAAATACTGACAAATTAACTACTCTTAATAAAGAGAAATGGGTTTATAATTTGGAACATAAGAGGAAAAAAAGGGACAAAAAAGGGGGAGTGTGCCTACGTTTATGGGATGAGAGATGTTTTCACCCTACAAAACTTAGATATTGAAATAAATAATTTATTCAACCAAAATTTTGAGATCATGTAAAATTAATTTATTACCTCCCTCAGGTAGTTCAAATCCATGGAACTCCAATTGACCTACAGAGCAGAGAATAAATCATCAGATGAAATTTGACAGAGCAAGAATAGGAGAAGTGTAGAAATAAAAAATTAAGTGAAACAGAAGGAAGCAGCATAGCACGTCAGTTACCTACCTGTACATTATTCAGCTTGATAGGTTCAAGATATTGTTTAAAGTACTGTCCCAAACTAGAACCCTGCATATAGATGAATGAGATTCCCATACATAAGAAAGCAAAAGAACAGACACATAGTTGAGATAGATAATTCATAAAAGCAACGAAGGTGAAAAGGTCACTAAACTGGATGACTACCCCAAAAGATCAGAAGGGGAGAAGACAAATCTGTTCTAGATCTCTTACCTAGCATGAACATGACAGAGGCTATGCATGGATTTAAAGAAAGAAGAGCACTTGGGAGTGGTGAAGCTTTGGTATTTATTGAGTTCAGGAAGTTATTTGGAAGAAATGGAAAAATAAACTATTAATCCAGGCTTTGTCAATGTCATTAGGTTGTAAAGCATTTCAGTTGGGTTTTAGTCACTACAAAATAACTCTTATAGTTAGCAGCAGTTCTCCCAGTTTCCATCAACTGTGGATGGGAACTAAGCTTGACTCCTTTAACTAATCTCAATTCCTCTATTCACAAGCGAATGCCTAATCAGTCTCCTTTCCATAAATTAATACTCTCAATCCCAGGATACCTAGCCTACAAATAAGAGTCGAGACTACAAAGACACACAAGACACAAATATAAAAAACAGTAAGATGGTAATCATTACTCAGATTTTGAATTATAAGCATAACTATTAGCATATCATGGAAACCTCTGGCTTACAAACAGATTACTCATGGAAAGTTTTGACCTCCTCATCAGGGCAAGTTGCAGAAGTCTTTCCATTAGGTCTCCTATTCCTAACCTTTAACTCCAGTGGTCCTGTTATCCTACTAGTACGGTTAGTGAAGTCACTTTCCCCACTCGCCTTGTCATATCACTTTCCCCTCTAGTTTCCCGTTTTCTCTTATCATTAGAATGGAAGTTCCACAAGCTCTTGAATTTACAGGATTCCAGTAAATAAAATTTCAGCAAGGATTTTATATAGTTTTTCAGTATATAAGCTCAAAACATTCTCATGTTCTCGCTAAGTAGCAAAAAAACTTTGACCATAGGTCAAAAGAAGAAACCTTCCAAAACCTGTATCTTCTCCCAACCCTTCTGGATACTGACCTTCATTGACCCATAACTTGATCCATAACCAGGGGCCATAACAAATTGGCATGAAAGCAGTCATTGGAGAAATTGTGCAGCAAAAGCTCACAGTTGTAGTTGCTAAAGAACAGAGAGCTAATCCAGTTAGACAATAAGATTTCTCAGCCGAACAGGGGAGGGGACCAATCATCTTGGTGCTTGTTGACCATTTTCTAAATTGTCTTTTACTATCCCTGGCACATCCCTATACTGTTGTGAGCATTGCTCGCCACTTCTGTGACAATATTTCCTAGTGTTCACCCCACCAAGTGGATGGATTGGCTAGCATGGTTTGACTATTCTACAATAACAGCTTCAACCCATCTCAGTGAACCACTCGTTTCGCAGGGGTATACTACTTTAAATCGCTAGACACCATTTTACATAAATTAAGAATACTTAAATGTACTATATTATACCTAAAATACCTCTTATTTGTCTTTGATAACTACAAATCTCTTTCTCCGCAATAAATGAAATAAGTATGAAATGTAGGGTAAGAGTGAAAAAACATCTTACTTATTCATTGATAACTACTTTTATTTTGGAACATATATAATGACAGGTAATGACCCATTTGCGATGGAGGTAGTATTGTGATTAGCTCCACCCTCTTAGATGTTAGTTTCCCCCTTTCCCTTGATATTTTGGAAATTTCATGAGCATTTTGTATTTAAAAGGTTTCAATAGAATATCAACAAGGATGTTTTTGGAACTTAAATTCAAGAGATTCTAAAATTCTCCCTAAGTAGCTTGCAAAACCCCTATATTCTCTCATAATATTCCAAATACTTACCTACCCAACCCATAACTTGAACTATAACCAACCATAACAAATACCAAAAAAGATGCAAAGTTCAGATTAAAAGGAATCCAATGATGTAGAGCATTCGGTACAGAATTTACTCTATTTACTCAACAATATGGTTTATGGAGGACAGATGTGACTTAATGACAAATTATTTTCAGAATACTCAAAAAAGGGGAAAAATGGTGTATTATGAGAGATGTGTTAACAGAGGTAGATGTTGAATTGGGAAACATTTTCAACTAGCGTAAGATACAATCATTTTCAGAATTATTTTCAGAATTCTCAAAATGACAAATTATTTTCAGAATCATTTTCACTTAATGACAAATTATTTTCAGAATTCACCAAAAAGGGGGAAAAAATGGTGTATTATGAGAGAAGTGTTAACAAAGGTAGATGTTGAATTGGGAAACATTGTCAACTAGCATAAGATACAATCAAATACAATGGAGCCCAAATAATGTTCAAATAACATAAATCTTGCAGATTTTTAGATACATACCTGCTCCCCAAAATTATATGTTCTGCACACTTCTGGTCGGATAAACTGCCGTCCTTTATGGTTTTCTTTCAGTCTCAACCAATCATCCCAGTAAGTAAATGCATGGTCAAAGAAAATGCTAAATGACACACCACAAAATGTTCAACACACAAACAATAAAGTGAAACACATTGCTTAAAATAGCATGTATCTGCCATTATATGTATGAAATGGCAAAAAGGATATGCCTTTGGCCACTTAGGTGACAATTCATCCCAGGTAGATCTAGCGAGCATCCATCCAAGACCTGGGAAAAAGTCTGAGCGGTAGAGGGCATCTGCAAAGTGTACAATAAGTATATAATCATAACTGGAGAATCATTTCTAGAACAACCATAATTAAAAGATCAGCAAACTTTGTAAAAAGGAATATGTAAAATGATATCAGAGCTTAAGTTCTTAGATTGAAGACCTTACACAGCTCATCATAATGCAGCATTGACCAGTTTTTTAGTTGGATAAACTTCTAAAATAAGTGTTTAAAGGTTCAACAGTTAGCAAAAACAACTAGTAGAAGCTCACATGGATCTTGCACAAATTGCCTCTGTCCATTGTCATTCCATGAAGATATAGCCATAATGGACCTATCGTGGTTCCATAGGGAGCAAAATTACATATGATTTTCAAGGACAGAATTATTGAGAATGTAGAGATAAATGAGAAAAAAACTTACTTATCACTGTCAAGAAGCATAGCTCCTGCCTGAAAATAGTCAAAAAAATCGGGGGCAATTTCCATATCATCTGAATTTCAGGAAACATAAGAGTATCAGTGAAATAAAGTGGAAACGAAGGTAAAAGTATTCAAAGGAAGATGCACGTACCCTCAAGTATAATCACTCTACTGAAATTATGCTTGTAAAACAATTGATCCAATGCCCATTTGTAATGACCTGGACCAGAAATTTAAGTGGGGATAAGATTGTCGACCATGAGTGAAAGAAAACAGAAAATATGAGTACAGTCTTATGGGCAATAAGATTGTCTACCATGAGTGAAAGAAAAACGGAAAATATGGGTACAGTCTTACGGGCTATCTTATAGTAGGCAATTAACTCCCCAGGTCTTTCAGGGTGCACAGGATCATAATCTATGTGCTGCAGATTTCAAGAAACCAGAGCAAATGGAAACTTATTTAACAGACAAGTCCACAGTCATGATCATTATAAACTCACGAAAAAATTAATACAACTATTTTCATTTTCTTTAGCACACAAGGAATGTAGGTGTCCAAGGGATTTCTCAACTCAAAAGCTACAAATGCACTGAACATTCAGCAGAGGTGTTAGCAGATACCTGCATATAAGTCAGTTGGTCATAACTCAAGGCCTGATTCTTAACATCTGGATTTGAACCATCCTGTCAACAAAAGCACAGAAAAAATGAAACCAAACTGGAATATTTCCTTAATGGCATCATACACATGATGCAACCAAAGTAGCCAGGAAGAGTATTTATCAACACATACCTGAGATACAAAGAGAGGATATTTTGATGCAACAGCACTATGGTATCTGGTGAATATAAGAATGTGCAACAATGATCAACTAAAATGTTGTGGGATAAATATAACATATTACAGAAATTATTATAAAGAAGAACATACTTCAGGAAGGATTTAATAGTCTTTTCCAGGTAATCAGCACGGTTGCATGCCATTATCACAACAGCCGCTACAGGCACCTGTTTATGCAATAACAGAATGATTGAAATCAGATCTTCAGGTCACAGCAAACATTGAATAATAATAATAATAATGAAGAAGCAAATATATCTCTGTTCAACACAAACCTGCACATTACTAATCAGTTTCTTGAGGCCCTTTCCTGCCATATGAGAAGATAAAGGTTATCACATCCTGTATGAAGCAATATAAATGTTAAATCTATGTCATGAGTGTGAGAAATCGTAGCCATTAAAGCTAGAGAGAATACCACAAGCCACTTTGCATTCCATGTAGAAGACCAAAGATCTTCTAGAAGATTCTTTTACAAAGTATATGGCCATGTATCTTTCGTGATAAGTTATAGTCATACATCATCTTGTTCAATTAAAAGGCTACAAATCAGAAGTGCACATGACAATATAGAATCATGCTTGGGATATTCACAGATGTAATGGAGTATTAGCATCCTCTTCCAGACAAAAAATAGTAGAAATTTTTTTAACATATTACAATGGAGAACCTCAAATTATCTTGCGAACAAGAGAGATGCTAAGAGAAGAACCATAAATCATGTAATCATACTCTCAAGATCTTGAACAAGCTCTCTTAACTGTCTGCATTCCTGATCTTGGCGCTTCTTTTCTTCTGAAATCACAGCACAGTATTAGCAATGGAAGTCGAAAGGGCAACTCAATTACCTACAACTACATCCCCTATAGATATCTTTATATCTTGTATGTGTATGTAAAACAGTGAGGGTTCAAGGAAATTAATGAAAAGACAGGGAACTAGGTTTTTCTTATTTTTTGGATGCAATACAAATTATAATACATTTCTTGATCAAAAACTTGGAGCACAAGCACCTATGATGTATTTCATATCCAATGTTTTCAGAAAAAAAAACAATCAGGACCTTTTGCAAATGAACAAGGGGAAAATTCAGATCACAAGAATAAAAGGGAAAATAAGGGCCACTGACATGCACCTTCAAGGGCCACAATTCTTCCTTGCTGCATGCTAATCTGATCAATGAGTAACTTTGTCTGACTCGTGCAGTGGTTTTCTTCTTCCACCTATTGTCATCAATTAATTAACAGACTGGATATAACGAAATTTCAGCTAAATATGTTGAAGGGATGATTTGCAGCCACAGACAGTATGACATTTGAAATATAAGTGCATCCAGGAAAACAGAAGCAAGATAAGTGTAGAACAGGCCAATCTAGTTGAAACATTTATTAAGATATAGGTAATAAGATGATTGTTGAACAGTTAAGCAAAGAAATGAAAGTTAATTTGGGGAAGCATACGTACAGCAGCAGCAAGGCGATCAGCATATTGGGACTGTGCGGAGAAAAGCCTCATCTGAAACAAGGAAACAAAAGTGATCCCACGATGAGAACAATGAAGGCAGCCACCTCATGCATTGGTTTAGGGCTCGCAATTACAAGAATAAGTATAAAGAAAAAGTGGAAAGCGTGATCTGGGGGAGTTCTCGAGCTCACCTGGATGTAAATGAAGGGGACTACGGCGAAGAGGAGAATGTAGCTGATTTGGCATGAACATTTGCCCATTTCTAGTAACTAAATTTCACAGGGATTTCTTGTCCAGAATCTAAAAGGTAAATCCAAATTCAGAAATAGGAAACAACAGTTTGTATTTAGAACAACCAGAACCAAAAAGGAATTAAGAGTAGGGATTCAATTTTGAAGGAATATTCTGAAGAAGCAGGGGGTAGCGACGGAGACGGAGATGGCCGCCTGAAAGGACTTCGTAGTCTTCGTGACTCGGGGTTGACTCAGTTTCCACTGGTATGCCCTTTCATTTCAGCGCCGTTTTTCCTTTTTTCCTTTACTACGTTTCTTCTAGGTATGTTCAATTTTTATGAAAAAACGGGTCCAGCCGATCAAACCAAACCAAATTCATAGTTTTTATTTGAATTGATTTGGTTTTGGATTGAAAAACTTTTAAATCGAAAAATTGGTTGGATCATTACTTTCAAATTTTCAGATGGAAATCAAATTGAACCAAATCTGTTATTCATATGTAATTTTATATATATATATATATACGGAATTGCTATAAAAAGCAACTGGTGGAGCATAACTGGAGCGCAACAGACAAAACGACATCGTTTTGACTGTTGCGCTCCAGTTGCTCTCCGCCAGTTGCGTTTTATAGCAATCCTATATATTCAAGTTGGGCTATCTCAGTGGGCTGGAGATGGGAAGAAAGTTGGGCCATAAGTTGTTGGCGCCTTCTTCTTTGAGGTCGAAGAAATGGCACAAACCCAAGCCCAAATGGAAATTCCTGAAACGCAAGACCACATCATCACCTCCATCCAATGTGTGTTTCAACTGTGGCAAACCCAGCCACTTTTCCAAAAATTGTCCTCAAAGAAGAAGGCGCCATATAGGCCCACTTATTTCGCAGGCCCACTTAAGTGGATGTATCCTTCAGGCCCACTTATTTCGCAGCCAAAACGATCTTGTTTTGCCTGTTGCGCTCCAGTTGTGCTCCGCCAGTTGCGCTCCAGTTGTGCTCCGCCAGTTGCTTTTTATAGCAATTCCGTATATATATATATATATATATGTTTATTTATTTATTTATTTATAGTGATAACTTTTAATTATTTTTATTTTCCTGTTTAAACATCAGAAAAATATATCAATTTGAATTTCTTTTTTTGTTTTAGTTATTAATATGTTTATTTATTAATATTTTTAGGGTTTGTATAAAATTTAAATTAATTTAATTGCATAACTCGTAAGTAACTTTTGTTTCTTATATTATCTATTTCTTAATTAGCTTTTGGATTCTTATAATTTGATGTTGATTTTCTCTTTAAAAATGTAGAATTATTTTTTTCTTTCACAAGATCACTTGAATTATCTATATAGTAGTGCATCGATCACTACTTGTCTTTTATATCTCATAAAATATAAAAAAAGTCTAAGTATTAAGTGAAATTTTTATGATAAAAAGTCCCCGAAAAAAAAAACCCTTGATAGAGTATATTTGTTGTGTAAAAAGTAAAGTAAAATTGTGTTATCTTTTATAACATGTGGAAATTTCACATCTAATGAAGATAAAAATAATAATAATAATAATAAATAATATTTTTGAAATCGAGCCAAATCAAACCTTGGTTTAGGTTTGAGATTTTCCAAACCAAAAAAATTGATTTGGTTTGAAAAATAGATAAAACCGAATCAATCCAAATCATGAATACTCCTACTTCTAGGTTAGCTTATATGAAAATTGGACCTTTTTTTTTGGTTTTTTTTTTGTTTTTATGGAATATCTACAGTTGGACTTTGGAATATGGTTAGAGTATGATAGAATATGTACGAAAGATTGAATCAAACCCACGATCAATATTATGCATAATTTACATTTTAATTACACAATTACACGTTAAGTGATTAAAATAGGATACTTAATTTGTAGTTAAACTAATTTAATTAGTTCATTGCTTAGCACCATCAACAAATATAAATAAAAATTGCTTCATTCGATTCTCTTTTGATTTTGATGTATCACTTTATCAAAATATATTTGTTTTAAATTTTCAATCATTCTTATCTTAAAAAAGGATTTATTAAAATTTTACTAATATAACCTTTTATAAATTTGAAAAAATATTTATTTTAATTAACTAGTAACTTTAACATATAGATTTCTTGAAAATATATTTATTTTAATTAACTAGTAACTTTAACATTGTAGATTTCTAAACAATTTTCACAAGAACTCACTTGATAATTGATGGGGTTCAGAAGTAGCTCTGGGTTACCCCGAACCGCAATGATGTCTGTGATCACAACCTGAGAAGAAAGGAAGTAGATCACCGGAGTGGGTTGTCGCTCGGGGAAGAGCTCTGATGCTTAAGTCAGTATTTTGAGAAAGTAATCTTGTTTAATTAACCCCAAAAAACACTAACCCTCTCCGTAGACTGTTTATCTTTTGATTATATATTAAATGAAGTAAGTTAGTTCTTTGATTTTGGCTCTTCTATTACATGATTGTAGGTAATTAAAATAATTGTGAGATCATATCGTATCTTGCCAATTGCTCCTAGAAGATCGTGGAGTTTCCTTTGGTTTGGATATCTTGCTATTCACGTGTCTGGTTGATAGCTACGAGCTAGATAAAGACCTTTAAACCAACTTTGCAACCTGACCGTGGATCATGTAGTTTCCTTTGGTTTGGATATCTTGCCATTCACTTCTCTGGTTGAGAGCTATGAGCTAGCTAAAAACCTTTAAACCAACTTTGCAACCTACAGAATCTGAAGATTCATTCTTGTTCAGAAACTTGCAAAACAAGAAACAAAAAAAAAAGAACCTAATCCAATTTTTCTTCTAATCAAACTTCAGAGCAAGCAGTTAGAAGACAAAATTAAAATCAAGCGAAAACAAATTTTCGAAATAGTCGAAAATCGCAAAGCCGAAAAGAGGCAACTTTAATTCATCAAAACTGTCGAAAAACAACTAGCCGACACAATTCTTAAAGCCAAGAACAAAGCCTAACCCTAATCGAAAACAAAAAGTAAAGAAATTGCAAAAAAAATCCCTAGAAAACAGTAAATTACGAAACTGTCACTAAAAAACTGTAAAATTACGATAATGCCATTAAAAACTGAAAATTGCTCAAAACTCCATCGAAATGACTCCGAATGGCCGAAAAAAGCCTTGCATCATAGCATAGCAGTGACTTTGGTTCGTTGGGCCGTTCCAAGTCACCCAGTCAGATTTGAGCCCAATCCGAGCTCTTTTCAGTCACCTCGGGAATTATGCTCGACATCACTTCGGTGTTTCAGACGGCTCACGTCCTTTTCTTCAAACGTTCTGAATGTCGTGGAGCTGATTGTGGAATCGAAACTTGCCCCCCCCCCCACCTGAATCACCTTAATCAGCAACCAGCTCTGCGTCACCCGTGGATGTCGAAGTTCTCGACTATCTCTTTTGGGAGGTCATGCTGAGTGATCATAGGCTCATGGGGAGTGTTAGGAGTTGCTTACAGTTGGTCGCGACATGGAAGATGTATGAGATGGATTGGATCTCACCGAGTCGAAGATCGTGATTCAGTGAGACTTCTCCTGAGCTCATTTTGGAGGTCGGTGGTAGGAGGTCGCTGCCCACCTTTCCTTTTTGACTCGTGAGTTTGACTTTCAGGTATTTGAGTTCGGGGGTTTAAGCTCATTTGGGTTGACTTATCAGAGTCATCCCTGTTTCTGCCATCATTGCCCCAATTTAGGCCCAGTGAGCTCAAAGGTCGTGGCACCTATATTACTCTAAAGAGTCACGCCATTTTCTTTGTAACTGCTATTTTTTGGAGGAGACGTGCCTCATCAGTTTTGGTAGTTACCTCAATTCCTGGTATACTGGATCTTTTCAGTAACCTAAGGGACTTCTTATCTCATATAAATTAGGAATCCTTTGAAGATTTTAGGATTTACCTAAACTCTTTCTTAGCTTGCGAGAACTCTTTACTCACAAAATCTCTTCTTTGCTATACCTTCTACTCCCTTCTTCAAATTTCTTTCTTTCGTTGCTCGGCGATCGAACCATAGTCCAGAACAACTCTCCTCTTAACTCTCAAGGAATTTTAACGAGTGACTTTTCTTTTCCCTTTACTGCTTTTTTGAAAAAACTTCAACTTTTCCTCTTTCCGAGTCAAAAATGTCTTTTGCATCTCCTGTTGAGTCTTCTGTGCCTAGCACCCCCTCTCTCCATTTTGGAGAGGTAGAGCATCCTTATCCCCTTGCTGACCTGGAGAATGGGGTGTTTTATTTTCCCCCAATTTCTACAAAGGCCCTTAAAGTCAATAGTAAGGTTTACCGGTCTTCTAAGTTGGAGGTCTTTTCCATGTCTTCTTCTTTAGGACCCATCGAGATTTTTGAGATCAGTGGTGACAGGGGACTGGAGAAAGACATAGTCACTGCTAAGGTGGGTGAGCACCTTGGTAGTTGGTGTAATGGACACATGGTCCTTCACGTAGCCAACCTCAGAGGGGGTATTCTTCTACCCCATTAGCACCCTCCGTTTTTGGATATTGCCTATTTCTAGGGCTTTCCAATTGCCAACTTGTTCCAAATTCTCTGCGGGTAATGGTCACGTTCATTGCAACTTGCCACCTTACCTAGTTCTAGTCTCATTGGAGCTCTTTAGGTGCTTCTTTAGGATTGGGGTCTTCTCGGCACCAAAGAACGAATTTGTAGGGTACCTTCAACTTAACCCTCAGTATAAACTGGTAGGTCCTTTCCAATCCTCTGTAGGGGATTGAAAAAATTCTTTCTTTGTTGGTAGGCTACCTAATAACCTGATCCGGTCCGAGCCCTATTCGCACTAAAATATGAGTCAATCTTTTTTCAACGAGCTCCCTACCTTGTCCAATGAACAGGAGAGGGATACGGCCACTTTGATTGACCTGGTTAACTCTGATAATGTCAAGGTCGAGTGTAATTTGCCAGCCTAGCCTATTGCTTTCCTTTGCCCTGCTGGACTAGGAAGTCTAGTAGACCACGACCTCCCCTCTATCAGAAGAGCTATGGGGATTCCCCCTTTCGGTATTGAGCTTCTTTGTTTTCTTTTTGCTTTCAATGAATTTTTTTTCAACTCTTTTGAGCGCTAACAGATTTTTCCTTTTTTGTCTTAACAGCAATGAGGACCACTTCATGGCTTTTGAAGTCTACTCCTCCCAGAGTTCCTGCTAGTGGAGTTGTGATGCAAGACGGAAACAATGGTGGGAAAAGTAGAACCTCAACTATAATCAACTTCACTCGAAAGCCTTATTACAGGAAAGGGCGATTCAAGAATAAAACGATAGTATTCTTGAGACACTATGATACTCGAATTTTATTGAATGAAAACTCAAAGGTTGCAAAAACATCAAAGTCTGCCAACAATCAAACAAAAACGGCAATAAATAAACCCTAAACAGAAAGTAGGAGAAATTACGAAAAGACTCCAAAAGTTTCTAAAAATTATAGAAAACTGGATAAAGGCCCAAAAGTCCATCAAGATGACCCCAAATGCCCAAAAAAAGGCCTTGGTCACAGCATGGTTATGAGTATTGCTCATTGGACCTTCTCGGATGGACTTGTCAAATTTGAGCCCATTCTGACACTCCCATAACTTTTCAGTTTTTCCGATTCGACCCCAAAAACTTTTCCGATTAACTCCGATTGCCTTGAAACTTCTCCTGCAGCCTCTTGGACCTGCGTGGACCCTTCTGAATATCTTCGTGGGCTAGCTCTGCTTCAAGTTGGTGGCATAGCTGGTGTCTCTTCTGCCGTTACTACTGCTGCCCCCATTGCTACAGCTGCTATCATTTCGGTTAAGATTTCTATTCCCCAACCTGGGGGAAAGAAGATTGTTGTGGCGATCGGACCCAGACCGCTCTATCGAGGTTGCTACTTTGCAGGCATTTGAAAGGCTTGTGAAGATTACCATCTCTTTTTCCTCCCCTTCTTCACAGTTTGCACATTCTGAGAAGAGGACTCCTCCAACCTCCTCAGGTAAGGGGAAGGCTCCGGCGACCTCAACGTCAAGGTTGGAGTTCAATGGTTATGCAATCGAGGAGGTCGCAGTCACTCTCAAGAAACTGGGGAATGCTTCCTTGGCGGCCATACTGATGAGGGACTGCTAGGTGGGTCCCCGACCTCGTGATGGAGACCTCTGACTCCTTGTTCAAATGGCCCCACTCCCAGTAGTTTCTAATGGAGTGTGTGCCCCCAGTTGACTGGGAAATATGCCAGTAACTTACTGATGAAGAACTAGATAAATATACAACCTCCCTCTACACCGCAGTAAGTCCTTTTAACTTTCTTCATTTTTTTCTAGTTGGTTCTATTTCTACTTGCCTGTAGTGTTGGCCTCCCTTTTTTCTTCGTCACAAAATCATGTCTTTCTTGGTGAGTGGCTGAGGAGACAGGGAGAAAACACTAAGAAGGATTAGTAGTTCTCCTCCTTGATCTTTGAGCTCTAGGATGAAAAGGCTCACTCGGTGTAGGAGCATGCTGAGCTCATGGCCTCTACTGATAAGCCCTATGCCTCTTACATTGAAGTATTCAACCTTCTACAGGAGTGCAATAAGGAAATTGAAGAGGCCAGAGTTGAGATCCAAACCATGTCATCAGCTCTAGGAGATGTTGTTCAGAAGAATGAGCAGCTCTACGAGCTCGGCAACCAACAGAGGAAGTGTGTTTACGAGCTCGAAGCTTGGCTGGGGGACCTCCAGGGTATCTATGACGATGATGGCAATCTTTCCTTGGCCAAGCTCAAGGGAATCCCAACCTTCTAGGACTACATAGAGTCTTTGCTGCGGCCTCAGATAATAGGGTTGTATGTGGATGTCACGGATAAGCTCCAGGAGCTTAACTCAGAGATGGAGACTGACCCTGATCTTGATGCTCAACTTTACCATCCAGAGTCAATTATCCCTCTTTCGTGGGTGCAAGAACCCCCGACCTCTTAGGAGGAGGTCGTTACAACAGAGGTGCTGGCTAAGGATAGCTAAGCTGGTGAGGGCCCTTCTAGGAAGGGAAAGGAACTAGTGGTTGAGCCCCCTGAAGTTGAGACAGCTGGGAGGGGAATTGATGACATCCCTCCTGTGGCATTTGCTCAACCTAAATGTACAATTATTCATGGCCATGGAGACTTGATTATTTATTTCCCTTTTCATCACTTGCATATTGATTTTGATGAGATATTTGACCTTTTCTGTGCTATCCGCCTATTCTTAGACAGACCCCCATTTATAGATACTAACTGTTACCTTATAGGCCCTTCTAATGTCTTTGGACCCGGAAGTAGCAATGGAGGATGAGGATCTAGAAGATGATGATGAAGAACCCCTTAGCCACCACCGGCCAAGAAGGTAGAGTGGAGAACGAGGCCTTGTCGAAGTCGCTGGAGGTTCTCAAAGATGATGAAGAGGAAGACTGAGCTCTTGTAAAGTTTTTATTCTTCATATTTGTAATATTGAGTACTTAGCTATACTGAATATTTTATTTACAAAGGTCTGTTTGTGGCCTCTTAATTTATATCAGCTTGATTTTCCCCAAGTAACTTGTCTTTGCTTTAACCCTTAGAACTTGCATAATAATCTAAATTGGCTTTGAAACTAAGGAAAATAAGATGCAATAAGATCTCTATAAGCTCTGAAAACCTATCTTTTATTCATGCGTTGTCCAAATTAAACTAGAGTGGTTGTTGAGGTCACCTCTCTCTCTAGTGAGCTCCTTACAAATAGTTTCCGGAGTTGTATAGTGAATTCGTGAGGTCTGAGAAGTTCTTAAAAGTCTTAAGCATTGAATTTCTTTATATGGCAAATATTTCAAGGTCTTAGGAGTCGTCTTCCTTCAAGATCAACGAGCTTGTAGCTCCCTCCTCTGTGGACTTCCTGGATTATGTAAGGTCCTTCCCAACTTTCTTGCAGCTTGGTGATGGATATCCAAGGACACTACCCAATAAGGCTATGAACGAGACTTGTATTTCATATACAAGTATCCTATTTTGAGAAGAATGATGAAGGCTTTGATGATATCCA
>JAOXNR010000001.1:1269402-1293341 GCA_028571225.1 Parsonsia alboflavescens | reverse complement strand
TTATACTTGAAATATTGATCTTTGTATGCATGAATCAACTTCTTCATCTTGTAAATCTTCATTCCATTCATTGAATCTTCCCTTGAAGCTCCATCTTCTTTAGAATTGAACTTGAATCTTCTCATCTTCTCATTTGGTAGCTTCCATGAATTGCCCCATGCCATGTATGCTCTTTGATCTCCATCATTGATGAAGGAGGGCAATGAAAAAATAGAGATGAATGCTATGTTAAAGTGGTTCACTATTATCTCCACACTTGGTGATAGATTGTTGACATATGAGCATGAAAGTTTGTTTTCTATGGCTAAGTGTGGGTTTAGAGATGCTTATGATGTTTATAAGCAAGATGCTATATAGAAAGACAATCAGAGGGACTTCAACGGATAAATGAATTGAATCTTGCATACTTGCCTCTACTATATCCATTGTTATTTCCTTATGGAGAAGATGTGTTACTTACACTTTTGGTAAGGATAAGCAATGTTCATCGAAATTTGTATCCACGAGAGAATTCTTCACAAATAGAATATAGAAAAGAAAAAAAAAATCTCTCAATATTTCCATATTCAATATGATTGTTCCAATAATTTGTTGTTGATGGATATACAATGATGGAGTCTGCTAGATTGAAATGGGTCAAATGAATCAAAAGATATTGCGATCTTAAATGTACAAAGGTCTTCATGATGTAATCTTAAAAGGAGAAACAAATCCATCAGTAGAAGGCAAAAGGATAATACTAACTTCTGGTGCAAGTTACATGATCCAAATTATCAAGATACGATGGCAATCTACTAAACAATTAGATAACCTAATCTTTGTATCACCTTTACTTGCAATCCAAAATGGCTTGAAATCACAAGATTTGTTCAAAAAAGAGGTCTTAAACCAGAGGATAGGCCTGATGACATCTGCAAGGTATTCAAGATGAAGTTAGATCAAATGATCAAAGATCTACAAAATAATAAGTTATTCGGAAGAGTCAAAGGGTGTAAGTTAATTAATATTCCATGATATTCATTTTCTTAAATACATAACTTTTTATTTCGATAAATAAACTATTATTCTTCTTTGTAGTTATATATATTGTATTATTCCAAAAATGAGGACCTGCCCATGCACATATTTTCTTATTCTTACACGAAGATGATAAATATCCAACCAAAGATGATATAGACATGATCATCCCGGCAGAGATCCCAGACAGGGCAACAGATCCACATTCCTATGAAATAATGAAGAGTTTAATGATGAATGGTCCTTATGGTATTGTAAGAAGAACTCTTCTTGCATGCAAGATAGTTAGAGCTGCAAGCATTTTCCTAAGAAATGTGCAGACAAAACAACTATTGACAAGGATGGTTATCCCATATATAGAAGAAGAGATAACTGAAGAATAATCATGAAATCAAAAGTAGCATTGGACAACAGGTATGTAGTACCTCACAATAGATATCTATTGATGAAGTATGGAGCACACATCAATGTTGAATGGTGTAACAATCAAGATCCATTAAATATTTGTTTAAATATGTCAACAAGTGTAATGATATGGTTACTGCATCATCTGTGCAATCAACATCAGGTAATGAGATGAAAAAGTATTACGATTATAGGTACATCTCATAATGTGATGCCATATGGAGGATTTACAAGTATGATATCCATTGCAGATATCCATCTGTCCAAAGGTTTTCATTCCATCTTTCCAATGAAGAAAATGTCATATTCGATGATGATAATGATGCAACTGAAGAAGTGGCTAATTGGCAAACAATAAAGGAATCTCAATTCTTTGCTTGGCTAGATTCTAACAAAACATTTGCTGAGGCAAAAAAACTAACATACTTTGAATTTTCATAGCATTTTACTTGGCAACAAAATAAAAGAATGTGAATGAACAGGGCAATGTCCAACTGCATGATAAAACTAGAATTTGTGGATGAGCAGGCATAGAAATATCTAGCCAAGGACATATCATATTTAATCAAGCAAGCTTTTAAATTTGGAAGGTTAGTTTCATTTTATTTTTTGTCAATTTCTAATAATTAGAATAGATTATTATTTTCAAATATATTTCATATACTTTTATTAAAGCCTTTAACTGAATTTTATATGTTTGTTAGATATTGAAATGTCCAATTGTTAAAAATCGATGCAATTCTAAAAGGATGTGGAAAAAGTTTGAAAGAATTTCCAACGATGCCCAAAGTGACCCAATCAAGCTCTTACAATATGGAGAATTGATTAATTGTAGAAGAGATGCATTATAACAAGAAAATCTTGAAAGAAGAGAATCAACGATAAGTACTAAACCTCATTGTTGATCAAAAGGTAGTTTATGACAAGATAATGGATGTTGTTAAAAGCAATAATGGTGGAATATTCTTTGCTTATGGATAGAAAGTGGAAAGACATTCATCTAGAGAACAATTTCATCTGGCTTAAGATTTGAACATATGATTGTGTTAACTATTGCCTTGAGTGGGATAGCCTTTCTCCCATTATCTAGAGGTAGAACTGCACATTCTAGATTCACAATCCCACTTAGTCCAAATGAAGATTCAAGGTGCAATATTAATCAAAGGAGTCATTGCATGAGTTGTTGGTCAAAATAAGTTTAATAATCTGGGACAAAGCTCCAATGATGAATAGGTAAAACATCATATAAATATTTCCAAAAGAAAAAATTATTAGAGTTTTTTTTTGCCAGGTTTTTTTTCTTGGAATATATTGTTTTGAATCATTTGATAAAACTTTGAGGGATATTATGAGATTCAAGAATCCAATGAGTTTTCAAGAGGCTTTTGGTTGGAAATTTTTTGTGTTTTGTGGCTATTTCAGATAGATTCTTCCAGTAATTCCTAAAGGAAGTCGACAGGACACTGTTAGCCCAACACTAAATTCGTCATACTTTTAGGATGATTGTGAAGTGTTAAAATTGAAAAGAAACATGAGCCTTGAAGTTAATAACTCTGATGTTGATGCAAATGACCTTAAGGATTTTTCCAAGTGGATACTAAATATTGGTGATCGGAGGATAAAAAACTCTAGCACCGGTTATAAAATTGTTGAGATCCCTAAAGATTTGCTAATCACAGAGGCTTTGGAGCACTTGCAACAAAGAGCAACTTTGGCACCAACTTTTGATATGATAGAGATGATTAATAACTACATGGTTGCCATGAATTTGGAAGAGAGTCAAAATTACTTCAGTTCAGATGCAACATGTAAATCTAATGGGGTTATGATATTTTAGATCAACGGTATACTCCAGAGTTCTTGAATTATTTGCTAGCACTTATAGTTGGTACTCCTATGATATTATTGAAAAACATTGACCGATCTTGTTGATTATGCAATGGTACACAATTAGTTTTAACAAGACTCGGGAGGTGTGTTAAAGAAGCTAAAATGATATCAAAAAATAATGTTAGATAATTTTTTTATATCCCAAGGATGACACTAATGTGATTCCTTTGAAATTGGTTTCTCCAAAAACACTCCAACTTAGAAGATTTTACTGAAAACTCATCTAAAGGTTCAAGTTAGTACAATTATGATGTTTTTCAATCATCAACCATTGTCATGATGTTGTAGACAAGTCAACACCCTAACCAAAGTGATGAAAGGACTTAGAGTAGTTCAACCAAGAATCCTAAGAGAGTTCGGAAGAACACTCACAAGAACAAGTTTTAATCTAAGAGGCCAATTTCTTAGAAATTGAAATAAGATGTTTTTAGGTTAATGTTGAAAGACAAGACAAGGATTACTTCTACTCTAAGAACACAAAATAACCTAGTTAATTCGTACTAAGTGTGAATGAACTTAACTACGCTTGAAACAAGCATCAAATTACAAGAGGAATGGAAGAAAATCGAACAAGTTTTGGCAAAAACTAGTCCAGTGGTTGCACTAGTTAACGGATCGATGGTTCTCCACCAATGAGCTTAAGGAGAACAGGCGCGGGTCATCACACCTGCGGCTGCACTGGTCGTTCTCTATGCATCCCAAATTGCACCATTCAACTGGCATCGGTTGTCTTTTGTCCAGCCTATCCCTTGCCTCTTCTTGGCTTGTTTCTTTGGTTCCTCCTTCCCAACTCTTTTGTGGATGATTTCCCTTGATCCCAATGTTGTAATACTCCATTGAATTCGTCGTTTTATCATCTTCAAAGCCTAGAATCGAATACAAGTTCCATATCTTCAAATCTTCCAAATCTTCTTCAAATTTGATCCTCTCAAACATTGCTTCAAAATCAAATTGTTCTTCCTTGTCTTAAACAAATGTCATCAAAGTCTTCTTCATCCTTGATCCCAATGGCATTGATGAAGCTTGGTCTCCATTAGATTTAAGAATACCATTTATGTTCTAACGCCAACAATTTTCCATCATGATATCATATGCCATGACAATCAACAAAATTCAAGGTCAATCGCTGTCTATTGTTGGAATTTTCTTATAGAAACTTGTTTTCACTCATGGACAACGTGCACATTTTTAAATTAATAAAAAAAATTTGTAATTTTTTGTGATTATACAATATTTAATTACTATAAATATTATAGAATCATATAATATTAAAAATTTTATGTTTAGTAATTTCAATTTTAATCTAGAGGATGCACACTTGCTAAGCATAGCGTGGGTCTTGCACTAATAAGTATTATTAGAACTCTCTAACTTATGTGAAAGGGTTAAAAGGCCCAAGCACCCCCTCAACTTTCAAACAAATCTAGTTTTAACACTTCAACTATCAACTATTTGGTTTTAGCTCTCCAATTATAAAAATGCACAAAAAGAAGCCCTTCGGTCCATTTTGGGTGTTAAGCCCCCAAAAGAAGTAAATCATGTGCCATCCATGTGAATTTTTACTAGAGTAATTTTGTCCATCTATTTTTCTCTCTCTCTTTTTTTCTCCCCTTCCTATCTCTTTCTATTCTTCTTCTCCTCCTCCTCTTCCTCCTCCTTCACATATCTCTCTTTCTCCCTCTCAAACAAATCTGACCACCAAAATCTTCTAGAGAACTTTTGTTATGTTGCAAAAACTTTGCCAATTTCAATGAAAAGTTGTACTATTACCAATGAGTGTTGTTGAGACAGGACAAGAATGGAGAAGAGCGTGTTTGAGAGAGAAGCTTTTCTAGGAAAGTGGAAGAAGTAAAAGAAAGGAAAGGCACAAGAAGAATGAGACCACATCCAACACCAATTTCACTCTAAGAGGATGGGCAATTGTGGCACTTGGGAGGAATCCAAAATCTGTTTTTCCATTTTTCAATTCCTAATTCCTACCAAATCAACCATTCTTTTTTCCCCTTTTATCTTCAATCTCATAATTGCAAAACTATCTTTTGTCAATTTCCCATAAGATCAATTAAATTTCAGACAGACATTATGGTGTTGGATTTTCTTTTCATTCTTTTTTTCTTCCTTACAATTCAATAATAATAATAATAATAAAAGTCAGACAAATTTAGCAACTACAAATATTATCTACAGTAAATAGGAATCCTAATCCAGTTGGGGGACCAGAAGCAATGTTACAGTCACTCCATGTCATATTCAAGTTTCGAGGATTCCAAGGAAAACTCATTACTCTATACCAATGTTTACAGAACGGGATCGGTTATCAAACCAGAAAAATTACTGGTTTATGGTTTAATAGTTCAACTGCAATTGAATTGTAATTGAACCGATTAATTTAATAATTAAAAATATTTATTTTATATATTGAAATATATCAAAATAATAATAATTTATTCTCAAATTAACAATACATATGCATATAATAAATAAAAAGAACATGAGATGATTTAGGGCTAGTTTATAACTAACCAAAAAACCTATAAACCTCATGATCTCATCTTTCATTAAAATCAATAATCCTAAATATATGTATTCCAAAATTGAAATAAAATTCAGATTAAGGGAATACTTCTTCTTTTCTTTTCTCTCGAAGATATATAAAATTATAAATGTATTACTCCTTTCATTTGTAAATGAATGTCCCATCTCATAAATTAGTAAAAATTTTGTTAAGAAATTGATACCGTTAAATTTAAAATGAATTAAGTCACCTAATTTTTTAAAATTTGTACAAGTAAAACTAGGACAATTGAAGGAGGGAATAATTTTCTAATATTTTCTCTATAATAAAAATAAGTGAAATTTTTATAAAAAATTGGGTAAATTGCTAAATACACGGTAAACCATGTAATAAATGTAAAGTCTTTTTTTTTATTAAAAAAAAGGAGTAACACATGTCTTTTTTTGACATAAAAGATCTATCATTATAGTATAGTAGTATCTCACACTAACAACTGGATTATATAAGAAATTTTCTTATAAAGATAAATGAGGAAGGGATGACGTAATAATGAGAAAAGCTTGACAAGAGGAGAGGAGGAGGCGTGGGGGGTTGCACTTGAAGTTGTAGGTTTCCAAGGCAAAATACTCCTACAGAGAAAGAAAGAAAGACAAGACAAAATCAGAGGTGTATGTCAATCAATCAATCAATTGAAATCAAAATTAAATTGGCCAGTCTGATCACTAGTTGGTTGATCCAAAGGTTCATCGGTTGGATAGGCCAGCTCAATGCGATTTGTGCAATAGAGAAAGGTTTTCATGATTTTCTGTTTTTCCCCTTGAATCAAACCAGTCAGAGGCCCCGTTCCCGGTTCAACCGATCTAACAAGCCTGTCCAATTTGATCCAATAAACCATGCTCTATACCCATGCCATAGCCTTCACATTGTTCAAGTTAGAGTCATCATGAAGAGCTTCCATTACGACTACATTCTTGGTTGGTGAAGGTAGCTCTGAAACTGTCTACAAAGGCAACATTGACAGCAGTGAGATAAGTGGCGAAGGAGAGGAGAAGAAAGAGGAAGAGGTAGAAGAGGGGGAAAAAAATAGGGGACAAAAAATGAATTTACAAAATTATCCATGTAAAAAGTTACATGGAAGGCATGTAGACGGAAGGATTCGTTTTTATAGTTGGAGGGCTAAAATCAAATGATTGAATGTAGGAGTGTTAAAACCAGATTTTTTGAAAGTTGAGGGGCACCTAGACCTTTTTACCTATATAAAATAATGGTCGACCACTTTTATTGGGCTATAGATAGTAATATATTACTCCCAAATATTTTATTTGTTTTACATAATTAAATGCATTATTAACTTTTTCAGTACAAAGAAAAAATAATTATATGTCAAAAATAAAAAATGAAATCAACACAAAAAAGAAGGGAAAAAACGATAATGATACTAATAATTGAATTGAATTGATTAGCAATGGTTAATGGGCCAAGCTAGCTTGACCCCGCGCATCTAGGCCCGACTAGCATGAATAGTATTACAGCCTGACCCAACCCACCAACCCGTGTAGTTCATACCTTGCGAAGCCCAGTTTGGCCAAACTTGCAACCCACCTGAACCCATGAACCAGAACAATTCACCAATCGAGCCAAGTCAACATTGACCTAACTTAGTAGGCCCAACGACTATTTGCCAATTCTAAGCCTTGGAAATTTTTTATTAAAAAAATTCAATAATTATAAAAATGTCACTAACGGTCATTTCTCGACAGAAAAAAAAAAAAAAAAATACCCTCCTACACCTTCAAAAATCTCCAAACAACATCCATTGCATTCCCTACTCTCACTCCTCTCCTACTGATTCTCCAATCTCTAGTATTCTATCATATTGGTGTAAAATTTTAATTCTTGGCAAGAAGAACTTGAATTTAAAAGGAGTTGGTGAAGAAATTTAGGGTTTCCATCTTCCACAAATTCCAACTAATTCTTCCAAATTTCAAGTTGATTTTTCTCTATTTATGTTTTAATCTTTACAATTGTTGTTTTATAGTTTAATTTCAAGTTAATTTTAGTTTTGTTAATTTGTTTTTTTGTTACTTATTTTTATATTCACTTTATTTATTTGAATTTTTTTTTTTCTCTTACTTACTAAGTTACTTGTTTACTTTTATTTATTTGAATTGCTTTTTATTTGTTACTTGATTTCATACTTATTTACTTTTATTGAGTTTAGTTGTTTTCATTATCTAGTTTATCTTAAAAAATGTATAGATCTCATTCATCTTCCCATCATATTAATATTGATGAAGAAGAATTTATTAGGCTTCATGATTATGACACTAGGATTGACTTTCCTGAACCCGATGATATAGAAACTTGAGGTGATGATGATTTTGAAGCAATAGCGATGCCCACAAGTCATGTTGGACAAGCAGGAGGAGCTTCCTCTAGCTCGAGCAGGACAAAAGAAAAAAAAATCACTAGTATGGAGTCCATTTAAAAAGCAAGGTGAAAAAGAAATTTGTAGCCTTTATGGGAAGAAATAGAGTCATAAATGTGAGAGTGGAATGGGAACCTTGAAAAGGTGTTTGAAAAACGAACACTCCAATTTTAATGATTATCTGCAAAAACAAGAACAAATTAGTGTAACCAAGGGAAGGGAGGAAGTAAGTGATAATATTTGGTTTGATCAAAAAGTTGCTAGGGAAGAAATTGCTAGGTGGACAATTGAACAAAATCTTTCTTTTGGCATGGCTGAAACCAAACCTGCACTAAGTAGAATTCCAAGATTTACAATTAAGAGTGATGTTGCTAAATGTTTTAAAATTATGGAAAAAGATCTTATTACCTATTTCGATAAATTAAAAGATACAAAATTTGCTCTAACTTGTGATTCTTGGATAGTCATAACTATGTTGCATTATTTGTGTATTACTTGTCATTGAATTGATCATGAATCAATTCTTAAAAAAAAAAAAAAAATCATTTGGTTTAGACTAGTTGAATATCTTCACTCCGGTATTAGTATTGAGTCTTTTATTTTATCAACTTGTCATGAATATCATATTTTGAGAAAAAAAAAATTTCTATCTCTTTTGACGATGCAAAAGATAATGATGCTTGTGTTCCCATTTTTGTAAGTGAAATAAATCCCATATTTGATGGAAATCTTTTTCATAATAGATGTGCATGTCATGTGTTGAATTAAATTGTTAAAAATGGCTACAAACATGTAGATTGAGTAGTTACTATTATTCATAATATGGTGATATTTATTAAGACTTCATTTGTTAGAGCACAACAATTTAAATATCTCTGTAATGAACAAGGTTCAAGTTACAAAAATTTTGGGTTAGATGTTAGCACTAGATGGAACTCCATCTATGATAGATAGTGTTATTCCTTATAAAACCAAATTCATTCAATTTTGCAATAGTGCCAGATTTTCTCCCTCTTTAATTAACTCAATTTTCAATAGTGCCTCTATTGTGTCTTCTTTTTCGAAAAATTTTAAGGATGCTACACATTTGCTTTCCAATCAATATTATCCTACCACGCATCCTATGATTCAAACTTTAATTCATGAATGTCTTGCTTTTAATCAATATAAGAACCATAGTCAAATGGTAGAAGCTATGGAACAAAAATATCTAAAATATTATAAAGATATTCCATTATTGTATCGTATTGCCTTTTGTATGCATTCTCAATTTAAGATTTCAGTTTTTGAGACAAACATCAACTACTTGTATGACTTATGTCTTGAAATTGAAGAAAAGCTATCATGGCAAGTGAGGGAGGACCAAACGAAAGCATACTTGAAGTCGCACTTGGATGTTTTATTTTCATCCTACCAATTCACAATTCCATCAACAACAATGGATCCACCAAGATCAAATAGTGCATCTTGATTGAAAATGTTCAACCCTTGGTCCACAATTATGAAACTTAACAAAAAGTGTAAGATGAGAAGTTCATCATTGTCATCTTCCTCGAATGACGGCTTAAAGGAGTTGGCAATTTACAACATTACAGTACAGGTGACAATGAGTAGTGAAGATTCCGATTTTGACATTTTAGGATGGTGGAGATTAAATAAATCCACTTATCTGACTTTGTCAAGATTGATACGTGATGTTTTGACTCCACCCGTTTCAACTGTGGCTTTGGAAAGTGCTCTTAGTGAAAGTGGTCAAACACTTGACGAAACAAGAAGTGTCATGCAACACATTGGAAGCTCTCATGTGTACTTCGAATTGGATCAAGGTGGAAAATAGGTTACAAGAAATGGCTCCAATGGCGGATTATGAGGAATGAGATTATTATGGAAAAGGAGCTTTATTAAGTAGTGCAAATTGAACTCAAGTACAATTTTTTTATTTGTAATGTTTTCAAAAAACACATCTCCATTATTATATTTTTATTATAATCTATTTTCTATAGAGGTTAGGTAAATAAGTCCCATCCTACGTAATTTTAATAATTTGTTAATAAATTCGGTAGAGATCAATGCCAAACTCCCACCATCTCAAATTGGTTTTTTTCAATTTTCAAACATCTAATTCTAATATATTTTTAATTAACTTTACTTTGATTTAGTATCTTACTCCGAAAAAAAATTTAAACCTAAACTCAAGTTACGTTAAGTTTAGAAAAATATTAAAGTTAATCTTTTAAAACTTTATAATGGAGATTGAAGGATAATTTCAAGTGAAAAATATGTTGAGTGGATTGAAATAATATAAGTGAGTTTAGGGTTAGAAGAATGGATGGAAAGTGATTTTTTGTGAATTTGAAAGGTATATAAGATAAGGTATTTACAAGAGTTAGAAAGAAAAAGTCTTAGGGGATATTTTGGTTATTGTTGGCTTAAAAAATGCATCCAATGGATGGAAAGTGGAAAGAGAAAAATGTGCATGGATTGTTAATGTGCATCCAATCAAGTAAAGAATATGTTGATCCGAGCTTGAGAATCACTTTGGAAACTTGGACTTTGGCTTTGGACCGTATGTTAATATTGTTAAGTAGGAACTGGAAACGTGGACTTGTTTCCTTCCTAGTACCAATTCAGTAAAGTTTGGTATTTTTGCTAGTCTTTCTTCTCCAATTTCCAGGTATTCTGTTTTCTTTTTACATTCCTTGCGTTTGGGACTCCCCTCCAATTATTTCTTGACACACAGATGCTGTTCCACTGCCTGTGTTTTGACATTTTTGAGTTATGACGGAAGCGACCGCCGGGGGGGCAAAAATAATGACGAGAAGAGACGGCGGCGGGGTTTTCCAAGTCCAAGTACAAGAGAGGTGGTGTCGGGAGTTTTCATCTGGCTATTATGCTCTCTGCACAATGGGAGGAATGCTCAGCGCTGGTACTACCCATCTCGCCATCACCCCCCTCGATGTCTTGAAGGTCAACATGCAGGTCCGTTTCCTTCTCCCAAGTCCTACCCCTTTCTTTTTTTGAACTGAATCTTTCTTTCTATTTTTATTTTCGATGATTTGCTTGGATTTTCTATCTACAAATGGAGTCTTTTGAAGGCTGTTAGATAAGTTATTTTTGAGTAGCCATTCTATTCTATCTCTTAATTTTATCCTGCTGTTGTTGTCTTCTATTTTCTTCTTCTTCCGTGTCTCCTGACATTTTTCTTGTGTATTTAAGAGGTTTTTCTTTTTAAGTAATTTTTTGTTTGCTGTTGTCCCAGGGTTAACTTTCTTTTGCTTTCTTAGTAGCCTCATTAGTGATAGACTCGACATCTTGGTATTGTCTAGATTTTGATACCAGGAGCAAATTTGGAACTGAAAACCCTGTACATCAGTTTTTCATTGATGGTAGTAAACTATAAATAGATACAAAATATAAGATCAGATGCGAAATTCTATAAGCCTTTAAATTCACATGTTTAAACTAATAGATATTTGAATTATTATCCATGGACCATGATCATGTTCGGTTTTGAGGCTTGGGCTTGGAGTTGCAGTAGTCTTGGCAGGTATATCCTTATGGTATGTGGCAGAGTACTGTGAATTTCTTCTTTAGCTCCAAGCCTATGGAGATAGTTAGGAAATAGTTGGCAGAAAATGTCGTTCCTTTCTTCAAACATTATTGTACTTTGTCCAGAGACAAAGTACTAGAGGTAAAATATTGGGACAAAAGGAGTATATTGTTTCATTGGAAATTACCTTGAAACTCCTTATCTGCATCAAAAGAATATGAGGTGATGTGGTTATTTGCTGAATTTTGAATAGATGAAATTAATCAGTTTGGTCTCTTACAAAGCTGTTTAATTTTCATTCTACTTGCATCCATGATTCATTGCTCTCTATTTTCTTCTCAATTATCCATATTTTCTTCTGTCTCAGTTCATGACTAATTTGCTATTTGCACTTTCTTCCAAATAAATTCTCATATCTCTTTTTCCGAGAGAAACCTTTCCTCTCTTGGTTTTTCATATCTGAGATCCATTTTCATCTTATAGTCCAATTATCTCATAAATGTCATATTCATTAGGTGAACCCACACAAATACAATCAGATTTTATCAGGTTTTAGTACTTTATGGAGAGAGCAAGGCCCTTCTTCTCTTTGGAGAGGATGGTCTGGCAAGTTTTTTGGGTACGGTGTTCAAGGTGGATGCAGGTTTGGTCTCTATGAATATTTTAAAAGGTTTTATGCTGATGTATTCATTGACCAAAGGAGGAGTTCCATATATTTCCTTAGTAGTGCTTCTGCTCAAATATTTGCTGATGTAGCCCTCTGCCCATTTGAAGCTGTCAAAGTTCAAGTGCAATCCCAGCCAAATTTTGCAAAAGGCTTGGTAGATGGGTTTCCTAAACTATATAGCACTGAAGGTTTTTTGGGGTAAGCATAACAAGGACTGTTTCTTGATATATATATATATACCATAGCCCATTTATAAGGCTTAAAACCCACTTTACTCATTTGCAGCTTTTACAGAGGACTCCTTCCACTTTGGGGCCGTAATCTGCCATGTAAAATCTCACTACGCTATGTTTATCTCCAGTTCCTTGCTTTGTTAGTGTTTCTCAAATCTTTGAATGCTTTTTTGGCTTTCAAAGTAAATTTATCAGTGTAGCTATAACTTACCTAGCTTGTAAGTTTTTCCCTAACTAATTTGTCACAAGTTCTTGTTCATTGTTGCTTTTGAGTGTTGTCAGGCCTTAATAGCTAACCTACAGATCCTGCTTATTATGCAGGATGTTCTTGGTTCATTTCTGTCATTTGACTTCTCATACATCTGCTCTTACTTTTGACAAAATTATTGGTGCATCATTTTACTTTGCAGCTCTACTTGTTTATGTAAGGTGCCAATTCTGATGCATCTTCTGGTAGCCTGTTAGCTACTTGAACCAGCAGTAAAAAGCAAAATGTTTTTTCGATATACATCTTATAATCAAAGTGTGATATACGTGCTTGATTATCATCTTTACTCCAAAAAGTATATGCTTTTTTTTCTTTTCTAACTCTCTCATTCTTAATCCAACTTGCAGTTTCTATGATCATGTTTTTGACTTTTGAGCATTCAGTTGATCTAATATACAACGACTTCTTGCAAAGAAGGAAAGAAGATTGTTCAAGAATGCAACAACTTGGCGTGACATGTTTAGCTGGATATGCAGCTGGAGCAGTTGGTACTGTAGTTTCTAATCCTGCTGATAATATCGTTTCTTCTCTTTACAATAGACGGGCCAACAGTGTAATGCAGGTATCCTAGTATTCCATCTTTTATCTCATTTCCCAAACCAATAAAGTTAGCTAGTAAGATTTCAGCTATATTGTAGGCTGTGAAGAGCATTGGCTTTGCTAATTTGTTCACCAGAAGCCTTCCCATTCGAATGACAATAGTAGGTCCTGTGATCACTCTCCAGTGGTTTCTCTATGACAGCATCAAGGTGCTAAGTGGGCTGTAAGTGTATTACAGCTTTAATTTCATTGCTGTTCTTTAGAAGTTGAGAACTTTACAGTATATCCCCAAATTAAATATAAAGGCTTTGCAAGGAAAAACTTTTATTTTCCTCAAATTGGATATTATGAGGCTAAAAGGCCACACTTTATTGCATATATTTTAACTAATTGTTGTTTACCGTAAACCTTTGAGAATCATAATAAAAACTTTCATCTGGCTCAAATTTTTAGGTGATGTTATCTGCTTTTTCCCTAAATGATTGTATTTGGTGTCAACAAGGATTAACTTTATCCTGTTTCCTTGAAACATGGAGGCTTAGACTGGAAAAGGAATAAGAAACAAAAGCAAGGGTGTCAAAGAACCACATTATGGGAAATATGAAATCATTGTAGGGATTAGATAGATTAGATTCAATGGGTAGAAAATTTGCATATTTTTTCTTTTGTTATTGGCCTCTGCGCAGAATAGAGGTGCTTTGTATCAAAATTTGAGTAACTAATATGAGACGAGACAAGCCTGGGTGAGCATGCTTTTGGATTGGTAGGGAGTGAAGAAATAATTGGATATCTACCTAAATGTGGTCACAAGTGTGTCTATATCAGAATTTTACATTGGGCTCGCTCACATCCTAATTTGTCTGGATTCTTTGGGGAAAGCTTTTGTTTTTGTTTCGTTTCTTCTGGTCAGAATTTAAAATTGAAGGTTGTCCTCCAAAACATGTAGGCCTACCAGTGGAGGGCTTGGCAGGCATCATCCATCCACAAGAGACCAAAGCTACAACAAGTCTTGAATCTATTTAATGATTTTTTAAAACTTAGGTAAATCCATCTATTCCCTGTAAAGGAAGATTCATGATTTGCTCTTTTCTTTTCTTGCATATGTACCATTCTCTCTATGATCTTATTTGTTAATATTGCAGAAGCATACAAAGGTGATATTTGCTAGTGATGCGAATAAAAAATTAGATACCTGGATCTGGCTGGAGGATCGGGTCACGACGTGGAATCTTCTGGGATCCTATGGAAACACTGGTCAGAGGAAATTGGATGTAGTCTCAATTTCCCTCCTATGCTTGAGTTAGTATAAGAGGAGGGTAAAGTGTAAAGGGACTTAAAGTGGTGTTTACCTTATAATTGTTATTTGACCTTTATTTACGGGGAATCTCAAGGATCTTGTTAACTATCTCTTAGCATGTGATACAGTCATTATGTTTTGTCAATTGTCCTACACATGTTTAATGCCTTATGGATATAGATCATTTATTGTTTAGTGAGTCGTTCTAGTTAATGTTCAATATTTCCTTGATTATGAGGGCATGATGGTCGATATAATATGTGGTTGCTAAACTCTATAAATGTAGATCGTATGATTGAAATTATATTCCATTTAGTTTTGGGTATGCATGTCATAAATGTGATGTCAAAGTATGTATATATTTAATGGTATATCATATCTTTTCTTTTTCGAATAAAAGTTTAAATATTTAATTTGGGATGTATAATATACTTGATATTATATCATATGAATTTTCTTTTTCGAATATAAGGCTAAAGATATAATTTGGAAAATATAATATACTGGTGTACATCTTTTGTCCCTTAATTTTTTTTTTTTTTTTTTTTTTTTTTTTGTGGCCATAGCCGATCCTAGGATACTATGGCAACTAGAAAATTTGCCGATGCTGGAGTGTTAGTTTAGGGATCGTTGGGATGATGTGAGAGAGGAAAGAAAAGATTATGTTAAGAGAAAATGACATGTGGCCACACTAACGATCGAGATTAAATTTGAGTTGGGATGGTTAAATTAGCCGAAACAGTATATGAAGAGTCGTGGGTGGAAAGTCTTTTCACTTGCTCACACAACAAAAGAAGGTGGGTTATTTTGAAGTTCTTCATTCCTTCTTTTCTTCTTCGAACTGTCGTGACCTTTTTTGTGCTTCATTTGGATTTGGAAATTGGATGTAGTCCTAATTTTCCTTATATTTAAGTTAGGATAAGACGATGATAAAGTATATAATGTAAAGAGACTTAAAGTAGTATCTGTTTTGATATGTATGATTTAACCTTTATTTATAAGGAATCTTAAGTATCCTATCAACTGTCTCTTATCATGTAATACAGCTATTATGTCTGGTCAACTATTCTATACATATTTAATGTCCTATGGGTAAAGATAATTTATTATGTAATGAGTGATTATATTTAATGACAAATATTTTTTCTTAATTATATGAGCGTAACTGTTAATATAATATGTTTTTTATAAATATGAATCGTGTGTCTATAATTATATTTTATTTATTTTTGGATAGGGATGTCATAAATACGATATCAAAGTATATGTACATTTAATGATATAAACTATATTTTTTCTCTTTTTTGAATAAAATACTTAAGGATGTAATTTGGGAAATATAATATGATAGATAGTAGCATATGTCTTGAAGCCGTCATAGAATGAGGGCACTGAATGCATCATGGTTTTTGCTTAGTTGTCGTGAGCTGGTCAAAGGGTAAAATGGAGATTGAACAAGGTCGAGTGTTGGCAGCCAACCAATTTGGAACGGAAAGATTGTTTTGAGTCTTGACCAATTGGGCAGTAGCATTTTTCAGCAGCAGCCGCAGGCCCAAAAGGGAAGCTGACAAGTCGCCCTACTGGTACTACCTGTAAAGCGAGATTGGGCTGGACTCGGGAACTTTTCGAAATTGATTGGTCCGTATTTGTTTTCTTGAACAACAAAAAAGTCAACGAAAGACTGAATGTTAGGTGATGACTCACTTCTTAAATTTTATTGCCTTGTTTCGGGGGTGACACGAACAAGGATTCCTGTGCACCTGACTTGGGTTTGCCCCCTCCCGTGTGTAGCGTGTTGTAGTAGTACTAGCAGTAGTAGTCGCTTTTCTACTCATTTGTCTTTTATTAGTAGGGTCATGTTATTTGCACAAAACCTGTATACAAACCAATTAGAGTTAGATAAATAAAGTTTTACTTACTCCCAAGTCCTCGTTTATAAGTTTAGTTTTTTTACCCTTTTTTTTTTAATTTATAAGTTATTATTAGTAATTTAATAGATATTTTATTCTCTCTTTCTTTTTTAATATGATTTATTTTCTTTATAAAATATATTTTTTTTCTATTTTAATGTTCTCTCTCAATAACATTCTAATAAAAAAAGATTTCATTTTGATATTAATAAAATCATTACAAATGACTTATAAATAATTATGAAGATAATATTTTACAAAAATAAAATAAAGCTTCTTTCCCTATATTCATTCGACACTTAAAAAATGCTCATTTGATTCTAATATTTCAATACTCATTGATTTCTGGCTTTTTCTTCCCCCCTCGACAAGAAGATTCTTATCCTCTCATTTATTTCCTCAATCAATTAACTAACACAATTATGATTTATCTCAATTCTTTTCGATTAAATATCAAAAGAAGCAACTAAATGTAAAACTTATTTTCGAAATCTAAATTTTAGAGCTTTTTCAATTTTTCTTTTCTTTTCTTTTTTTAAGAATCTAAACATGCTCTTTTTTATTTTATTTTTTCCTCCTGAATACAACTGAATCTGAATTCTGAAACATTTGAAAAAGAACCAAAATTTTTTACAAAAATGCTTATAAAAGGGAAATGAAAGTTTTCTATAGGGTAGAAATTTTCAGGTAATTCCTGAACCTTCGAAAAATCTAATTTTAACCCAACAACTATGAAAACACACAAAAAGAAGTTCTTCCATCCATTTTGGGGTTTAAACCTTGATGGAAGCCCATCACAATTTATCCTCGTGAGTTTTCACCACGGTAATTTTGTCCATTCAGTTTCCCAACGAAAGCCTCCTTCTTCATATGAAAACCCTAGTTGCTAGAAATAAAGTGAAGACTCTAAATCTTATCGATAATCGACCATTGAGCAGAAAGAAACCATTTGAACCAAAAAGGCATTATTAGCCACCATTTGTCCTTGGCGATGTTGCCGACCATAGCAATTATACTCCCAAGGGCATTGCTGCTTCAAGGCGGCAGTTGATGTCTTTCCCTTCCATCTTTTTTAATTTTTTTTAATCTCTGCTCAGATTTGTTGAGGTTATATTGACCATGGATGAGCCAAGGTTGGACTACGTGACATGACCAAGGTTCTAACATTAGGCAACCTAGTTGAGATGCATAGTCTATCCGAGATCTACTTGCTACTGGCTATGTGCTTGCCTCCCTCTCCATTGGACTACAACACAAGCTGGTTATTGCCTGGCTAGGCACGACCCTTGCAGGTAGCATTCTTGCCTGGCCTTTTTCTTGAAATTAGATTTGCTCTCAACGAATCCCTGCTGCTTCTTCCTTTTCATAACTTCTTTTCCCCAATGGATAAGGAGGAAGAAGAGGAAAAAAGAGAGAACATATGAATAAAATTATCTTTGACAAAACTCACATGGATGACACATGATGTACTTCCATAAGGGCTTAACGCCCAAAAAGGATAGAAGGGCTCCTCTTTGTTTGTTTTTATAGTTGAAGGGCTAAAACTAGATTTTTTCAAAAGTTTAGGGGCATTGGACTTTTTTACCCTTTTTTATATTTGTTTGTTTAGTACTTAATAAGCTTGATAACTTGTCTTTAAAAAAAGGTAGTAATTATTTAATCAATTAAATCTCTACTATTAAAATAATTATTTTTTAAAACGTTTAATTATTTAAATAAATTTTTCATTTTTTTCATACACACCTTTTTAAAATTTAAATTAGTTTTTTGTTTTTATATAAATATGAAAATCTTATAAACTCAATAAAATAATTCTATATCTTTTAATACACTTTTGTGTTACATTCTCTATAACACTAATAAAAATTTTATGAATATCTTTAAAAAAACAATTACTCCTGGCTTTATTAGAGTCTGAATTTTCAAGTATATTTTTTGTGTAACACTTTCTAACATACTAATTAAAAAACATTCTTTTAATAATTTTTGTAAATATATTTTAATAATAAAAAATGTAACTCAATGAGTATTTATATTTTTAAGGACACATGTAAGTTTTTTATTGATATATTAGAAAGTCTCATACGAAAAATAATACTAGAAAACTTAGAGTCGGTTTTGTGTTTTCTTTTTAAGTTTTAATTTATAAAATATATTTTAAAAAATAGTTAGAAGATATGTGTATGGTCTTTATTGATGTCGGAGGGGGTGTAGCACAAACCGAACATCTAGAATCCAATAAAATCAAATGACTTAAGATTTTTTTTTATTTTTATGCCAATTACAAACTTAACCATCACATACAGTCTAATCAAACCTGTCAATATCATTCTTTGCAATACTGAAAAATAATATATGTAATTTTAGAGAAAAAAAAAATTATACTCCTCCGTCTGTAATTTAATATCCAATTTTTACTTTGGGAAATTTTATTAAAAGAGTTTGACTTAGTTAATTTTGAATATAACAATACCCATTCCTTTATAAATTTAAACAAATTTAGGAAATGAGACGTATAAATGATTCAAAATAAAAATAGAGACATTCAATTTCGAAGTAGTAAAAAATTTATTATATCTTTTTTCAGATACTTTATATTAGTCGCATGATTGTTTTTTCAGTTCACGTAATCTTTTAGATTAATTTCTTTTAAAAAAAAAAAAAATGATTCAAATCTTTATGAACTTGAAATTATTATCACATTTAATATACTAAACTTTGATTAAAATAATTTTCAATTGGCATGAAATGAATGTATTAATGGTTGAGTGAATCTATCTATCTACATCTACATAAAAGAGGTTTAGACAAATAGCCACACAAGCAGCCACATAGACAATATGGGTACAAGTGGCTTTATAAAAAATTGACATGTGGCTAAATCATGTCTTAATAAAATTATTATAAACAAAGACTCTCTCGGTTCGAAATTTATATGTCTCATTTTGACTTATATAAATTTTAATAAAATTAGTTGATTTAGTTTATTTTACACTTAACGATATCAATTTCTTAACAAAATTTTAACCGATTTAGGAAATGAGATATTCATTTTCAGATAACTCAAAATGCAAATGTGAATATTCAATTCTAGATGGAGGGAGTATTATTTAAAAACATTTTGTTTTAGAAAGAATTTGTAAGCTCATAGGGGAAAAAAAAATTAGTTGAAATTGGTTTCATGTAATTGCATATATAGTAGTAAAAAATACGATGGGAATTTAATGTAAGAAGATGGGTAAATTTTGTAACATATCAAAAGTTATTATTAGAATATTAACAGCATTGCCAACTCCTCTGACCAACCTCAGTAATATCTACAAGAAAGTTTTAAAACTTTTTCCTATAATAATAAGGTTTATAATAACCTTAACAGCTTGGTGACCAGTTCATTGAATTTAATGTGTTATTTATTTTAATGTTTTACTTGGGATGGATTTGTGAAGCTGCAAGATCTCTAATTCTAATCGATCCACAGCATTGGAGTTGTTTATCCCACTTGATGGATCGTTTCCAAGGTTTATTATTATTATTATTATTATTCTTTTTTAATTTTAATTATGTCTAAATACTAGTTAATTTATTTTTTAAGTCAAATTTTCTTAAAACTCTAAATTTAATTAGTTGGCCGTCTTTTCTTTGCAAAGATATCATCTCTTGGAGATGAAGAACAATATGAGAAAAAAAAAATTCTTATAATTATTTAATATTTAGTTTATTTGCAATAATATTTATTAATTAAATTTATAAAATTTAGAGAGTAATAGAAGTTGAGGAGTGAGCTCGTTTATTCATTTAGAGAGTAATAAATTTAGAGAGTACGCATTCCTTGAATCATTTATTCAAAAAGAAATTAGAGAGGAAAGGATATAAGTAAAAGAACCATTCATTATTATTTTTAACATAATCCATATTTTGTAGAAAAGAAATTCTCAGTTTTAAGAACTGAGAGAGCAGTAAAAAAATTTATTATTATTTTATTACTAGATTGAGAATCTATTTTAATAGTAATATATAATAAATTTATTTACGATAAAGATTAGTCATATTTAAAATAATTTGAATTGTGGAATAAAGTAATAAGGAACCACATGATTTTTGTCGGGAAATGAAAACGCGTGGATCCTTTGAATAATACACAGAATCTTTGCTCCTTCCGCAGTGCATTACTAAGTATTCAAATTCCTAACTCTAAGCTGGAGTTCGGTTTTGAAGGTCAGTTGAGTTTAAACATCTAAATCGAGTTTGACTTGCAAAGTATTACAAAAGGTTAGCCTATCCAGTAGTAGTAATTCTTGAGATTGATTTGGGCTTTTTTAAACCAGCTTACGTTTGAAGAAAGGAGAGAAACCATAATAATAATAATTAATGGACAAAATGGATACGACCAGAACCATCCAACTTGAATAACTCTCAAATCTGATCCAACTATGAGGTAATTGACCTAAAAAAGTGAATTAGATTATTCATAACACACGTTGATAATACAAGATTACGATTGAATTATCTATCTTTTTCTTAAGTTAATTTGATCATTTTTTTTTAATGTTTAATTAAACAAATATATATAAATATATATATATATTTATACGGATTTACTAAGAGCACATCTTAATGCGCGTTTCAACCGTTACCGTAACAGAATTGTTGCTCTGCTTGGTTGGCTGCATAAGTACAGTAGCAACAATTCCGTTACGGTAACGATTGGAACTCGCATTAAGAGCGCCTTAGAAAAACCGTATATTTATATAAATATATATATATATATATATATTGAATTTTTAATTATTTTGAAAATTCTTTAAGGCCGTATAATGGGAAAACTATAGGTACACATGTAGGGATTCGCTTTTTCTGCTGCTGACATGCACATGGTGGCGGCCGCGGTCAAAGTTCCAGACTGGGGAAATATCTTCTCTCAATAACCATGCAAATAAATAATAATACTAATAAAATAATAAAAAAAAACATTAAAAAAAGGATAGAAATACAGATATTGCATTAACATCATATCTCGGTATGTAAATGAGTCGGACCGAACCCGAATTTACTAGGTTCAAATTCGACTCGTTTATATTCTGTGAGATTCTTATTCGGATTCGAGCTCTTAAGAGCTTAAAGAATAAGGCTTGAGCTCGGCTCGTGATGAATAAAGAATTGGGTTCGAATTGGCCAAAAAAACTAAAAATTCAAGTTAAAGCTCATTTAAACTCGACTCTTGATCAAACTCGTTTAAATTCGGGTCAAAGCTCGTTTAAACTTTTTTTAACAAAAATATTTAACTTAAATTTTATAATAATAATATTTAAAATTCAAAATGGACTACATTTAAACAAATCAAAATGTAGTTATACAAAGTTCAAACTAATCAAATGGAATCATACAATACATTCAAATAATCAAGGTACCAAGGTTAAAAAGATCCATATTGTTTACATCGTAACAGTTCAAATGCTAACTGGAGATTCCAAAATAATAGTTGAGACACCAAGAGACCAAACCAATGGATGATATCTGCTTAGTGTGAAACTATTGAAAGATGAACAAACATTTCAACTCCTCTATAAACCATCCAATCAGGTACTAGAAAAAATGATCACTTACTCTCATTACTTGTCCTTCTATTTCTCTGTTCAGAGACAATTTTTCTACTAGCAGCACAAGAATGTTATGTTTAAGAGTGCTAAATAATTTTCAAATAAATCGAGCAAACTAGTTGTTCTGGTCAAACACTCCAAGAATATTAGTAGACAGGCAATTAGTTAACCTTTATCATTGGAGAGCAGTAGTGGAAAGGGGCTAGAGGCAGAATGAGAGATTTCTATTGATGTGAATCAATCAAAGGGCAGAGATGCTTTTGTTACATTACTAACACTTAAAAGGTTGAAACTCAGCTTTGCCATATATTTTTTTTCCGGCAAGTTAATACAACCGAAAACCTAAAAGAGAGGTAAAGCAGGAGGGAAGCGCACACGCATCCACTGGGATGACTCCAGCCAATTTCATTAAGCAGTGAGAGCTTAAGTTCATACAGCTTTCTCTTTGGAGGTTGACCTTCATTTGGGATCATTTCATTTAATACCTGTGCAAATAAAGATATTTAGCATGATACTCAAAGCTCATTAGGAGGGGATACAAGGAGAGAGGAATGATCAACATAAAAGAAAATATTTCAATTGCAGTACGTGTATAGAGTAAATTTTCTAAAATGAGACTTTAATTTCTTTTTCTACACAAAAGCAAAAATTGCAAGCATTTTCAGACTGACATATCAATAACCTAAAGTCAACAAAACTAGGCCATCTTCTATGAGATCCAAAATTGTAACTCTCTGCAAGACATCAAATATAGGACTCATCTCCTAAGCATTGTGTTTCAAGAGACTGCAAATAAAGAAGAAGATAGATGGAAGGGTATAGAGGAATATCTTTACAGAAGAACAGGAGCTACCTTCAGTGCATTTCCAGGCCTTCCATTACGTCTCTCATGAATAACAGAAAGAGTGCCATACTTGGATGATCTTACATCAACCCATTTCTTAAGTTCCTTGAAATTGTCTTCAAACAAATCTAACTGGACATTAGCTCTCTGTGGAACCTGAGAATCTTCCTCATTGATAACTTTATCACCCTAATTACCAGAAACACACTTATTGTAGCAGCAAGATAAAAAAGACTTCTTGGTATGCAACTAACTCTAATGGCAATTGATAAAACCTCTAAAATGGTAGAAGCAGGACATTTCAAGAGGCAAATTTATAGGAGCATGGAGAAACAGAGATGAACAAAATATAACAAAAAGTAGAAGATATCATGACCCTTTACCAATATCATAAAACCTCATCACATCATAGAAGCTATTGTGTATTAACATATCTTGATCATGTTTAAATAGCCTATTTTAACTTCTTAGTTCTTTTTCAATAATCTCTCTTCCCTAGTTTGGAAGACGAGGTTCTCCATATCAGAAAGTCATATCATGAATCACAATTATGTTTTAAGACATGAAAATATGCTTCAAGTGGACCAGGCAACAAAACCTCTTAATGCAATACAATTTGAGAAATACAAACCTTTAATGACTTAATCTCTGCCAAAGCCAACCCTTTTTAGTAAAGTGCTTCAGCTAACTGGTCACGGGCAGCCTCCATTTTCTTCTTCAATTTCTGCATAGCAAAGAGTACAGTGTCAGCACCCAATACTACTACCATTCACATCTC
>JAOXNR010000001.1:1251569-1269302 GCA_028571225.1 Parsonsia alboflavescens | reverse complement strand
AAGTTTCAAAAGATGAAAAATCACAACCAAGATCACTTCAATGATGATAGTTACTCACTTCAAAAAGAAAAAGAAAAAGAAAAAGAAAATTTACAAAAATAAATAAATAAACTATGAACTAACCTGCAGCACAACAGTCAGTGGCAGTAAGATGATAGGTTGGGTTCCGACGGTAGTCGTCGCTGCAAGATGATGGGTTGGGGTAGGTGAAGATAGATTTAATGTTGCATGGAGAAAAACCACAGTCAGTAGACGGAAGGAAGGAAAAAGAGAAGAAGAGGGTTTCTTTTGTGAAGGAAGGAAGAAGAGAAGAATCTGTCACTGCCTCAACCTGTGTTCGCGGCGCTGGGAAGGAAGAAGAGAAGAATTTGTCACTTCCTCAACCTGTGTATCCGGCACTAGGAAGGAAGAAGAGAAGAAGAGGGTTTTTTTTTGGGAGAGAAAGGAGGGAAATGCAGCGCTAGGAAGAAGAAGAGAAGAATAGGGTGTTTTCTGGGAGAGAAAGGAAGGAAATGCGGAGCTAGTTTGAAGAAGAGAAGAAGAGGGTTTTTTTGGGAGACAAAAGAGGGAACCAAGAGAAATTTAGGGTAAAATGAAATTATTATTATATATATTAAAAGCTTTTATAGGCTCGTGAGCTTAAATGAACAAATATATAAGGATTCGGCTTGGCTAATTTAATGAGAGAGTCGAGCTCAAACTTGTTTAAAACAAGCCGAATTCAAGCTTTCAGCGAGTCGAGCCCGAATCTTTCCCAAATGGTCTCATCTCATTTACACCCCTAATCATATCCATGGTAAAACAACGGAACTTAACCATTTGGCCAACTACTCATCTGAGTTTAAATCTCTTTTGAATGCAAACGCATGTCAAAATCACACAAATTTGTCTAATAATATATAAAATATCATTTTTAATTATTTATATAATTATATAATTATGATTTTATCTAATAAAGTTAGCATTATCCTATGTAAATTTTTTTCCCTTATAAGATATATTTTTATATATATATATATATATATATATATATAGATATATAATTTTCTTTGAAAAATAAGAATTTACTTTTATAAAAAAATTTTATACTATATTATTTAATTTTTAATTAAAAAATAAAAAGTGAAAAAACCTAGTCGAATTCGATTCGACCAATCCGATCTTAATCCCACTGTCTATTCGATTTAATGTCCGATCTGATTTTAAAAACATTGATCATATTTTAACTTTAAATACACATACTTTCATATTATTACACACACATGAAAATGATATAAAGTGCTACCAAGTAGACTTTATGGAGTGTTCCCATTTAAGTCTCTAATGGTCAACTATCCTTTTTTAATAAAAATAAAATAACATTTAATCAAATTCCTCTAAAGTTTATTTTATCATTTTAGTGTTTAGTTTGTAAAAGATATTTGCAAAGATAATTTTTTATATAAGAATTTATGTTTTCATAACAGCTAACAGTTAATTTTGATCGTTAGAGATTTAACTGGAACTAATCATAAGGTGTTTGCTTCGTAGCACTTCATCGTATTACTATATATATAGGAATGTTGTATATAAAAAAAGTTATTTTACCATTAATTAAAAAGAAGTGTTATTATAATTAATTTTTGTTATAAATTTTGTGATCTTAAATTAATTCAATTATATAAATGATTTTTGCATAAAGTTATTATTATTATGAATAATTGTATAGTTTAGGATTTAACCTTTTGCCTTTTAGAGGCTTTAGTCAACAATAATTTTTCTTGACGTTTTTAATCCTTAAATAATTTTCATTTGGATATTTTGACTCTTTTGGTTGGATTCTTCAAAAAAATCAATGGAATTTGTAATCAATGGTCACCTGATCTATTTAACGAGAATATAATTTGAGCAGTATGACCATTATACCATCGTTAAATTGGTCAAATGATTGTTGACTACAAATTCTGATGATTTTTTTGAGGAATTCGATTAAAAAGATCAAAATATCCAAATGAAAGTTATTTAATAATTAAAAAGACCTAAAAATAATGTTTGAAATCAAAACTTTCAAAAGGCAAAAGGTTATATCCTGAAATATACAATTAATTTTATTTTTATATAGAAGTTTGATCTGTAAATGTTTTTTTGTTACTTCAATAAGCATTGATTTTTTAACTTTTGGTCTGGATTAGGCCTTTCTAGACCTTTTTTTTTGTCTTCTTTAAAAAATGGAAAACCCCGTTTATTTATAGATTGACATAATATGATTATTTATTTTATTACTAGGCGAATAGTATGGGATTTCAATGAAAATTAAACTATACAAAATATGTTGATAATAAAATTTATATTATCTACTAATTTGAGAAAAAGATGGTATAGAAAAATTTATCTTCAAAATCACAATGAAAAAATAAATAAAATGCAATATCCATATATGATATTCATAAATAGCAGATAAAAAATAAAATCTATAACTTCTTTGAAAAAGAAGTCCTTCCATAGATAAAGATATTCAAGCAAGTCACTCTCAATCTCTAAAATGAGTTTAGGGAGGAGAAGAGGAGTTTCTAACAAGAAAAAGAAAAGAGAACTTATATTAGCAGGAAACCCTTGACAAAGATAATAAACTTAAGGACATAAAAGAAATATAATGAGCAAATTCAAAAATAATTAGACAAATTGATATGACTGTGAAAAAAATAGAGAAACTTACATTAGAAGGAAACCATGACTCTGATAGAGATGATATAACTAAAGGATATTATAACATGAGAGAAGTTAAAAAGTTTAAAAAGAATATAACGGATGATGGTACCGTGAAGAACATAAAAAGATTCCTATTTTGGGATATTCCATTGGGTGAAGTGGTGAGTACACAGAACATAGGTCTCGAATGTTGAGGTGCCTGTAAATTAGGCCAGACATTGCTAAAAAAAAGAAAAAAAAAGAAAATTGATATTTTATAATACAAGAAAAGTTGAAGAGTTAAAAGAAGACGGAGAATATAAAGAGATTTAGCTTATCTTTTTGAATCTATTGAATTTTTTTTAAGTTTTGAAAAATAAATTAAATTATTAATACTTTTGGCAAGATGGAAGGCATGAAATTTGGATAACTAAACATTTTATTTTAATTAATTAATAATAACTTAAAGTAATGAATTTTTGAGGGAAAAAGGAAAGGTTGTTTTTTTCATTAATGAATAATAACTAAACATAATGAATTTTTCAGGGGAAAAAATGATTATTTTGAGGAATTAAATTGATTGGTGATTGGTACATGTGGCTCATATAGAATTTAGAAAGCTATGAAAATAGTGAGTTTTTTTAAAACTTTGAGAGTTTACTTTATAGAAATATATATATGTATATATATAAAATAGATTGTTATAACTTAATTATTTGCACTAACAATTTCTATCCTTCTCTGGTTGAGATGAATTTGTAAGGTTAATTCTGTTGTTTTGTATTGAATAAATGTATAATTTGAGAAAAATATGTTGTCTATTCTTTTTAATGTTTGCGTTAAGTATCTTGAAGTTAATTGTAATGCCACTTAAGGATGTATAACCTAATGATTTAAAAATAAAGTCTGCATAATACAAGTTTTGGATTTGATATTGTTGAAGATAATGATGATCAACTCTGCATATATATAAAGGTTTCTTCGATTGACGCGAAAGACTTCCATCTCTATATGAATGAATCATGCTTCGTGAATCTAGTCGATAAAGGATTACAAAGAGGTAAATCAGTCTAGATTGCCATGAATAACTAGTTCAAAAGCTACTTATATAAAGATTTCTCTAACTATGGAATTCAAAGGAAGCTAATGTTTGCTAAGGACCAACTCAGATAGCTTTTTGGCAAAGCAGCTAGCATAAAAAAAAAAGACCAGGAATCCCCACTGGCATAAAGGGACTGATGTCAATTATAAGAGTATCGGTTTTAAACATTACAAGAAGAAAGTGCTTTAAAAATCAATATGTATTGACCTAATATAAAAGTTAATAAGTTCTCTCTTTTTTTTAATTAATTGTGATACTTTTCTTTTGAATGAATAGAATATGTATCTAAGAAATTAATTTTAGTGAATTTATAAAGAAAAAATATATTTATGCTAAAAAGATAAATATCAAAATATAAATTCATGATTTTTTTTAATAAAAATTTTACATTTTAAATTAAAAAATAGAAGAGAAAAGACCCTAAACGGTTACCTTGTAAGAGGGAAAAAAAAGAAAAAAGGAAGAAAAAGTTTAAAATGATTTGTTTTAAGCAACAAAGGGAAAGGAAAGTAACAGGAAAGCAGGAGAGAAGCAACTGAGCTTAAAAGCGGCTGGTCAGCACGCACTCAATGATCAGTACTCCACGAGTATCCATAAAATTTGTATCCATAAAAATTTAAGGTTGCACTACATATATAGATCTGATGTGGCCCAATAGATGCACTTAAAATTGTCTCCTCAATTTAGTTTGACTTATTATATTTTAAGTTGCAATGTCGATTTTCTTAATAAAATTTTATCCAATTTAGAAAGTGAGATATTCATTTGAGGATGATTCAAAATGAAAAATGAAATATTCAATTCAGATGGAGGGAGTATAATTCATAGACAGAAATAATCTACTTTCTTTAGCATTATTCCAAGAACGGTTTTGCTAAGGTGCGCCTTAATGAGCGCTCCAACCGTTGCCATAACGGAATTCTTGCTACAGTGCTCATGTAGCCAATCAAACGGAGTAAGAATTCCGTTACGGTAACAGTTGGAACGCGCATTAAGGCATGCTCCGCAGCACACCTTAACAAATCCGATTCCAAGAAATATGATAATGAGTTATGAAAGTTCATTATACAGAGTTTAGTTCTTATGTTTTCATGCTCCATATACCATCAATTTCATGGTTACATTATGTGCATAAGCAATTTGTATAATAAGCTCCTTGAACTATCAATGGCATTTTCGATTACATATCAAAATAGTTTTTCTTCTTTTATAATTGAATATTCTAATTTGACTAATATATATTTAAAAAAAAAAAATTGATTTAGTCAATTTACTTTACAACATCATTTTTCTTAATAAAAATTTAAATAAATTAGAAAACATAACATTCAATTTCAAATAATTAAAAATGAAAAATGAAAAATGAAAAATTCAATAGGGGATGGAGGGAGTATGATATAAGTAGTCAAAAAAGATATCGCTATTTCAATTATTTAAATATTTACAATATATTTTCTCTAAATTTTTTTTATTTATGTTTTTATTTATACTATATATTTATATGTGCAAAGAAAGGAAGAAGGATCCTTCTCTGCACCCCCAAAAAACAACAGACCGAAATCCTCAAACTGTTTATCTTTTTCTGTAGGGGAGAAACACAAATATATGTATAAATATTTTCAAAGGAAAAAAATGAAAACGGCATTTCCTTACAGATTTAAATATGGAGAGATAGGGGAAAAGGGAGGACTTCCTTTATTTTGCTGATCAATTGTCGTCGCGTCGTCTTCTTCTTCGTCTTCGCTGTGGCGTGGCCATCAGGCTGCGATCCAAACTTTCCCCTTTTAACTCCGTCGCTTTCTCTCTCTTGCTGTTATTTGTATAGCTGGTATTCTATCTTCTACGCCAGATCTTTTTTGTTTTATATGTTTATGGCGAGGCGTAGTGTAGCTTATGCATATTTGTTTTTCACATTTTTAAGCATCACTTTTGATTTATTTCTTGTAATATTTGATTCAATTTCAGCTGCTTGCTTGCTTCTTCCACTCTTTGTTTTCTTATTTAATTTTAGATTTTGGCCTGTCCAACCTCTGTTCCGCCAGTTTGTAAGTTGATTGGACGGATCTGATCCAAAAGATTCTCTTTTTTCTCCTTTCTGTTTCTGTTTATTCATTCCTTTTTTTTTTTCTGCCTTTTATCAATTTTCGATAATGGAAGTTGTTAATTTTGGAAATTCTCTCACGGATTATTACTATGCCTGGATAGAATTAGAAACATTTTTTTTTTCTTTTGATCTGAGGTCAAAGGCTGATTTCCTCCTATTTCTCTCTCTGTTCCTGCAGCATCATTTAATGTGAACCCGTTTTTAGATTAGGAAAGGAACAACTCTGCTATTAAGTAGCAGACAAATTGAGCTGAAGGGGGAATTCTCTTTGTTTCATGGGCAACACATGCCGTGGATCTTTCGGAGGCAAACATTTTCAGGGCTATTCTCAGCCCGAAGATCATTCCAACTCCAAGCGTAACCACCCTTCTTCCAACTCCAACACTGCCCATTCTTCTTCTGATATCTATTCTCCCAACTCTTTGATCCCTCAACAACTCGTTGCGCAAGAATTTTCCAAGGATACTTCCCCCAAACCCAAAAAGGACCCTGACAATAGCAACAGCCATCCCTCCCTCAGTCTCAAGAAAGAGGGCATCATGAGTCGTGCAAATAACTCTCAGGCTTACTTCGTGCTTGGCCATAGGACTGCCAATATCCGTGATCTGTACACCTTGGGCCGTAAATTAGGACAAGGTCAATTTGGGACAACGTATTTGTGCACTGAGAATGCCACCGGCATGGAATACGCTTGTAAGTCTATCTCCAAAAGAAAGTTGATTTCCAAGGAAGATTTGGAAGACGTTAGGAGGGAGATTCAGATAATGCATCATTTGGCAGGCCAGAAGCATATCGTAACCATTAAGGGTGCATATGAGGACCATTTATACGTCCATATTGTTATGGAACTTTGTGCCGGGGGTGAGTTGTTTGATCGCATCATACAAAGGGGGCATTACAGTGAAAGAAAGGCTGCCCAGTTGACTAAAATCATTGTTGGGGTTGTTGAAGCATGCCATTCTCTCGGGGTTATGCATAGAGATTTAAAACCAGAGAATTTCTTGTTGATTAACAAGGATGATGATTTCTCTCTCAAAGCAATTGATTTTGGACTCTCAGTTTTCTTCAAGCCAGGTAAAAAGGCAAATTCTTCAAAAAGGCTCCAACTTTTTAGTTCTTGTTGCAGTTCTTTCTCTGGATTCTTTCATTTTCCTTTTGAACAGATGAAATTACAGATCAAGAAACAATGAAGTTCACATTAGGCAATGATAGACATTTTTAATGTTTATTAGTGAGAGTGGCTTTTAGTAGAGTCAGTACTACTACTATACATGCCAATCTTTATCAAATCAATAACTTACTTTCTGCGCACCCCATAATGAGGGCCTGCAGCTTACAGCTGAAAGTCTTGTACCTGCTGTCAATACTGGAATGTTACACCTTGAGTCTTTACGTGCTCGAATCATGTTGAGCTCTCAAAAATTTTCTTACTTTTTTATTTGGCATTTTGGTTTCAGGTCAGATTTTCACTGATGTGGTTGGAAGCCCATATTATGTAGCTCCTGAGGTGCTTCTGAAGCATTATGGTCCAGAAGCAGATGTATGGACAGCAGGCGTTATCCTATACATTTTGCTAAGTGGTGTTCCGCCCTTTTGGGCTGGTATGATATTTAATGCTCTAGTGCTTGCATTTAATGCTTAACATGAGATATTGAATGCTCAATCTACTTCTCTTACAGAAACGCAACAGGGGATTTTTGACGCAGTTTTGAAGGGACAAATTGACTTTGATTCGGATCCTTGGCCCTTGATATCTGATAGCGCAAAAGATCTTATAAGAAGGATGTTATGCATGCGACCTTCTGAGCGATTAACTGCTCATGAAGTATTATGTAAGTCTGCTTTTGTTTGATAATCACCAATTCATCTTTTTTTCTCCTTTGTGAAAAATATTTAAGAATTTATATTGCATGTGTAATGCGGGATGTATGTGTTGGAACTTTAAATTTTTTAGTTTTGACAAAAAACGCCTTAATATCTTGACTTGGGACCTAAGTTCATTTTAAGCTTTTTGTGGGCTGCAATAGGGTCTTAGGCACAGGCACGTTTGCTTTGAGGTGGCTTTTTTAATCCCTGATGAGAATGCTTTTGTGTTTTCCATTTCTTTGATAATTCAGATATGAATCATTAGCTCATGTGGACAGACATGTTATGTCGTTTCTGACTGATGAATTAGTTTTTGAGTTTGTTTGAGAATCCGGAAAGGGAGTTTGTGGTTATCTGCTCTGTTAACCTTTTTTTTATGCTTCCTATGCACTGCTCATTCTCAAGTTGATTGTGATTGTGCTGCTTTTTGCTTTAATTTATATGTATCTTGAGTAAAACAACTTTGCAGTACTCGTATATTTCATGGAATCATTACAGGTCATCCTTGGATATGTGAAAATGGTGTAGCTCCTGATAGATCATTGGATCCTGCTGTACTTTCTCGCCTTAAGCAGTTTTCAGCAATGAATAAGTTAAAGAAGATGGCTTTGCGGGTATGTTGTCTCTATAAGCATGATCTTAATTGTATGCGTGAAATGAATGCTTTGACCTCTTGGCTTCTACTTAGCTGTCAGAGTCAAACACCTTCTGAATTTGAATAGCTGATTAAATATCTTTTACATCCAAACAAACAATTCTACAATACATACTGTTCCACATGCATAAAACATCTTAGGTGATACACATGCATGCCTTTATAATGTGGTTGGTAATGCATTTATCTTGTATGAGATTGCTGAGAAGAATTTATAGGTCAGTGCAACATCAAATTGTTCAAAAGGCAATTAAATAAGCTCTTCATGCATGTGGGTGTTAGGAATCAAAATAGTATTGTTTAATATGAAACTTTGACTGTTACTTCTCTTCTTCCAGGTGATAGCTGAGAGTTTGTCTGAAGAGGAGATTGCTGGACTGAAAGAGATGTTTAAGGCCATGGACACTGATAATAGTGGTGCAATTACATTTGATGAACTGAAAGCTGGATTAAGAAAATACGGCTCAACACTAAAGGACACAGAGATTCGTGACCTCATGGATGCTGTCAGCAATGTTTTCCTTTTTATTGCCTTTTCTGTTCTTTTCTTGTCAATTTTTGGATTGCAGGATTTTATTTTCTCTATTATCCTTATGTTCCTAAATTCTTCTGGGATCTCTGTTAGAAACTTGTGGTGACGTTAAGGATCAAACATACTTTTTTAGTGGGTTAATAAGATGTATGTGCATTTGATGGTTATATGTTTGGAAGAGTTGTATGTCGCCCTTACTATGCTTCTCTATGTTGGTACCAGATACTGATGGAAGACTCAGATATTTAATGAAGTTATCTGAAGATGTAACTGCTAAACTGCCCAGGAACTTGAGAGATCTCTAATTTCTTTACATGTTTGGCCACTGTACTTCATCACTTAACAACAGTTGACAAACCCCAGGGAAAAGAGTTCACAAACATTAGCATTGTGCTTTGTGCCTTTGGTTTTTGAAATGATTATCATCCCAGGAACAAATAATTAACTAGTGGCCTCTTGCTTTGTGCCGTTTTTTAAACTTTTGAGATGATTATCCATTTTTCAGTCAAACAAATTGTACGTACAATATTTAGGTTTCTGCATTCTGATATTTGCTTAAAATACATGTCACTGAATGCCTAAAATACCATGATCTACAGGCTGATGTGGACAACAGTGGAACCATTGACTATGGGGAATTTGTAGCAGCAACAATTCATCTTAACAAATTAGAACGCGAGGAACATCTCTTGGCAGCCTTTCAATATTTTGATAAGGATGGAAGTGGTTATATTACAGTTGATGAGCTCCAGCAAGCATGTGCGGAACATAATATGACAGATGTTTTCCTAGACGATATTATCAGAGAAGTTGATCAAGATAACGTAAGTTTTCTTTTATAACTAAGAATGAAACTTACCATCTTCCACCTTTGTTTGATGTAGTAGCTACATCATTCTTCAGTTTATTTGTGCTGGTAGTGCAATTATTCATTTAGAAACCTGCTTGATTCCTCTTGACTGTTTGTGTTTTTAATGTTTCCTTGTGATGTGGGGGAATTATAGATTGACTTGAATATCTTTTCCACATCTAGCCATTATTTCTCCAAATTTGTGCAGAAAGGTTTTTCGTTGTTAAGGAAAATGATACCTTAATAGGAAGAAATCGTATCTATTTTTTTGCAATTTATTTTCTCATGCATGCATGAAAGAGTTTTGTGCACATCTGGCATGATCTAAATATGAATTCTTGGTATTAAAAGAGACCAAGACTTGTCAAAATATGTGCAAAATGATATCCCATGAAAAACTACCATTCAAACCTACTTCTGATCCTGGTATATATTTGTTTTGATTGCATTGTTGTGCTGGCAGAATATAATAGACAAGAACTTTCTATTATATTCTGTATTGAGATGTCATCTGGTCCCTCAGTTTTATCTCCATTTGTTCACTTTATGTGTTTAAAAAGTATATACTGAGTGATGTAATCTTCCAGGATGGAAGGATCGACTACGGGGAATTTGTTGCCATGATGCAAAAAGGAAATGCAGGTGTTGGACGACGAACAATGCGAAACAGTATTAACATGAGTATGAGAGATGCTCCAGGAGCTCATTTGCATGTTGAATAGTTACTACTAAATATTGTTTCCGAACTTGGTTTTTTTTGGAGTGCTTGGCTGAAGAATGGAAAACCTTTAGGCTCTCAGGATGTCCTTTGGTTCTCAGTGTAATTACTAAAAAAACGCATCCTACTGGTTGCCTGTGTATCATCAATTGTTGAACCAAAACATCTTTTGCTTGTTTTTCCATTCTCCCCTGGAGAGGCAATGTCAATATGTTGTTGATTTCTGTAGGCATAAATTGTATCCGCTCAAGATGTAGTACTAGTTTTTAGATGATATGATGTCCCCCTGGAAATGTAGCAATCTTTGTAACCTGTACCGTGTATTTGTTCATCTGTTCATGCTGCTTCATTAAAATTCTCTGTTATTTTAATATTATAAAAGCTTTCCTGTCTCCAGCAAATGTCGATATATTTTTTGGAACTCTCTAAAAAGTGGGCTGTGAAATGCTTTTGCTAAGTAGGTCATGAACAGCAAAAAATTTAACTTGTATAAATTAAAATCATTATTTGCAATGAGAAATGAACAAAATTAACCGGCAAAGTACACATCCTATGTATTACACGGAGGTACTATTGAAGCAATTCTGGAGTTTTGCATGCTATTGCAATTTCCTGCAAAAAGAAGTCAAAGAGGAACTATTTTCTTTAGCAAGCTCTGGCCGGTTCGTAATTAAAAAGGGAAAACTTCTGAGTACTTGCCTTCAGTTGTCCATCCGATGAAAAGCAACATCTTGAGGTGATCACCTGTCCTTGATCCACCAGCCACCCGACTTGGCAGCAGGTTTCCCCTTGAGCTTCATGATCAACCGAAGACCAGAGTTGCTTTGGCAGTAGAGTTAGAAGACTGCCATCTATGGCTGATTTACGGAGAATACTCTCGTTCTCCAGTTCTTGAATGACCACGTTCTACCATTGTCATTGTTTGATCAAATTAATGAAAGAAACAAAACAAAAGAACGAAATGAAATCCATCCCTTCAAAACTCACCTTCTGAGGATCCTCCAGATGGAACCTGGCAGTAGCATTTAGACCTTCCCAGACACCACCTACCTGTGAGCTTTCTAAGGCCGGAGTAGCAGCAAATGCCGAATCCCGAATAGCACATCCCCCCAATTGGTCTCCGTTTCTGAAGGGACCATACCATTGCTCGCAGTACACCTTGATTCTATGTAATTCCAAAGGGCCATTCTCTTCGACCCTAAGGGCCTGAATTATTCGCACCCTTGATTCCCTGTCTCGAGGGTCAACTAAGCAATGCTCCAACTGCTGCAGCATTCCATTTTTCTCCTTGACAGGCCAAATGGCTACGTAACATCCATTGGGCTGATACGCGAAGGCAACGGCTCCATCTATATTCCTCTCGTCGATGCTGTACCTTGTGGCAGCATCGGCCTCGCAGCCAACGGTGGGAAGCAACCTAATGACTCTGTAGAAGAGATCAAAATGAGTTGGGCGAGCCAAAGTGGGGCACTGTGTTTGCCAATCAAAAACTTTAACCTCCCATTCCCTATAAGCCTCTGGCACAACCGATTCAGGCAATTCAATAGGCGACCCGTCCCGGGTAAAGTCTGCCCCGAATCCATCCCATTCACCCGAGACGTTCTCTGCAAATTCTGCCCAACCTGACATACGGGAGATACTATAAATGGGTTTCTCTTTCTCGCCAGTTGAGAAAGTAATCACTTATTCATCTATATATGAAAACTTACCAGGAGTCGGAGCGTCGGTCTGTCGGAGTTGGCGCTCATGGCCGGCAGTCCTGGAAGCAAGGGATGTATTTGCTGGTATAGAGAACAATCGGGTAGTGATTTTGTAACCGGAATTACAAGTCCGACGAAGATTGAGCTTTGACGAAGAGGGGAAACTGAGCGGAGTAGCTCCTCGCCGCCGGGATTGGAAGAATATGGTGTTGCTGTTGAGGGGGAGAGCCATAGCACATCAGCAGCATGAACGCCCCGCCTTTCTGTACTTTACCCCAAGCAATTTAAAGCCAAGTATACTATGCTGTTTAGACGTGGATAATATAAAAGGACTCTTGCTGAAGATCCTTGCTTTCACTAGCAAAAAAAAAAAAAAAAAAAAAAGAAGAAGTATATATATATATATACACGGAAATGTTATATAGTGTTATGAAGTATATCAACGTATGGAGTGCTTCAATTAAATCTTTAATGGTCAAAATTAATGATCAACTATATTTTGTTTTTAAAATAATAAAATAAAATTTAATTAAGTATCCTTATGTTTAGTTTATTATCTTAGAGTTTAGTTTATAGATAAAAGAAGTTGAAAAAATTTTTTTTTATAGCAGAATTTTTTTTTAAATAATTAATCGTTAACTTTGATCGTTAAAGATTTAACTAGAACACTCTATAACATTACTATAAATATATACATATATGTATGTATATATAGGATTTGTCTAAGGAGTGTGGTACTGCACTACCTACAAAATGTGATTCTAGATGATGAACTAACGGTAACAGCTAATTTAAAAATGCAATGGAAATGACATTGTTTTGCACTTTGCAACAGTTTGCAACTTGAGAACATTGCAACTTGAGACAAAAGACCCTTCAATCACCCAAATCCTCTTGATAACCCTTCAATCACCAAGTCAACCGGACAACTTGTTGGAAGTTTGTAGCTGTGGTGGACATGCCCAGACGAAAGAGGAGGCAGCATTGTCAGCTAGGTTGGTGGCGGTGAGGAAGGACAGTGTTGCGTGTTGATGCTCAGAATCAGCTGCGACGACGACATGGAGTGTTGAGTTCTAGGATGGAAATACATTCATATCGTCGACAGTTAATAGGGTAGTTAGTGGGCTGTTCATTCTTCGGCCAAGAAGACTGTAAATAATGGTGGTGTAAATCGGGATCTTCGGCAAATCAAACTGAGCTTCTTAGAGCATTCTCGCTGGTAGAGGGTCAATCATGTTTCTGGTTGTTCTTTCTTCTTTGGCAAATTTTGCAGGTCAGTCAACCCTCTTTTCTATTCTTCGATTGATAGATTATGTGTTGAAATATTTTTGAGCAGTTTATTAATTAGCAAGTGACAAGAGAAACGAGCATGACTAGGATAGATTGACCCGAACGGACGTAAGTACCGACCCAAATATCTAAAAGTCCAAATCACAAGAGGAAAGGTGGGAAGCAACCTTCTTCCCCCTGACCTTCCAAGTCACCGATCTTAAAATGAGCTTAGGAGAGGTCTCATCGGACTGCGACCTTTGACCCAGTGAGCTCCAACAATCTCATAGATCTTCCATGCCAAGACTAAATGTCTATGACTCTTACCACCTATGAACCTATAATCACTCATTGCGACCTTCCAAAAGGGATAGTCGAGACCTTCCGGATTCACAGGTAGGTCACAAAGTTGGTTTGAAGGTCGTTAATGAGCTTGTAGCTCTCGACTAGAGACGTGCATTTCATGGTATCCCAACTTAGGGAACTCCACGATTCTAGGAGCAATTGGCGGGATATGATCTCATAATTATCCTACTTTCCTACTTTCATGTAATTGAAGAGTCACTACTAACAAGGTAGCCTATTATTTGGTTTATATTATTGAATCACACACTGTTCAAGGACAGATTGAGTTAATTGGCTAATAGATTACTCTCTCAAAATACTGACTTGGGCATCGGAGTTATCCTCAGGGTGACACCATACTTTAGTGATCTAATTTCCCTTTTCTGGTTGTGATTACAAGCTCCATCATGGTTCGGGGTGACCTAGAGATCGTTTCCAAGCTCTATCACTTCTGGCGCTATCTATGGGAACGATACTCTAAAGCCTAGCTTTCTTTCATACACATGAAACAAAAAACAAACAAGGACTATGATGACTTGATCTCAACCAATGTGTGTTCAGCCACTACAATGTGGTAGATCGCCTAGCAAAACATAATTGCACATTGGAGAAGTAGTGCCGGAAAACTTGATCTCGATGGAAGACAATAACAATACGGGGCTGGTCGATCAGTAAGAATAGCTGAGACCATCATGGTGAGGACCATCCACCTGAACGTGAAAGGGGAGGGTAGGTACGCCCCAACCAAAATGACAATGACAATAAACCCAAACCACAAAGATCAGGGGGAAGTAGGGTGTCCGTTCCAGCCGACCTCTTGGAAAGTATGGTGGTTGCCCTGGAAGGAATCTCAGGTAGAAGAGATTAAGTATCGACGGGGCATAGCCTTGCTCCATCTCAGAAGGAAACACAACTAAATCGAGATCAAGGGGTTTGCACACAACCTGATCAATCCCCACCTTCAGAAACAAGGAACGACCTCTGACCCAATTAAATCCATTGTGGAGAGTGAAAGAACAAGAATGATGCTCGAGAGGTAGCCTGAATCCACTAAATCCATTAAGGAGAGCGACTCTCCCAACGAATCAGGAGAAGAATGGGAACCAAGGAATACAAAGCAGTGTGGACCTATCGGAGCCTTCACCATTTGTCCACAGTATCAGAATAGCTTGAATGCCATCAAGATTCAAAGCAAAACTAATTGAGGCAACGTATGATGATGCAGAGGAATGGCTGCAACATATAGATGAGTACGTTTCCTACATGGAAAGGTTCAAGTACCCTGATCATGTCAAATGTGAGCTTTCTAGTCTACGTTGACCTAGTAAAAACAATCTTTGTTCAAGGGAATTCCAGAAGCATGTCTCAAGTTGGACACAATTGAAGGAGTTGTTCTTGAAGAACTATTAGAGCTACAAAAGATGTGAGAAAGGCATCAATGATCCTTTTAACATCAAACAAAATTTGGTGAAAGCACCATAAGCTATTGTAGTTGTTTTAACAACAAGGCAATGGAAATGGAGTAGAAAAATGATGCTATCTACGTCATTGCTTTTAAACAAGGATTGCAAGCGGGTATGTAGCTCTTAGGCTGGCAGAAGAGCTAGTAAAGACCATCAAGGAGCTACAAACACTTCTCAAAAAGTTGATCAAGGCGGAAGAAATGAGAATCCAAAAAAAGATTCTTGGATTTGCCTCAACTGCTGAGAAAGAGACCCAAGGGTGACCTAAAAGCCCACAGTCATCAAAATGAGATAGGAAGGATCCTCATTCGAAGGGAGGACCTTCAGATAAGAAAAGGAAGACGATTCCTGATCTAGTGATAACTCCCTTGACGACCTAGTGAGAGGAAATACTGGTGGTTATGGAAAAAATTGTCTTCTAAAGCCTCTAAGACCTCTCAAAACTCCTTCAGCCAAGAGAGACAAGACAAAGTTCTGCCACTACCATAAGGACCATGGTCATCTCACAGAGGACTACTTCGACCTCAAATGAGAAATTGAGAGGCTGGTAAAGGAGGGCCATTTACAAGAATTCCTGGTTAGGAATATAGGTTTTGCAAATCCACCTCCTGCAGCTGCAAACCACCAGTGACCTCCTGTTGGAGAGATAAACGCCATCGAAAGGAGGTCGGAGCGAGCTCGAGGAGGTGATTCAGACCCCTTAACGTTGTCGTTCCAGATTGTAGATTTCTTGGTGCGAAGGATACTGGTTAACACCGGAAGTGCGGTGAATGTCCTGTACAAAAAGGCTTTTGACCAAACGGGGATAGTTAAGAGCTTGCTGATAAAGTCAGATACTGCCTTGATCTGATTTAGTGGCAGCATGACCTATGCAGAAGGGATTCTATAGGTTCTGATTGCAGCTTATGTGGATGGCAGGGGGATCAAGGGGATCATGGACTGACTGGTCATTGATGTAAAAGGAACTTACAATGCAATTCTAGGAAGGAGAGGAGCCAGGGACTTGAAGGCTGAAATCTTCTTGTTGAGCTACTACATGAGGATCCAGGTCAGAGAAAGCTAGATCATCCTAGAAGGAGACAGACAGACAGCCGCAGAATCCTACCTCGCTGAAGGGGATACTAAGGCCTCGGCAATGTTCGAGCAGGATAATTTCATCAACCTCCCTAAGGAGGATGATGAGTCCAGAATCCAGGTTGCTAGCAAGGGAGAAAAGGTTTTCTGAACTCAGAATTCCCTGAGAAAGGGATTAGGATAGGTGAACTTTTGCCTTCCAGGACTAAAGGGAAGCTAGTTAACTCCCTTCAAGAATACCTGAAAGTCTTCGCTTGGCGATCTACTGACCTTGAAGGAATTGACAAAGGGATAGCGGAGCACAAGGTTGGGCTCAGTCCAAGAGCCAAACTAATAAAGCAAAAGAAAATAACTTTTTCCCCCAGAAAAAAATGAAGTCATAGCTCGAGAGGTCCAAGCAGTCCTCGACGTTGGAATTTTGAAAGAAGTTGTGTACCTAGAATGGCTCTCCAATCTAGTGGTTGTACCAAAAAAATTAAGGGACATGGAGGATGTGTATGGATTTCACCATATTGAATAAACATTGTCAGAAAGACTTATACCCACTCTCGAGCATCGATCAAATGGTAGACTCAATAGCTGGTCATCAATGGCTGTGCTTCTGAGATGCCTATAAGGGGTTATCAGATTCCAATGGCATTGGAAGAGTGGAAAAAAGCTCATTTATTATAGAGGTCGGGACTAGGGGTGTAACCGAGTCGAGCCGAGTTTGAATCTACTAGGCTCGAGCTCGACTCGTTTATATTTTCTCAGGCTCTGGCTAGAGCCTAAAGAGCTAGGCTCGAGCTTGGCTTGTGAAGAATAAGGAATTCTCGAGCTTGGGCTTGTCTTAAAAAAAATCAAAAATTCAATTTCAAAATTTTTTAAGCTCGACTTGTGAGTAGGCCCATTTAAGCTCGACTCGAGATTAGGCTCATTTAAGCGGCTCGAGGCTCATTTAAACTTTTTTTAAAAAAACTATTTAACTTACATTTTATAATAATAATAATATTTAAAATCCAAAATGGAGTTATATAATACATTTAAACTAATCAAAATGGAGTTATACAATACATTCAAACTAATCAAATGGAATTATACAATACATTCAAATAGACAAGGGTTAAAAAATCCATATTATTTACATATCACAGTTCAAATGCTAATTGTAGAATTTTTATTTTGTCAATCATATATGTAATCACTTTGAGACTCTTAACACATGCTATGAACTTATAATCACTCATTGAGACCTTCTCAAAGCAGTAGTCGAGACCTTCGACATTCACAAGTAGGTCGCAAAGTTAGTTTAAAGGTGGTTAACGAGCTTGTTGATGTGATTCACTTGAATTATGGCTGGAATTTCAACATCCATCTATCCAAACCTAAGGTCACTCATAATCTGAAAT
>JAOXNR010000001.1:1228605-1251469 GCA_028571225.1 Parsonsia alboflavescens | reverse complement strand
AATTATTGTTGGGCTTGAATAAAATAATGAAGTGGATATTTATTTTTATTAGTTTTATAATTAATTTGGACTTAGGTCCCTGAGATTGATTATTTAATGGGCTAAGAATAAAAAAAAATATTGGGCTTTACTTAAAGGGACATAATTATTATTTTGGGTCAATGATCTAATAAATAATTATTGGACCTTTAATTAAATAAAATAATTGTTGGGTTGTTGGGCTTTTGGCCCATAGAAAATCCATATTTGTAATTTACTTATTAATGGATTATTTATTAATCCTGTAATAAGTAGAAGAAAAACAATGATTCTGAAACCAAAGAACAGATGTAATTTTTCTTTCTGCAGAAAAATTACAGAATGTCTGTTTTTCTCCACTCCACTCACAGAGATTCTCCGATCTTCTATTTTTTCCTTTCTGTTCACCCAGACAGATAGGGAATAGATTAGAAGATCTTTTGCATAGTAGAACAAGATGTCCAGATCCATTCCGCAGGACAGGATCTCCGCAAGATTCATCATTTTAGGTATCATTCTCGAACTCCAATGTGAGAAAATTTTAAAATCTTGAGACTCCGGATTCGTTTCCTCATGGATTCGGGATCCAGTTCCCCTTCACTCTCGTTCAAGGAAAACTTTATGATCTTAGGAACAATTGGTGGGATTCAACTGAATCCCACAATTATCATAATCGCCTACTGTTACTTACGATAGAGCCTAATTCCAGAAGGTAACTATCTCCCTCTCTCTCTCCTTTAAAAAAAATAATAATAACACAATTAGTCTAAAAAACCAAGCAAGAAAGTAGAGAACTAAGTCTTTTAGTTTTCTAAGCACTGTCTTTACCGGAAACTCTCCTAAAATACTAACTTAGGTATCGAAGCTCTTCTTTGGGTAACAGCCCACTTTGGTGACCTTTTTTTCTTATCTTTTCATTCCGTTGATCGCGGAGTTCTATCAGGATCTATGGGGTGACCCACTCCAACTCTTTTGGACCCATCTGTAGGATTTCATCATTTGCAGCTAGAGAATTAAACTGTGAAAGAGTTGGGGTTCAGGCGTGCAAGGAAACATTTGGGGTGGTACTCTTTGTCGTGCAGGCGCTTCTCACAGTTGATGAGTAATCGTCGTCGTGAAAATTAATAGACAATGAAGATGGCTTCAGTTTCTTCATTTTCTTCCTCACCTTTGTGTGCCATTGCCTTAGTGCCTGCACGGTGTGTTCTTCTAGCATTGTGCTTTTGAAATTGGAACCCATCTGCATATAATACCCAAACTCAATTTAATTTCGGGCCTTTTCGGAAAAAAAAAAATATAAGGTCGGAAGGTGGGGAAAGAGAGCCAAGACTAATTTTTAGGAAATTTGATATTTCCGTGGATGTGGGGTGAAGAGACGAAATTGTCCCGAAAGAATTTTGGAATTAACGTCTTTCTGTTAGAATTTTGATAGTATATAGGATTTTGGTCACCAATAAAATGATTTGGTATAAAACTAGTCGAAAAAAAAGATTGTTTGATAATTACACAATGATCCAAAGTTTGGTTAGAAAATTGATAATTTTGCCAAACTTTTTACATCCTTAAAATATTTATTGTTTATCATCTCAGTTTCTTAAATTTTTTTTATTAATTAGGTAATTAACTTGTGCATCACACGAGCCATTCCATAGAAAAAAAAATTTTCATTGATATTGTGTATAAAATAATATTATTATAGATAAAAAAATGAAGAATTTTTATAATTATTTTGACTAAATTATTTGAAAAGGAATGAATGGAAATGCAAACTTTTTTTTTTAGAAATAAAATAATTATAAAGTTTTGGATCAATATGAATTTTATATTTATATATATATATATAGGATGTTTATTAAATTATAAATTTATTATGAAGTTGTATCTAAGAAGTTAAAAAAATATTGTTAGATAAAAATTTGACGATTTTTTTAATAATTATTTTCAGTAATATTTTGAATAAATTATTTGAAAAAAGGAATGGACAGAATTGCAAAGAGTTTTTTTTCCCTTCTTTTTTCTATCAACAAGAATTAACACATGTATTGAATGCTTATTAAATTATAAATATTATTATTCATTGAATCTCAAAAGGATATCAATAAGGATGGATAACATTATACAAATAAAATATATATTTTTTTAAATTGCAATGACTTTTTTTTCCTCTAAAAATATACTATATTAAGAAAAAAATTCTGCAAATTTGTCATCCCTACTTATAGAGTAAGATAACATTGTTTAGGTAAATTTGAGTTCTAATTCTCATAATACGTTACTTTTGAGTTACTTTTGTTTTCTTAGTGGGCTTTTAGTCGATTTGGTCTCATAAGTTTGGGTCAAAATACAGTTCGATTCCAAAATTTTTTTTTTAATCATAACAGTCCCTCACTTTTTTATGGATAGGTGGAATAATCCAAACCACTAATTTTTGGCCACTCGCATGGTTTTGAGTCGCATCTTTTCAATCACCTTTCTTCCCACAGTTGTTTTTCATTATTTCGGTTTCAACTTTGTCCCATTCTTGAACTTGAACTCAGCCATGGTAGAGGAAGTTGACGGGTGATGCTACTATGGGAAAAGGACGACATTGAAGACATCTTGGACAGATTTAAACCCAGGTAGAAGGTTTCTCAGGTGCCAAATCTATGGGGTAAGATCTTTATTTGAGACCTTTTTTGTTTATGATTTTGTGTCTTTGCTGCCCAGTTCAGTTTTTGCCCCCTCCCCAAATTTTCCCTCCCTGTTAAAGATGGGTTGTGTTATTGTGAATGTAGAAGGTTGGTGACTGATGTGATTTCCTTGTAGGTTGAAGGTAAACATTCACACAAACAAGAGAACCAAATCAACTTTGGGAGATTAAGTTGACCATTGTATATTAAACCACAACAACCATCTTCTTGATTTGTATAGACAACTCAATACCTCATCCAAAGTGATTGAGACCCCACGGAGAAATGACTAAGAACCTTAGGTAAAAGTTCTAAGAACACTCTCAAGAAGATCAAGTTTGATCTTGGTTTGGAAAGTTTCCAAAGAAAAATTCTGTTTGTCCAAAATCTTTAATGAATTACATATGACCTCCTATTTATAATATAAGGAGTAGAAACCCTAAACAAAACACTTAAACAAGTCTAACAATGATCAAGGACCGAAACTAAGAAGAGAAAAGCTGTTAATTGATGAGTTTCCAATGCATTTGGCAAGCTGTCTCGCTGCTGTCTGGCATTGGCCACAACTTGTAGCAGAACGGATGCAGCGCCTGATGGCTTCAGTGTCTGTCCGGCTCTCTCCATCCAGTGCCTGCTGAGGTACTGGAGGGTGCCGGATGCCCTGCTGCTCTTTTAAATTTATAGAAGTATTTTCTCATGGAGTTGTAGAAGTTGAAGATTTAAAGACCGGAAGAACCTTCAAGGTCAATGGAAAAAGATTAAAGCCATACTCGGGAGGTGACATCAATCATCATGTTGCCCATATCATTCTAGAAGATATATGATGTTTGAAGAAAATCTAGCCAAAGACTATAAATTTAGCTCTTTTAGAAGGCAACTCAAATTTCTTCTTTTTAGTAATTCTTCTTTCATTTGGTTTTAGTTTTTCATATAATTTTTGGTTGTTTGGCAGGTTACATGAAGATTTTGGTGGCCTTTTGAATGAATTTGATGTCTTCAAAATGGAGTATATTGAATTTTCCAGCAAGGTATTTTGCCTAGGTGAAGCTTGTTTTTGCCTAAGAAAATCAGGAGGAAGAAATTTTGAAGATTGGGTAGAGAGAAACTTTTCCTGGACGAACTTCACTTTGTCCAGGAAAAAGACCATTCTGTTTTTTTCCCAAGGATTTGGGAATTATTTAAGGGAAGTTCAAAGGCTCGGAGAGCTTTGGAATCAAGTGGAGAAAGCCAAGAAAGAAGTGACCAACAACAAGCTTTAAAAGCAAGCTGGAAAATACTAAGGTAGTGAACCACGGGCGTAGGGAGTGGCACCGGTTGAAGCTCCAATTTGGCAGCAATTTCGTCTCTTTTCTAGAGAAGTACCAGTGCACCTAGCACAGTTGAATGCCATTTTCCAGCCAAATTGAGATGAAAACTTGGCGGCCTTGACTTGTCTTTGTTTCTTTAAGTTATTCGACTTGTTTATTGTTATTGAGGATTCTTTGGTATTTATTTTAGCATATTTTAAAACTCATTCTAGGGCTTTTTAGATGGAAACAATTTTTCCAGCAAACAATTAAACATTTTGAGTGAATAAATTTTTAAGATCAAACTCGGTCTTTTTGATGTGTTCTTATGAGCTTTTCATAGGGTTCTCAGGTGACTACACTTAAGACAGTCACTCATTTTGGGTTAAGGTATTGATTAGTCCATCAAAGTTGTTGTTGATTTCCAAGAAAGATCAATCTAATTAGCTTTGAAATTTAGGATCAATCCTATAAATTTCATTGATGGATTTTGAAAAACATGAACCCTAAAAACCTTTATCTTTTCTTCCAATCAAAATCACATCAGCTAGGTCGAAGTTTCCATGGGAGGAGGGGTGGGGTAGAGATGCTGTAGAGTATGATAAGGCCGATCCACGAGTTGTCATAAAAGCAACTTGCCCATCAAGAGGCATCAAGGCATCTTCCCACCCACAATCTCTTCCTGGTAGCCTTTTCTCCAACAAGAGGAGCTGACCTCTTAGTCTGAGCAGTCGGTTGAGCAAGTCGTTGAAGAGACTGTCCAAGCACTTGTTCCTCTTGGGCATTCTTTTCGACAGCAAATTACCATATTTCTGCATATTAACACATAAACAAGTATTGATTAAGACTTAGAGAATGGTGAAGATGGGTAACAAAAGTGATGAACATAATTTAAGGATTTCTACCCTCAAAGGGTGTAACACCCTGAAACCCACGAGGCCATAATACTTAGTGTAACTTTGTAAATCATGAAAATGGAGCATTTTCTTTACAAGATTCTTGGAATGTTTAAAATTTTATTTTATTTATGATATATGTGACTTAATTACCTTAAGTCATGATTTAATTAAGGTTTGGATTTTTGGAGAATTTTGGCTAGAAATTCATTTATAAGAATTTTGACAGTTCAGTCCCTGTCTTTGGAAGTTTTGGGTGACCAATTCTTATCTGATTAGGATAAACTTGATAATTAGAAAGATCTTTCTCAGTAGAATAAGATGTATGAATTAGTTTTTGAAGAGTTGTTGAGAAATAGCCGAATGATATCTACAAACCTACTCCCTGAAAATGATCATAATGCCCCTTCTAAATTACTTGATTTAACCCCCACTACACCAATATACAAATGTATATATATGTTCTGATTCCTGATTCTTGAGCACCATGTATCAGAAAGCATCCCTTACATTTCTTTAAAATAAAAAACAAATAAATAAAAAATGCCAATCAAGTGTGCAATTTTGCACCAACAACTCACCATTTGTCAACACCAAATCTCACCACCACATCAGCCAGGCAGCCATGTTTCCATTTAATTTCAGCCAAGAAACCAGAACAAAGCCTCTCTCTTTACCACCCCAAAAGCAGAGCTAAAATAGAGGATAGAGAAGCAAGGCTGGATGGGAGAAAATTTGGAAGAAGAGAAATTTCGGCCTAGCCACCAAGAAGTCTTGCATTGGAGATTCATTCCACCTCCTAATACATTGTTTAATCTGTACATAAGTGAGTAATTCTTCCATGTTAGGGTTTTAATGCAAATTTTGTTTCAAGACAAAATCTATGAATGTGAGTCGAATAATAGTTTTGAACCTTCAATTTGGTTTCCTGATTCTGTTTAAAGAGTAGTTTGCAACGGCTTTGTTCTTGGACATCGAGTTGATATCCCCCTTTGCTGGTTTAAGTTTAGTTCTAGTTTTCTATTGGTGAATCGATTAACTATCAAGTGTGTATGAGGGGATTGGATTCATGTGTATTTAGGGTGAGGTTTGGATAGATTGGATTCATGTGTATTTTCAAGGCTTGGAAGACTTGAAAATATACTAAGAGTGTGCCATAGGAAAGTTGGAAGGAGGAGATTGAGTTTGCATAAAGGAAATCAAGCAAAATGGAGCTAAAATAGAGTTGGAATAGTAGCTATCCACTCTAGCATTCGGTGTCGGATGGCCCCTATGCAAGACTCGAATTTTGCAGAATTTTGGTTTTTTTTTCTTCCATTCCTCTTGTAATTTGAAGCTCGTTTCAAGGACAGTTAAGTAGATTCTTAACTAGCACGAATTATTTAGGCTATTTTGAGTTCTTGGAATATAAATACTCCCTTGTCTTGTGATGAAGGACAATTTTTGGATCGTTCGCAATTATGTGACAACAACTAAACAAGAGAAAGAAACAAGGGATGTTTTGTATGATCATTCACGATTTTGACTTAACTTGAATTGCAATTCTAAACCAAAAGTAAAAGAGAAGGAATTCGATTCCCGGAATAATGTCAAAAAACAAAGCTTCTTCTTTTTTTAAAAACTAAGACAAAACGAAATATTTATAACCTAAATCTATCCTAACCCCAATAGGAATTAATTAAAAGAATCCTAATTGGATTTAAACAAAAGAACCCTAATTTGATTCAAAAATAATAATAATTTAAAAAAACATAATAATAATAATAATCCGAAAAACATAAAAATGCCCGAAAAACCCATCAAGACATCCCCAGATGGTCGAAAAACATAGTAGATCATAGCAAAGCTATGTGTATTGCTCATTGGGCCATCTCCAGTAGCCCAATCAAGTTTCAGCCCATTTTGAGAAAATTGGGTCGACTCGCATCCTGAGGGAGAGGATCCACATCAGTCCTTGAGTTGGATAGGTTGGGATGTCTACATCATACTCCCCTTCCTCTGAAAAGCATGTCCTCAAGCTTGAATTCGCAATTGACAAGGATTCCTTTTCCTCGATCGTATACTAAATAAGTCAGCTTTGCTCCTCCTAGTTTATCAGTAATGAATGCAAATTGTCTTTCGTTTTGGCTAAGTTCTCCCTCAATCCCTGTCTTTGAAGCATCACAAATGACTTTGAAAACCTTGTCGAAATCCAGAAGAATCCCATCTTTGGTCACAACATACCCTAAAAATATGTGTTTGTCATCTTCAGAAAAATCTTCAATCTTATCATCTACATCAAATTGCTAAAGCTTTGGCCGTACTTTATGGGTCGTCAAGGTGGACTGTGATGTGGGCCCATATTGGAGCAGCTTGAGAGACCTGGATGGTTCCGATACTGGGGGCTCTAGGAACGTAGACGGAGTTTTAAAATCATCACCGTCATTATCCTCTTGAATTTCATGATAGGTAGGTCCTCCTGTAGGTCTTTCAACTGATTGAGAATTACCATTTAGTGACAGATTGAGAACTGACTCTTGCTGGGGCTGCTAATCGAGGTAAAAATCAAGCTCCTTTTGGATCGGTATATCTTCAACATAACTTGCCCTTTTCATTGCCATCAATACCTCCACGTTCTTGTTGATGTTGAAAATAATTTCGAGCTTCTAATCGTACCGTCAGGACCTGTAACAACTCCATCACATCACGAAGAGAAGGTTCCTTGTTGTTTTGCTCCATTCTGACAAAAGTTTGAAATTCTGACAAAATTTTCAAAATTCAGATACCAATAAAGTTTAAAATCGATGAACAGTATTATGAATGGTTGTGGAACAGTGACAATGAACAGTGCCGATGAAATAGCCAGTGAACAGTCTCGGAACAGTAGCGGAAAACGGTGAACATTATCAGAACAGTGACGGCGAATAGTGCCAATGAACAGTGCGACGGCAACAATTTTTTAAAAACTTTCGAAAACTTTGACTTTGGATGATCTAAAATCAAGGCTCTAATACCAAGTTGATGTAGGACGATTTTTGGATTGTCCGCAATTATCTGACAACAAATGAACAAGAAAAAAGAAACAAGGGATGTTTTGCGTGATCACTCACAATTTTTGGATGTTTTGCGCGATCACTCACGATTTTGGCCTAACTTGAATTGCAATTCAAAACCAAAAGAAGAGAAGGAAAAATCATTCCTTGAATAAAAAGATTGTCTAAAGACAAAGCTTGTTTTTTTAAGAAAAACTAAGTCAAAATGAAATATTTATAACCTAAATCTATCCTAACCCTAATCAGAATTAATTAAAAGAATCCTAATCGAATTTAAACAAAAGAATCCTAATCTGATTCAGAAATAATAATAATAATAAAAAAACATAATAATAATAATAATCCGAAAAACCCATCAAACGTCCACGGATGGCCGAAAAACATCCTAGATCATAGCAAAGCTATGAGTATTGCTCATTGGGCCGTCTCCGGTCTCCCAATCAAGTTTCAACCCATTCCGAGACAATTGGGTGGGCTCGCACCCCGAGGTAGAAAATCCGCATTAGTCCTTGAGTTGGATCTGTTCAGATGTCCTTGAGTTTGTATCTGTTCGCATCAGTCCCCGTTTCACTATGAACAGTTGCAGAATAGTGACGGTGAACAGTGCCGATGAACATTGCCAACTGTTCATTGGCTCTGATACCAAGTTGATGTCGGACGAGTTTTTGGATCTTCCGCAATTATCTGACAACAATCGAATAGGAAAAAAGAAACATGGAATGTTTTGCGTGATCACTCACGATTTTGACCTAACTTACATGGTAATTCAAAACCAAAAGTAAAAGAGAAGGAATTCAATTCCTGGAATAATGTCGAAAAACAAAGCTTCTTCTTCTTCTTCCTTTTTTTTTTTGAAATCTAAGACAAAATGAAATATTTATAACCTAAATATATCCTAACCCTAATCGGAATTAATGAAAGAATCCTAATTGGATTTAAAGAAAAGAATCCTAATATGATTCAGAAATAATAATAAATAAAAAAAACATAATAATGCCAGAAAGATCCATCAAGATGTCTCTGGATGGTCGAAAAACGTCATAGATCATAGCAAAGGTATGTGTATTGCTCATTGGGTCATCTCCAGTGGTCCAGTCAAGTTTCAGCCCATTCCGAGACAATTGGGCTAGCTCGCATCTCGGGATAGAGGATCCACATCAGTCCTTGAGTTGGATCGGTTCGGATGTCCACATCATCTTGTCATTTAAAAAAAAGCCTATGAACATCTTGTTCTTGTAAGCGTTCTTCCTCTAACTCTCTTAAGGTTCTTGGTTTAATAGGGTGTTGATTTGTCTACCAACATTAGTTGATGATTGAAAAATATCATAGGTCATTGTAACTAACTTGAACTTTAAAAGTGAATTTTGGGTAAAATTTTTTAACTTGATGTGTTTTTAATGAAACACATTTCAAAAGAATCACATAAGATAGATTGGAATTTCAAAGACTTGGCAAGTGACAATGAATGCAACGATCATTCTAACAGCATTGGGGATGAATTGGGCCAGAGAAATGTTCCGAAAGTAAATCATGTCTCTAAGGAGAATGGTGGAGGATAGGAGGGATTAATTCCTTCTCGGATACTAGCTTCAGTCCCTAACTCCAGGAACAATTAATTCATCATCACTAAACTCAAACTTTGTATGAAAAGCCTTCACTCGATTCTTAGAGATCTCTAGAAAAATCTTAACCACATCTAGGTCGCTGGACTTGAATTCCCCAACTGACATTTGGATAGCCTCTAGGGTTTGAGGGCGATCGTAAAAGGTTAAGTTGTTGGGGGTCTAGAAGAAGAAGAAGCCATTTTTCCAATCAAAGGAGAGAAACTCACGGATAGTCCTAACAAGCGAAAGGAAGAAGTTTTTGTTGCAGAGAATATGGGAACGACTAGAGAATCATGGAGATATTGGCGGGATGAAATCCCACAAATTGTGCCACCAAACAAAATTCAATGGAAAAAAGAGCACCTATTAAAAAAACATTTCACACACACGTGAAAAGAATATATAATAGACTATTACTGTTTCTCTCTCTACGAAGAATTCTGAATATGACATTGGAGTCCTTTGATTTTTTTGAGGTCGACTTGAGGTTGTGATTGATCTGGGTGACCTGCAAACTAAATTGGATTCCATCGATTATTATTAATATACCCTAACATGTACTTCATACAAATAAAAAAGTGAAAAAATTTGATTTTGAATTATATCAAAAGTATTCTTTTTATCATTATATTCTTATTTTAAATTTTATTACTTTTACACATTAGTACAACAAATACTATTAACTCCTGCTCACATTTTTGGTTGAACTCGGAGGGAAAAAAAGACTATTGGACCGCATTTTTTTCTAATATGATTGATGCACATTTTCTCAGTAATATATTTGAAAAGAAAGGGGTAGTTGCTGGATGACCCATGTTCTAAATGCGCTAATTGTTGATCATGAACGTGCACAGTAATATGCGCCGACAATTCACACATGAGCATACTACTCCCTCCTCTCCTCTGATCTGTCACCCTAACAAAACAAATTGGTTTAATTAATTCCCTATTGCAAAACCCCTTAAAATTTTTATTTATAACCAATTAAATCATTCTACTACCTCGATTTTTTTCTTCTAAATTCTGTACGTACATCATGATTAATCTCGTTAGACACTTTTTTAACTTCTTTCTCTATTCTCTTCATTTTTTCTTGTTCAATTTTGAATAGTAATTATTCAGCTTCATGAATTTTATGTTACTATAATACGAGTCATACATCTCCCACGTGGAGTAAATACCATCCGATTGTGTTTAATACTTAGTAATTAGTTTGCATGATCACATTGTATTTTTGTGTGAATGATGAAAGTTGTATAAAAAAATTGAAGGGTGCACCAGGGATTCATCGGAAGCAGATTTGACTGGAAGAAGAAGGCCAGGCAAGACCGTTACCAACCCAGCAATAGCCCACATATGTTGCAGTCCAATGGCGAGGGAGGCAATCTTACAGCCACTGACCAGCATATCTCTACCAAACAGTGCAGCCCAGCCAGACAGTGCCTGACGGCAGAGCCTTGGCCATGCTGCACAATCCTTTACGTCCAAAATGAATTGAATAACTCCTTTACATATTTTCAAAAGTTAAATAGTTAAAATTAAATGTTTCGAAAGTTGGAAGGCGTATGAAAATTTTATCCCTTGTCCAAACTACAAATGGTTAAGAGAGTCTTGAAACAGAAACCGGGAACGGAAATCCCAAGGTGCGGGAGAATTGCTCGCCTCTCACCGACAAGTGATTATTATTATTATAACTTAGGAGGACTAGAAAGTCAGTCCCTTTTTGTAGTTGCCGCGTCGATTCTGTTCCTAACTATTTGCAAAACAAACGTAGAAAAGAAAAGTACTGAAAACTACTTCACAGGTCATGAAAATGGAAGGGGATACACTTGAGATCGAAACTCCATTCTACACAACTATATCTTTACTTTACAATAACAGAGAAATAAACAAAAGCAGGGCAAAGCATTGTGAAAATCTCTCTATGATCTTTTTTTTCCCCTTTTTCTTCTTATCTTATCGTAGTATAATATAATCAAAGAATAAGCATTCACATCAAACGAATTTGAACCAACAAAATTACCACTAAGCAAAGCAAAATTTAAAGAAGATTTACGGGATCATCCGCAACAACATACTTCTACTGCAGAATCTCAGGTTCGTGAGATCAATAGTAGATGTGCCTTCCTCAGCTTAAATTTATTCGGCTTCCTCTAAAGGCTATGAGATCTGTCATTGGATATGAATGCCATATATACCACAATTAGGCAAATGGACCCTCGACCAATGAGCCTAAATCAATAACGATTCAAGGACAATGACCTCTTTGTGTCGTCGAAATTCTGGGCGTAGTTGTAGGAATCGTAGCGGAAGGTCTGAGGAAGGCCGACATGGTCAGATCTCACGAGCCTTCTAAGCTCGGACCTGACCTTGTAGAAGACATGCCTCCAGCTGCCTTTGTCGTGGCAGCCCAGGGCAGCAGTTTCTTCCTCGTTCATCTCCAGATCTCTGGCGAAGGTGGGTTTCCTGGAGAGAATCCAGGATAATCCCCAATCCCACCAGCCCCGGATGGAATTGCCGGCATACTCTCCCATCGAAGAAACAGATTTGGTGCGGCGAAAGGCCCAGGAAGCAGCCGGGGAAGAGGAAATGGGCTGCATGTGAATCTTGAGGGAAAGAGAGGAGAGCCTCCTGCGAAGGCGTTGTCCGGCCGGCTGTTGTTCAATGGAATCTGCAGGTCGCGACAAAGGAAGGTCCTGCTTGCCATGAAAGCTTTGGAAAATAGAGCTCATCTTCTTCAGAGTCTCTGGTGCTATGCCTAATTGCCTACTGCTGCTACTACTAAAAGGAGTTGTATCTCACCGGCAGAGAGAGAAAGAGAGTAGAAACGACGATGGATGGGAATTGGGATCGAAAAATTTGGTTATCTAGTTCATGAGAAAGTGTGGAAATTAACAGAGAGAGCGAGCAGAAAAGGGTTAGGCGAGAGGTAGTGGTCACAGCTCCATTCCAGCCTGTTTTATTCGTTTTCAGAAGTTGGCTTGCCTTTGGGTGTGGGCTCCAGAACCGACCCCACTTAATACCGGAGATCACCCGCTGGAAAGTTGTTTTTAAGTCTTAGAAAATTGTCAATCACATCTATGGAAGATGGGTTTCATCCAAATGATTTAATCGCATTTATAAATTTATACTCCTTCCCCGTTATTTTTATTTTGAATTATTTGTAATTAGATATTTGATTTTTTAAATTAATATAAGTTGTATAAAGAAATAGATATTATTATGCCCATTTGACCCACCGGTGGTTTTTAATTTCTTAAAAATGGAAATTACATATTCCAAGTTTTAGTTTTTGAAAAATGAATCCAAAATGAAACCTATTTGGACAGCCTATGTTCAGTTTTTGAAAACTAAAACTTTCATGAAAACTTATTTGGACAACATTAATTCACATCCAAGTTTTTTAAAAGTGAATATATTTTCCATTTTGTAACTTTTCATCTCACACCCAACCCAAGTCTTGTTTTTCTTTCTTTCCTTTCATGAAAACTTATTTGGACAACATTAATTCACATTGAACTTTTTTAAAAGTGAATATGTTTTCAGTTTTTTAACTTTTAATCTCTCACCAAACCCAAGTCTTCTTTTTCTTTCTTTCTTTCCTTTCTTGTCCTTCATCATTTTTTTACTTTAGAAATTAGTCTTTTTCTCCCATCATGGCTGAGAACAAAAATGCTCTTCTGATATGGCTCACAAAGTAACATAAGAAGCCCTAATTAATAAACAAAGACCTTGTTAACCCTCTAAAGTAACATAAGAGATCAAGAAAAATCAATAAAAAAAGGTCAAATTGTCCACATGGGTGAAGATCGAATTAGAGACCAAAACAGAAAAAACAAAAACATTAGGGTCTAAACTGGCTGATCGGTGCCGGTCTTAGTGCCGGTTCTAGCATCAATTGAATGCCTGAAAACAGGTTGTTCTCTGCAGCAATCCAGTGGATGTCACCGGTGCTTGTTAGGCTTTGGACCAGTGCTAGTTATGTCACACCAGTAAGTCACAAACCAAACCTTACACTTTCTTGTTTCTTTGATCTCAGTGACTCCTTCAACAATTGTTGGAAGCAAGTTGTTGCCTCACCAAACCAAGCTTCTCAATTTGCTGCTTGAATTGAATTCAATCAGTGGAGATACAATTCAAGCAAGTAGCTCAAATGGATACACTTTAATTGGTGGCATTAACCAATCAAGCTGCTCACTTTCAATTCGTGATGTGATTTCTTGATTTGGATGAAGGTTTTTAGGGTTTATTCATACAAGAAATCAATCAATGAAAAAGAAAAGGGACTCATTAAAGGTCCAAAGATAATTAGATTGACCTCTGCTAGTAATTCAACAATAACCAATCTCTCGATTTGCTAGACAATTCAATACCTCACCCCAAAGTGATTGAATGCCCTAAATGAAGTGGCTCAAGAACCCTAAGAGCAACTCTCAAGAACACTCATGAAAGATCATGTTTGATCTTTAAAAACAAATCACTTAAAGGGTTTACATGTTTGTGGGTTATTTTGTTTTACGAAGATAAGGAACTATATATAGTTCCAAAGCCCTAAATAATCCTAATAATTCGTGGATGGGGTTTTAATGACATGATTACCCTTAAAACATATCACAAATAACAAGAAGAAATCATCAAAAATCAAAGAAAAACAAAATAGCTTTGGAGCTTGCAGGGACCATCCAGCGCTAGATGGCTACTGGAATGCCTCCTATTCTTGATTTGTGTTGAGCTGACACCGGCTGGTCTTGGTTGGGCTCCGAATCCCCTTTGCTCCAGCCATCCTTGCTTCTTCTTCACCCTTTGTTCCATGCCTTGTCTTGCCTTCAATTCGCACACTTTGTGGACTTGAAATAGGGTCTTTTAGGCACATTTTAATGCCTTCAAACTCCTCAAATGACCCCTTCAATATTGCAAACATGGAACAACTTCTTTGATGGCTCAACTTGATCAAGTGTAGATCTCTGCATCATTGTTTCAACATCCAGTAGTTCTTCTTTGTCTTGAACATATGCCATCAATGTCTTCTTAATTCTTGAATTTGCATACTTTTATTTTTTAATACACATTCTTGTACAAGGCTTCATTTCTTAGCATCAAAGTCCTCTCATTCTTGAAGTGGAAGTCCATATAAGCATGTTTTCTTCCATAAACTTCATCTTCAATGTACCCTTCCTTTGATGGCTTCCATGATAACTCTACCAATGCTAAGGTTGCTCCTTGATCCTTATCATTCCCCCACACCTCAAGAGGATTCGTCCTTGAATCTTGACATCCTACTTAGAGAAGAGAATGATCACTAACATGGATTGAAGAACCAAAAGGATGGTTACCAACTAACTCCAAATTATCCTTCATGGAAGTTATAACTTGAATATGCCTTACCATACCCTTCTTTAAAAGGTGGTGGCCTCTCCTTGATTGCTATGTATTCCATTTCCACTACAAGAAACTCATTAGAAGAAATAACATAGACAAGGAATACAAATTCATCGAGGCAACAAGGAAAACAAGTTCAATCATTCAAAGCACAAGACATAAATTCCATATGCACATTTGTCCCCTCCAAACTAAGGCATTTTCCTTAAGACTTTCAACAACCAACTTCATCTTGTCTTCCTCAAATAGTTGTGACAATCAAACATGAATTCAATTTCTTGTTCCCAAGCAATGTATAAGTTTGGATTACATGCACCATAGAAATATGGAATTTTCATGTAATGGCTCCCACAACTTCCTTCATAGCTCAATTTTCTACCATATCTTCTTGGTCTCTCTGCATTGTCGTAGTTGTAACCATCATCTTACTCCATTTGTTCATATCTCCTTCTAGGGGAATGTATTTGTTGGCTCTTTCTTCCAACCAATTGAAATGGCTCATAATCCTTAGATGAATTAGGATGAGATGTCTCCCTTCTTTCCAAATAATAAGATGATTGAGATGGGAATTTATCCATGATGTACCTACAAAATGAACACACAAAAATAGGGGAAATACATCCTCACAACTTCACTAGTGTATCATACTTAAAATAGGCTTTTACTCACTCTAATGAACTCACCCCCTTTCACCTTTTACCTCTGCAACTCTTCTTGAGGTTCTTAATCAACTCAAATTGGGCAATGCAAGTACGCGAGCAAAAGATTGTCAAGTATCCACACAACTCAATCACGTAGTCAATTATGATCAACAAATAAGAACCAAAGAGCTAGGAATTTCAAAGAGTGAGGTCAATCAACACAAGACAAATGATCAAACACTTGGAATTCAAAGAGAATAGAGTATTGGCATTTTATCGAACATCTTGAGGCCAAAGAGTTGTGATCCAAATTTCAATCAAAATCAATGTAATCAAGTGTCCCAATCAACAAATTTGATTAGATAAGTAGGGAATTCAATTCAAAAGATCATAATTCAAGCTCTACCCATCAATTTGATCAAAATGATAATAGAAATCAACTTCACAAAGGGTAGATCAAGAGCAATTTCGAATTTTTCCTCCATTTTTTTTTTTAGTATATATGATTTTGATATTTTCACAATGGAGATCTTTGATCTCTTCTTCTCTATTTTTTTTTTTTTTGTTTTTTGTATTTTTATTTCTGTAGAGATGGTAGAAGAAGTAGAAACACCAAAGAAATTGAATTGGCCTTGATTTTCAGTCTTGGACACAATTCACAAGGATCACAAGAAGGAGATCTAGGATTAATGTAAAAGAAGAAACACAAAAACCTTCATAGATCTTAGATTTTGAAAGAAACAAATAAGATCTATACACTAAACAAAGAAAGTAATTAAAGATATGCAAACCTCTTGATGAAAACCTAAGCTCTAATACCAAAAAGTGATATGATCACAAGTTGAAATTTCTCATCGTCTTGGAGCAACTCTTGATCCACAAAAAATTGACTTAAATTCCCAAGCCTAATCAAATAGTTTAGGCTTAGAAATTAGATTGACCTCTTGTTAATGTTAACAATCAACCAACCTAATTGATTTGGTAGATAGTGTTAATCCCTAAGCCAAGTAATTGAAAATCTCTTTTGAAGTATCTCAAGAACCTTAGAAAAGTTCTTGAAGAAACCCACTCAAAGATCAAGTTTGATCTAACAAAGTTAAGTCACTCATTGTAAATTGTGTGTGTAGAATATATGGATCATGCAATTACAAATTGGTGACTATTTGTGGTCCCAAAATAAAGAAGCTCTAATAGTGCTTAAAGGACCTTGTTAACCCTTTAAAATAACTTGAATGACCAAGAAAAGTCAAAAAAAAAAAAAAAATGAAGTCAAATCATCCAAAATGGGAAAAGATCGATTTAGGGACCGAAATAGAAAAATGAAACCTAAGGGACTAAATTGACCAACTAGCACTAATTGGCAGAGCCGGCTACCATGCCAGTGAGGCTCAATTCTCTAGCCTCTCTGCAGCTACTACACCAGTGAAGACCAGGGATTGACCAGAGCTAGTTTGTGAACTAGTAGCTCCAAAATTGCTTCAAACATCTTGATTTCTTTACCCTTCTTTAATGCATTCTTCTTGGATTGAAATGACATATTTTTTTATGCATCAAGATGTGTTTAAAAGCCATTTTCATCCCATCTTTGAGCTTGAACTTGAAGTGTTGGTATTTGTACAAGAACATCCAATCATTGTCAAGATCATCTTCAAGCATAACTTCCTTTATCTTGGCATGAACATCAAGTAGTTCTTCTTTGTCTTGCTTCAATGCCAACATTGCTATCTTCCTCTTCATTGTGTCATGCTTGTACTGGAAGTATAACTCTTTATAGGCATGAATCAACTCCTTCATCTTATAACTTTTCAAGCCATTCATTGAATCTACCCTTGAAGCTCCCTCTTCTTTAGAATAGAATTTGAATCTTTTCATCTAAACATGTGGTAGCTTCCATGAGTTCTCCAATGTCTTTATTGCACCTTGATATCCATCATTTTTCTTGTTGCGAAGAACACATCAAACTGTGTGTCACCTTCCATTCGGAGGATAGCCATAAATTTAAAATAAAAGGAGCACATTATATGTTTTGGTACTTTCTAGTGTTGATTAAGTATTTGTTCCGAGAATTTAAAATAAAGAATAGCACATCATTTCTTTCTTTTTTTTTTTTTTAAAAATCCTGAATCCTGAGAAACTTCATATTATGATAGAAAATGCCCTATTAACAGCCACACTTGAGTTTCTTATATTCTTGATCTTTAAAAGCCAAAAACAAACTAAGTGACAAAAAACATAAGCAAACTAAAATATTTTCTATGCTAACTAAAATTGCTTACCTACTCATGAATTACCAAAAAAAGGAATCTTCTCTATTGGATGAGTAAATTGTTTGTACAAGCGATTCCCTGACAAGTTGGCGTGAACGACATTAAGCAGGCCTAACTTGTTAACCATGCCTTGTATATGCCTACATATTTGCAAATTGCAGATAGACAAATTCCTACCATGATTTATCTCACAAACTCATCGATGAGTAGTGTCAGTCTCCAAAAAAGTTGTTTATATTAGGTTCTAATATTGAACAAGTGGATATGAAAAAACGTTACATCTGAATAAATCTTTACTTTAGGATCCTATATATAGCAACACTATCCAAATGACTATCGATGTGCAAATTGCAATATGAAAGTATATCTTCCTTTATCATCTGTCAAGCTCTTGAATTTAAAATACATAAAGCCCAAAAATATGTAAGACGAGATTACAATCAGAAGAGTTTGTTCAAATGTGCCCCAACGCTATAGGTAAAAATAGAAATCTAGGCAAAACTAGTGGGTTTTTTTATTCTAGTTGGTTTTCCTATTCAGTTGGCAAGTCTGAAGTTTCCAGTCCCCTCAATAAAATACCATGATATTAACATCTACTTGGCTATTGCAGCAAACCTGTACATTAGTCCATGACCAATGGATGCAACGGTTTGTATATAGTCTTTGATCAATGCAAAAATTTACATCTGCAGCAAAACTTGGGGATTTATCCATATGACAATCCCTTGGATAATTTTGTAAAATGATGCAATCCATGCAATTCCAGATAGGGTCTGCACCAAGAAAGATTAAACCTTAAGAGAAAAAATAAACTAATTCATACAAACACCTTAAACTAAAAAATCAGAAATAGTATTCCAAACAAGATGCAAAGTGCCACCATCACCGGAAAATAGCCTTACACAAGTACTAGATCGGGCATTTGTCTTTCATTCTCATATTGTGATGGTCTTTCAACCTCCACATCTCTGTCATGCCTTAATGGTTCATCATGTTCATTAGAATAGAAACAAGAATTCTCACACCTTCCTTATCTCCATAGGTCTCTCTCAATATCATAGTCATAGTATTCTTTGTCATTGTACTCATCACATTCATATCTTGTTCTTGATGGATTTTTTTGTAGATCTCTTCTATCAACTCCTCTTGGTGGTACATACTTCTTTGATAAACTAGGATGAATTCCAACTACTCTTCCTCCTTGTTGCACATGGTTTCTAGGAGGATTAGGTGTGTGCTTTTTTATTTTTCTTTCAAATCTCTCAACCCTTGAGCGCCCTTCTCATGTCCACTCGTTTGTAAGATCTCTACTTATGTCCTTCATGTTGTTTGTAAGATATCTTGTCATTTCCATCATGTTTTTAGTCATTTGCTCCATCTTCTCTACAAAAGATGCTATAATAACATTGTCCTCTCCCATGTTAGATGCATTAGAGGAGTTAGAATCTCCATTTGTCATGTTTTTTTCTTACAAAGTGAACACACAAAAACAAGGAATATACATTTCCTCACAATCCATCTGTGTGTCACTCTTGATTTAGGCTTTTTCTCATTCTATGTACTCACCCCCTAGCGCTTTTTACCACTCTCAATTCTTCTTCAAGTTCTTAACTAACTCAAAGAGTAATTCATTAAACTCAACAAAGAATGCCAAATCAAATTACAAAACTCAATCCAATTAGTCAAAGTTGTTCAACATATAAGATCAAAGAGATAAGGGTTTCAAAGATAATGGTCAATGAGTACAAAGCAAATTATCAAACACTTAGAATTCAAAGAAAAAAGATGATAAGCATATTGTCAAACCCCTTGAGGACAAAGATTTGTGATCCAAATTTCATTCAATTTCAATGATTTCAAGTGCCTTAATAACAAGTTTTAGGCCATAGGCAATTCAACACAATTGATCACAATTCAATCTCTTCCCAAAGATTTGATCAACTTTTCAATAGAATTCACTTCACAATTAATGGATCAAGGATTTTCGAAATTGATACTCTTACTCTTATTTTTTTGATATTTTCGATTTTCAGCAATTGAGATCTTTGATCTCCCCTTTTTTTGTTGTTATAGTTTTTCTTTTGTAGAGATGGTAGAAGAAGTATAATTACCAAACAAATAGAATTGGCCCTTATTTTTGGCCTCAGGAAAAATTCTTACTTGTGCAATAGGATTGAAAAAGAAGAAGTATGATAGGTTTAAAGGAACAAACACAAAAACATCATAACATCTTAGATTTTTGATGAAACAAATAGAATCTTAACACTAAAATGAAGAAAGCAATTAATAAAGACAATCCTCTTGATGAAAAACCTAGGCTCTTTTACCAAAAGGATGATGAGATCTCAATAGGGGAAACCTTCATTCATCACAAATTAAAAGCACACCAAAATTAAAAATAATTCCCAAGAGTTCATCAAGTGATTCAAGCTAGATTCATTGACCAAGTTGTCTTCCAACCTGAACCAATGACTTGAAAGCCTTAAGTAGTTATCTAAAAACCCTAGAAGTGTCTTGTATGAACACACTCAAGAAAGATTTGTTTGATCTAAAAGGAATCACACATGTTTGATTGAAATTGTTTGTAAAAGAGATATTTGAATGAAAAAGATAAGAACTACATATAGTCCTAATGATGTGAACCTTGCACTTGATTATTTAGACCTAACATGAGTATAAAACTTTTCCCTAGATGTGTACTAGGTTTCAATGCTTGAACGTATATTGACCGGATGCTGTTTCTCAAGCGTGAACTAATGCCTCCAGGGGGTGACGCAACAAACAACCTAAGTTAAATTGTTTGATAAGTCAAAAGTTCAATGAAGAACTAACGAAGGTAGAGAATGCTCTCAAATCTCAAAATATATTGAATAAACTAAACTGTGTTGAATAATACATAAAGCCCTATTTATCATAACAAAAGATTCCTAATCTTTTTCTAACTAGAATTAGGAAAGTATTCTAAGAATCCTAATTGGAATAAACTACAAAACCCGAATAATAATAAAATATTGATTGGAGACACCTTGGAAAAATCTAATAATCAAATAAGAACTAAAACTAATTAAAAAGAACAAATTAAAAACTTAAAAATTCCTGTTTGACCAGATGACCAACTTTGATATTATTCCTGGTTTGAATATGTTTTGCTCCAAATTCTATATCCAAACTTTCTTCAATATAAGATAATATTTTATCTATTTGGAAATCATCTTTAACAATCCTTGGAGATTCAAATTCAAATTCATCTTCTCTATCTTGGAAAAAATGAATCATCAACTGTCGTAGCTTATTCGTCCTCAAACGAGTTATTGGTCTTTGAGGAATCTTTGGTATGCCATCTCCATCATTCCCCCTCTCCTCAAAAAGATTCGTCCCTGAATCTCGATCATCTGCATCAAAAGAAGATAAATCAATACTCACCTGGGAGATCAATTTTGTAGGCATTATCATTGATTTTCTCAACAACTTGAAAAGGACCATCTCGTCTAGGATCCAACTTGGACTTGCAAAGATTGGGAAATCTTTCTTTATGAAAATGTTCCCAAACCCAATCTTCAATATTGAAGATCGTACGAAGCTTTCCTCTATTATGCTAAGCTTCTTATCTCTTGATTGCTCCTCGATGTTCGCATTTGCCTTTGCATGAATACTCCTAATCAAACCTGCCCTTTTCTTTCCATCCAAACTTGTTAGTTCATTAAAAGGTAAAGGAACAAGATATAATGGAGTCAATGGATTTAAACCATATACCAATTCAAAAGGTGAATAATAAGTAGTAGAATGCACACATCAATTATATGCCAATTCAATAAATGGTATGCATTCTTCGCATTATTTGAAATTCTTTTTAATCACAGCTCTTAAGTAAAATCCCCAAAGTCCTACTGGCAACCTCAGTTTAACAATCTGTCTATGGATGACAAGTAGAAGAAAACAACAATTTAGTACCCAACTTTCCCCATAAAACATGCCAAAAATGACTTCAAAACTTTGCATCATGGTCACTAACAATACTCTGTGGAATTCCATGAAAACGCACAACTTTTTTGAAAAATAAATCAGCTACATGAGTTGCATCATCAATCTTAGTACAAGGAATAAAATGTGATAATTTGGAAAACCTATCCTCAACCACAAATATGAATCTTTACCTCTTTTGGATCTAGGGAATCCTAAGATAAAATCCATAGAAACATCAATCCAAGGTGCATGAGGAATTGGTAGAGGCATATACAAACCATGAGGATGAACTTTAGATTTAGCCTTTCTACATGCAATGCAATTAGAATAAATCTTAATTACATCGTTTTTCATATGAGGCCTAAAGAAATGCTCCTTTAACATATCCAAAGTGCTAGCAATGCCAAAATGTCCCATCAAACCACCCCATGAGATTCAAAAACAAGCCAGTTTCGCAAAGAACACTTGGGGATACAAAGTTTATTTTCTCTAAACAAATACCCTTCATGCCTATAAAATTTCACAACAGCCCCGTGTTCACATGCAAGAAAAACATCCTTGAAATCCTCATCAGTCACATAAAATTCCTTAATATGCTCAAAACCCAACAATTTGGCATTAAGAGTAGAGATTAAGGCATACCTCCCTATCAAAGCATCTGCCACCACATTCTCCTTACCTTTCTAGTATTTGATCACATATGGAAACTAAAGGGGAATCGGATCCCGAATCCACGAGGAAACGAATATGGAGTCCTAGGATTTTTAAAAAGCTTCTCACATTGGAGTTCAAGAACGATACCTGATTTGAAGATTTGGAGATCTATCTTGCGGAATGAATCTGGACGTCCTGATCTACTATGCAAAAGATCTTATAATTTATTCCCTATCTGTCTGGGTGAACAGAAAGGAAGATAGAAAATCGGAGAATCTCTTGAGTGGAGTGAAGAAAAACAAACATTCTGTAATTTTTCTGCAGAGAGAAAAATTACTTATATTCTCTTTTCTTAGGGTTTTTGAATGATTATATTTTTTCTAGTTATTACAGGATTAATAAATAATCCTTTAATAACTAAATCAGAAATATGGGTTTTCTATGGGCCAAAAGCC
>JAOXNR010000001.1:1210405-1228505 GCA_028571225.1 Parsonsia alboflavescens | reverse complement strand
AAACATCAACAATCAAAAGTAAATATCGTGAAAACATAAAAAACTACATCAATATTAATAAAAACATAAAAATTGAAATTTCGATACATTAGTACTTTAAAAAAATTTAAGTCTTATTAGATAAAATAATTGGAACACAGAGTATTGTCAACGTAAAAATTATTAAAAATGTTGCAAAAGTTTAAAAATTAAATTTATCTATATTATAAAAATATGAGATATTTATAAATGTATTATTAAAATACACTTGAATAATATATTTATATTCATATGATCTTATCTATAAATGTATTATTAAAATACACACATATTATAAGAACCTTAAGCAATGTAAAGGTAAAGGCTTATTAGCAAGCTGGTAGGTGCTCTTCCTGTGGTAGCATGCAGTTTGACTCTTGTCAAGTGCATTTATTAGGATCTTTTTTTTTTAATTTTTTGAAATTGTAAACTCTGTCAAACTCTTATGAGTTTAGCGAGTTGATTGATTTTACCTCATTTTTCAATTTTGATTCGATTTTACACATTTATACCTCCTAAAATCGTAAAATCGTGCAATTTTACAAGTAAACTCGCGATTTTGATAACCATGTTTAGGACTATAAATACTCTCTTCATTTTGATAACCACAAACATGTTTTTATCAAATAAATGAATCCTTTCGGATCAAACGTTCGTTCATAAGTGTTCTTCATATAATCTTTTAGGGTTCTTGAACAACTACTCTAGGGCCCTTCATAACATTGGTTAGCATGTTAATTTGTCTACCAAGACAATGGTTGATGATTGAAAAACATCATAGGTCATTGTACAAAATTGAACCTCTAGGTGAGTCTCAGGTGAAATTTCACAAGATTTTTGCATCTTTATAGAAACTCATTTCAAAGGAATCACATCAGAAGGAGTCAAAGTTTTAGTTTGACTACTGATTGCCGCACTTCAGTTCAAAATTTAAATTATCTTTGTCTCACTTCACATCTCATTGATAAAGACTATAAGTTGCACAAACAAATTCTAAATTTTTGTCAAATTGAGAATCAAAAGAGTGAGACTATTGAGTCATGTCTTTTTGAATGGGGTATTGAAAAGGTTTTTACAATAACAGTTGACAATGCAAGTGGAAATGATATTTCTATAAATTATTTAAGAGGGAAAATGGATCTATATTGGGTAGAGAATACTTGCATATTAGATGTGTGGCACATATTTTGAATCTTGTTGTGCATGATGGATTAAAGGACATGCATGATTTAATTCTTAAAATAAGAAATGTTGTTCGTTATGTTCATGCATCTCCAAGTAGAATGAAGAAAGCTAAAGAATGTGTTGAGAAAGAAAATATTCAATCTAATGCTTTAGTTTCTTTGGATGCTCCCACAAGGTGCAATTCCACTTATCTTATACTTGAAAGTGCTATCTTATACTTGAAAGTGCACTTAAATTTGAGAAAGAACTTATAAGGTTTGAAACTCAATATAGTGGATATATCATGGAAAATTTAGGTGATGGAAAGAGACAGGGCATTTTGGGTAAAGAAGACTGGGAGAATGCAAAGCATTTTGTGAAGTTTTTATAGTTGTTTTACGATTTGACCAATGTTGTTTTTAAAACATCATATGTAACTTCTTCTACATATACTTTCATGACGTTTATTCTATTATGAGGAAATTGAATAATTGGTGTGAAAGTAAAGATCCAATTTTGAAAAAAAAAAAATTGCTAAAAAATGAAAGGAAAGCATGATAAGTATTGGGAGGATTTGAAAAATGCTAATATATTGATGTTTGTAGCTGTGTTCTTGATCCTCAATATAACTTGAAGCTTACAAAGTGGAGTTTTGGAAAATTTTATTCAGATTATGTGGCATAATCTATGTCTTACAAGGTTAAAACAACCTTTGAAAGATTGTTTGATTACTATATAATCCTTCCTTCTTTTTTTTTTTGAAGGAGATCAAGGAGCATACATGGCATGGGAGAATTCATGGAAGATCTTATATGAAGAACTTAGGAAAATCAATCTATATGGCTTCAAATGTGGAGGTTTACAATTCAAGGTCAACCATGTTAAAGATGAAGTCTATATAGATGATGAAGATGCTTATGAAAGGAAAGAGATTATGTACAAGAACTTGTACTTCAAATACAAGGTTAGAAGATAAGATTGAAGAAAGACTTCTGGGAGAGTGTTCAAGGATTAGAAGAACTCATGTCTTTTATTGAAGAAGATCCTTGAAAATGATTGGATGTCCTTGTACAAAGATCAATACTTCAAGTATAAGCATGACACTTTGAAGATGAAAATAGCATTGTTGGCATTGATGCAAAACAAAGAACAACAACTTGATGTTGATGCCAAAATTGAAGAAGTTATGCTTGAAGATGATTGTCAAGTCGAAGAACTTTGTAATGTATTCAAGAATGTAGAATTATAAGAGGGGTTAGAGGGCTTGAATACATATCCATGCATGTCTAAAGATGTCAAAGAAGTGACCAACTTAAAGCCATTCAAGAAGCAAGCAAACAATGGAAGAAACAGGCCACATTGGCCTATCCGACACCAGTTATAGACCAAAGAAGCAGTAAAGTTTTGGAGAGAAACTGGGCCGACAGCCACTTTGGTCCCTTAACTTTCATTTTTCCTGGTTTGGTCCCTAATGCGTCCTTGACCCATTTCAGACGATTTGACTTGTTTTTATTGACTTTTCTTGGTCTTTTATGTGATTTTAAAAGGTTAACAAGGTCTTTTAAACATTATTATGGCTTCTTTCCATTAGGACCATAAATAGTCTCCAATTTGTAATTGAAAGACAACACTTTTACAAACAACATTTACAATGAGTGACTTTTCTTTCTTAGATCAAACTTGATCTTTGAGTGGGTTTCTTCAAGAACTTTTCTAGGGTTCTTGAGATACTTCAAAAGGGCTTTCATCTACTTAGACTTATGTGTTGAATTGTCTTCCAAATCAATTAGGTTAGTTAATTTTTAATATTAACAAGAGGTCAATCTAATTATATGCTTGAATCTATTGATAAGTCTTTGGAACTTTGCTTCAATTTTGATGGATCAAGAGTTGGACCAAGATAATGAGGAACTTCAACTTGTGATCACATCATGTTCTAACATGGATACTTTTGTTCCATCTTCTCAAAATATGATTGATGATACTCCTACTCTTCAAGGAAAGGATGACAAGAATTTTTTTGCCATGGAATTTGATAAAGATATGAATGAAGAAGATACCTTGGAAAAGAAGTCAGAATTGGATCAGTACGTAACTTGAATCTAGTGAAAAAAATGTTATCTCATTTTGATATTCTTAATTGGTGGAAGGTAAACTCAACCAAATGTCCAATCATAGCGAAGATAGCTAGAGATGTGTTGATCATTCCAATCTCCACGGTTGCTTTTGAAAGTGCATTTAGCACATATGAGCATGTAATTGATACATTTCAAAGTTCATTGACTCCTAAGATGGTTGAGACTATTATATGTTGCAAGAATTGGTTAAATTCAAAGAATATAAACATAAAAACTGAAGAACTTGTGGAAACAATTGTGAAGAGCAAAATGGGTGAATATTTAATAGTTTTCTACTTATCTTTTTCCATAATTTTGATGCTCTTTGTGCTTTTAGTTGCTTCTAACTTTTTTCTTCTATTTTTTCAGAAAATTGACAAAGTGCACAAGGCTAAGCTAATGTTTTAATGCGGAGAGTTGGTATTGAGGTTTAGTGATTCTTTTATTATTAATGATATATTGCCATATTTATTATTTGAAATCTAAATGCGAAGAATTTATCCTTCAAATTGATAATTGCATATTTGATTGAGATTAGAGTCTTGAGTTATTTTAATTCTTATGTTTCTATACCTAATGATTAAGATCTGAAAACTCTAATATAGTTAATATTTTTTTTGAAATTACAATAAAGGTGCAGAATGTGGATATGGGAGGAAACACCAAAGAGCCTATTTGTCTATTTGCTTGTTGTTGCAATTGGGAGTGGAAAATGAATGCAGTTTCTTGTTGTAGATGTTTAGTGATTAATTTGTCAAATTGTTTTGTTGTGTTGGTGGTTGTTGGGTGTGTATTGTATTGTTATTAATATTTTGTTTGGATTGTATTATTAAGTAGTAGGTTATGTAATTGGAGTTTTCTTCTTCTTCTTTTGTGTTTGAAAATGGAAATGTTCAAGAGAGAACAATGCATTGTTTCCGTGTAAGTTTGTATGTCATCTTTCACTAGGTTATTAGCATTGCTATTTTTACATTTTAGTTGTTATTAGTTGTAAAAAATTGTCCACTTAAATATGTAATTATTTAATCACTTTGTGGGGCTAAGTTATGTAGTATTTTATTCTTTATTAGGCCATCAATTAATTTGGTGGATATTATCAAATTGATCCATCTATTTTAATTTATTGTTCTTTCGTTTTTTTTTGTCAATTGTCCTCTAATAGATTGGGTTGGAAAAAAATTGGGCTGAAAAAATTTAGGTCAAAAATTTCTTAAAAAAAAATCAGATTATTGTCTGGTCAGTTATTAACTAAACCAAACCAAATCAAAACGATTATAAGTGATTTGGTTTGATTCGATCATAATCAAAAATTAATCAATGATTAAGATTTTTCATATAATCAACTATATCGATTCGGTTAAAAAATTAATTAAAATCGATCAAACCAAACCGTTGAACACCAACCTTATCATTATATATAAAAGCCTAAACAAACATTTAAATGGTATCCGAGAACGAGAATTAATACTGTTATCAATATGGTCAAATTTGAGAGTGAGTTAAATTTTATGGAATTAATTTAAGCCATTTTCAAAACAAGTTCAATATTCATTTATTATGCATACAATATACAATTAATTGAGGATCATCGGTTGCGGGTGATTAAAATTTGGGTCACCCAGCTTGGTCCCATTGGTCTTGACCATATTTCTATATTAATATTCAATTCCACCGACTGATGAACTTTACTCTTTAGGGTAAAAGTAGCAGTGTACTGATTTCAATCTGCCAAAGAATATTCGTTGATCCTGCACTGGTGCGTTGAATGTTTCTTCAAGCAGATATTCCTTTCTATCGTCAAATATAAGTTATTTCAATGATCTTTTTTTATCATTAATTATCAATTATTATTGTTAGTTAATTAAATATTTAAATATGTATTTTCTATATTACCTTTCTTGGTTAGATGTTCAAGAACATACAAGTATTTTGAGAGGATGATTAGAGGACATTTATAAAAATGTATATATTTTTTAATTTTTACAAAATCACAACCCATAACTTATATTAGATAATTGGAGGAGTACAACAAAGATATATACGAAGGAGATTTATTTCAAGTTCTCCTCAGACATTTTTGAATTAGTTAAGAAAGGGAGATATTAAAAAAAAAATAAAATAAGATAAACAATTAATGAAGATTAGAGATTTAGATTAAAAAAGTTATAGAAGTTGTAGAAAGTTGTTCTTGAAGAACATTAATCCCTTTATCCTTACTTGTAGGTCATTCGCATTCATTTTATCAATATTAAGGTAAATCATTTGTTTTTTCAAACGGCCCCAAAAGGACAAAGTAAGTTACGAAAAAAAAAAAACTTATAATTAAGAACAAGGGGCGTATCTTTACTTATTCAATCGGTGAATCTTTTACTCTTCTTTCTTAATTATAAGTCGTTTCTAATCATTTTTTAATATTAATGTAGAGTTTTGTTTTTTTTCCCCCTCAAAATGTCTCTATTAAAAAAAAAAAAAAAGGGTCTTGTGAAAAGAGGGTGGGAGTAGGAATAATATTGGAAAAAGTGAGCAAAACATCCATTAAACTATCACCAATAACTTATAATAAGGGAAAAAATTTTAACTTGAATCTTATTACAAACTCTAAACTTAGTAAGTTGCACCTATTAGCGAAATAGTTGAGGTACGCGAGAGCTAGAAAAAAGAAATAATTATATATATAATGGGGATACAACATATAATTAGTGATAGGGAGGGATGGAGTATGGGACATAAGTTAAAGAACAGTAGTGTCTCAAATCAAAAGTTTTTAAAACATCATGTCCTACCTTAATTTTGAGATGTCAGTTTCTTCTTGCTTGAAAAAGACACTGCTCCGTATGTAACGTCCGTCTCCAAAATTACACTCCTTTGTCTGAAAATTGATATTCATATTTATACTTACTTTGAGTGATCCAAAAATAAATATTTCATTTCGTAATTAAGTTAAAATTTTATAAAGAAATTAATCTTATTATATTTGATTTAAATTAAAAATAAGTGAAACTCATTCAATTAATTTTTAAAATAAAAATGAGACATATTATTCCTTTGGAAAAAAAAAATTAGGGAGAGAATACCTTTAAAGGAGGCTTGAGTTTTTCAATTACTATCATCTGTGTTAAAGGATGCTATTGCGGTCCAGTCTACAAGCAACCTTAATTGATGATGCTCTCTCTCTCTCTCTCATCTTTGCACCTCACCACGACAAAATTATTAATGGAATTAAGGACCAAAATTGTAGTTAGCCTTGAATATGTATCATAAATATTACCTGTCGGTCGACTACTCTGTGTCCTCTCACCGTTGCTGACCCCTTGTGAGTTTTTTGATGTGGTCTTAGATATCCCTCCTAATATAATGGTTTTAGTCTGGAAATCGTCAAGATTGGTCACTGAAAAGTAGTAGGTGCCCTTCAAATAAGCTACGAACTTGCCGGTGGAGGGGTTCAAAACTTTTGCACCTACAAGAAGAAGCACAACTGAGGCATTGTATCGCTGGAATGGAGCCGACAAAGAAGAGGGGAAAGAGGCAAAGCAATCCTATCCTAGACATGGACGGATCTTGATTGGTTTCAAGGAATTTGGGTTTTGATTTGGATTTAAAAAAATGTAGCACAAAAATGGCCAAGAAGAAGATCAGAGGTCTATAGGTAGTGATCATTAGTTCTGGCAAAAGAAAAAGATATCTTGGGTTCTCTGGTTGAAGTTTTCCTATTGAAAATCATAAAGTGGTTAAAAAAAAGAAAATTGGTTTATTCACGGTTGCTTGTGCGTGTAGCGCACAACCTACTGTGTAATGGTTTAGTTGTTAAATTTTATAAAATATAATGATTGAATTGAACAACTTTTGAGTTCAATAGCTAAAATGGAAAATTAATTTATTCACGTTAGCTTGAGCGTGTAATAGTTTAGTTGTTGAATTTTATAAAATAAAATGATTAAATTGAGCAACTTTTGAGTTCAATAGCTAAATTGAAACGAACAAGTTCAATGGCCAGTCCAAATTTTACATCAGTCAGATAGACATACGAATCCTGTTGAAAGCAATAAATAATCTTAATCCCAAATATTAAAATCAGACCTTTTCATAAATTAAGAATGTCGATCTCTACATGTAATAACATTCCAGAGGCATCCGAAATGTCGAGCTTGTTTTCCCGCTCCAGCCTCAGGGAGCTCTCCTCTTCGCTAACTAAACGATGCAAGACAGAAATCAGAAAGCATTCTCCGGCAGATGACTTTTCTTAGTTTTAGGAAATTAATCTTTGCTTAGAATCAAACTATTGCCTGCCGGAAGAATCAACTTAAAGTCTGCTACTACTATTTCTTCACTTGAAAGAAAGCTATCTATTCCACGACACGAAAGATGGTGGGGGATAGTCTGTAGCTATAAGTAACCGTGCCCCCAGTGTCCTAAAATGTGCAAAAATTTCTTTCTTCTTAATTGTATCCACGGTCGAAAATCAAAATGATTCCCAAGATATCTTCCTTTTATCTCCCTGTTGCTCTCCTACTAGTACTTCACTGCCGAGCTGCAGAATCCGTTAGCGATCTTTCCATTGTGGGTTATTCACCGGACGACTTGACCTCTGATAATAGGCTCCTTGATTTGTTCGAGTCATGGATGTCTAAACATGGCAAGGGATACAAGAGCCTGGAGGAGAAACTCTTAAGATTTGAAACTTTCATGGACAATCTAAAGCATATCGATGAATCGAACAAGAGGATGAAAACTTATTGGCTGGGGCTCAATGAATATGCGGACTTGAGCCACCAGGAATTCAAGGACAGATACTTGGGCTTCAAACCTAGGAGGTGGAGGAGCAGAGAGTCCTCATCCCAGAGCTTTAGTTATGGGAATGTTGATAACATACCGGAGTCTGTGGATTGGAGAATGAAAGGAGCCGTAGGGCATGTCAAAAACCAAGGTCCTTGTGGTACGTAACCAATTCTCTCCATCCCAGTTAGTAGTTGTTGTAAGATTTTCTGTGGACCAAGCAACACTTCTTGTGTAAAATGCAGGAAGTTGCTGGGCATTCTCAACTGTTGCTGCTGTGGAAGGCATAAATCAGATTGTGACTGGGAATCTGACTTCCTTGTCCGAGCAGGAACTGGTCGATTGTGACAGATATTTCAACAATGGATGTAACGGAGGTATAATGGACTATGCATTCCAGTACATAATTGATAACGGGGGTCTCCACAAGGAAGAAGATTACCCTTATCTCATGGACGAAAGCACCTGCGAAGAAGAGAAGGTTAGTTCCAAAATACTAGTATATATCGTAGGATATTGTCCCCCATTCATTCCACAATTACCCAACACAGCCAGCACAAGTCAAATGATGAGCAAATAACAGATTCTGTCGTCTGCAGGAAGAAACTGAGGTAGTCACCATAAATGGTTACGAAGATGTGCCTGAAAATGACGAACAGAGTCTACTGAAAGCACTTGCCCACCAGCCCCTCAGTCTTGCCATTGAAGCTTCAAGCCGAGATTTCCAGTTCTACAAAGGGGTAAGCTTCTAATCTAGCCTACAACTGAGATTTCTTCTACAAAAAGACATTGCTATTATTTGCTTCCCTAATGATGAGATACAAACTCCGATTTTTTTCACTTCCCTCCAGGGAATATTCACAGGACCTTGTGGATCAGAGCTAGATCATGGAGTGGCAGCTGTAGGATACGGGTCATCCAAGGGTATGGACTACATCATTGTCAAGAACTCTTGGGGTGTTAACTGGGGTGAACGGGGATACATACGAATGAAAAGAAACACTGGGCATCCTGAAGGACTCTGTGGCATCAACAAAATGGCCTCTTATCCAGTTAAAACCAATTAACATCTACCAGAAACATTTTTTTCCTTTTTCTTTCATCTTCTCTTTTCCCAATCTTGATTAAGTGTTTAGGGCATCTTTGATTTGCATCTCAATGTACTAAATAAATCATTGAATTCTACCAATGTATCCACAAAAAATTATAAAAGGGGGACAATCAAACAACTGCAAGGTTATAAAGAGGAAAAGCAAAAAAGGAAAAATTATTCGCATAAATGACTATATTCACATAATAAAACAAGCTTGTAGATGTCAATACAGAGATATCACATGTTCCAAGCTAAGCAATCACAAAATAAATTCCAGCGTGAAAATAACCAATATGTTTACTCAATGCACAATGTCACCCTATTTCGGTAGAGATGAAAAGACACCTCCTGAATATATAATGTTCTATTTTTCAGCCTTGTACTTGAATACTCACTGTGCAAAACTGTGTTAGTCAGACTGACAAAATATGTTATTAAGAAGATCCTTTGTTATACTTGAAGACACAATCATAAAGTCTCCCTCCAAGGAACTGAGCAACTTCGGGGTGCTTCACCTGAAAATTCATAAAGCATAAATGAATTTTGGGGAAATAAACCCACACAAAGATATTGCAACTTGCTCATAAGATAATAATATTATTGAGGGATTACCATGCCAATCTTAAGGGAATCACACTTAAACTGAGCATAGAGATTGGTTTCTAGTCCACGCCCCTGAAAGAGAGTCAAAATTCCCAAGAAGAAAACATCAAATATGAAGAACAAGGACGTGGGGAAGATAATCAAAGCATATTAACGTAAAAATCTACTTCGTTTTTCTAAGAAACATGAGATTTTCCCATTAAATGAAACTCATTTGGGTTTAGGGTATTTTTGGTTGGAGTGTGCAGGGACACTATTCGAGAAAGTAACTCACTTACTTGGTTGAGATGTTTTGGGTGGAGTAACTTCCCCTCCATGTCAAAAAAATAGTCACTCAAAAGAACCAAATAAGAAAGTATTTCTCATTTACCTCTCATCCCCCGTACCAAACAAAATCAATTTAAATATTACCATTAAAATGAACCCTTCATCCTTCCCCTCCCCCTCTGCAAACTAAACAGAGGTTTAGAAATACCAAACTGTTTTTTTTTCACAGGAAGGGAAAAGGGACCAAAGTTGACCTAGGCAATTCTGCACTAAATCAAAATTGCTCATCAAGCTAATAGTTAATGACCTAATCTCAACAAATAGAACTATGCCTGAAGATGAGATTCCAGTGTAAACCTCTGACTTTTGTTCCTTTTGTTACCATTTTTTAAAATCCTTAAAAGAGGGGAAGCAGTAGGGTTTAGTTTCAAACCTCCTCCATCACAAAGCATGTGTTTAAACACTCAACAATTAATACTGGAACGCTATAGTAGTTCGATATTTTAAGTATGAGAAAATTCACGATGCAAATTCATAAATGAAAAGGTCTTAAAATGAAAATACAAAAAATGTGCAGGAAAACTGAGTAATGTATTTCAATGGATTTTAAATAATGCAGCCAAATCCCAAGTGCCAAAAGATTAGAAACATATTATGATTCTAGAAAACCAAATATCTGGGAAAAAAAGGAATCTGGTCGTAGCCTAAAAAAATTCACCAATTGTCTTGCAGTTATGCATACCAGCACAATCAGCCAGATTACACCTGTCAAAATGAAACATCACTTTCAGCCTGATTCTTCCTTTCCCAGGAAGAGATGTTATTATGATATTTTCCGATTCTTTCATCTAGTGGAGAGCTGGTACTAGTTTGGCATCTCTAATATCTAATTAGGATAGGAAGAAAAAAGGTTCAATCCTTCCCTTTTAAGATTTTCCCAAGTGTGAGTCTGAAATTTCATCAGTTATTTTCTATAAGGAGGCCCTCAGTGTCAGTTATGTTTCAGCTTAACGAATAATGGGGTCACTGAAGTTGTGACTTTTTTCAATTTGACCATTTAAGTACAAAACTAGTCAATTTTGTATTTTAAGATACTTTAACCACTCTATGGTTGTTCAATCAAATAAGAAGAACAAATAACAAGCACAAATGTAATCAATCTTTGTTAATAGTATTATGCGACTTGACATATCACTAAAAATTCCCTTATCGATTAAATTAAATGCAAAATTGTACTCCATGTCATTCAAATAATGTGCCAATAAAGAAGAAATTGGCAAAATGAAGAAGATTCTTTTAGCCGATATGAAAAAGAAAAATATGAAAAACCATGTAACATTATCACTGAAGAATGATTACATTTGTAACAATTATTTAACCAAACCACCATAAAAAGTGGCTAAATTTTCCAAAAACCCAAAATATAATGGCTAAATTGTTTGAAAATCAAAAGTATAATGGTTAAACTGACTGGTTTTGTAGTTCAAGGATCAAGCTTAAAAAAAGTGACAACTTCAATGACCACATTGTTAGTTAAGCCGTTATATTTCTTTCTTTCTTTCTATAAGAAACAACATCAAAGTATTTGAATTATGCTAAAAAAAGGGAACTCAATGCCCACATAAATAAATTAACAATACCAAACAAGAAGCACTTTTGTGTGCTGTTAGAAAGATAGTTATAGCAGGAAATGTCAGACAGAAAATACAAAAGCATGAGCTCAGTTTGGAACAGCCCCTTCCTAAAAACAAAGTCCAAGGCATCATATTCATAAGTTCGGAAATTGAGATTTCTAGTTTTTTGTCATCTTGGCATTCAGAAATATGTTTTCGATATTCCTCATGGATCTTACATAACAAAGAATCTCTATATTCTGAAAGAGAATATGTGGCAAATATGTCCATTAATTACTATTAACTGAAATAGAAATGCACGAGCCGGCACTAATTACAACTAAACCTCAAAATTGCAGTTTGTTCTTCACATTCATAAAAGATTCACATCAGTTTAGTTTGAGGATAATAAAAATGCAACTTGTCCTCAGTTTCAAATATTCACCAGAACCAACCACTATCCAATCAGGAAATGCTATCATCTCTACTTACCATTCCTTCCAAAATAACCAGGTCAGCATCAGTTGCCAGATAGGCTAGTTCCTGCGATATTCTTGTGAGATCTATGACCTGTCATAATGAAACTGATCACAATTTTCAAAGGAACAATCATATCCATCAGTAAATCTCATGTCAAAACTAAAACTCATTTTCTTACCGGCAGATCATTGCCAGAATTGGCAATCGAAAGGTTCGAAGTATCAACTCCAGCAAGCTTCCCGTTATCATCCTTCAACTATTATTAACCAGTATAAATGTCAGAGATGGATTATAGCATGCAATGATTCTGTTATGAAAGCAGGACATGTCACCCACCTTCACTATGATCTCAACTAGCTCAGAGTAGGTAACATCATTTATGGAAGGTAAGTCATTAGCTGCCAATACGACCTGCAATAACCCAAACCAGAGTATGACATCACAAACGTCAAGAACAATAAACAAAAGCAATTAGTGCAAGCGATTGAACATTGGACCAATACTTAAAATGTTACTTTTTCAGTGTTGGTTTGATTGATATGTATTAACATATTTTAGGAAAGATTGTGATTGTATGGGATACAATAAATCTTGGATTGAATGATTTAGGAACGAGTTTTAGTATCATAACATTGTAGATATATATACATGGAATTCTTTGTGAATGATATACAAGAGAAATTCTTCCACTTAAAATCTTCATGTTATCAAAGCCATTGCTACTCAATTTGAGGTGAGTCTTTTGTTCGCCTCCACAGCACCAGGAATCTTAGGGTTCACTGCCTAAAATTTCTTTTGTTCTCAAAGACGTTGAGTTTCGTCCCTCTTTCTCACCATCACCATAGGAAAGCCCACTCCTTGACCTGCTGACCCCCAAAGTTTAGCCACCATCTGCTACCATGTATGAACCAAACCTCCACCAGACAAGCTGCAAATGGATCTTCCTATAGTTAATGGTTAGATAGAAAGATCCAAAGCTACATCGTTGGCAAAGAGCTTTATTGAAAGCTATGGAGTGGATTACCAGCAAACATTTGCCCCACTTGCTAAAATGAACACTACTGAGGACCTATTATCATGTTTTGATTGGAACTTACAACATTTTGATGTAAAGAATCATTTCTTTATGAAGACTTGGAAGAAGAGGTGTACTAGAGTCAACGGAAGGTGTCAGTTGAAGAAAGCCTTATATGGATTGAAGTAACCTCATGGACCATGGTTTGCTAAATTCAGCAAAGCCATGAGCTCTCCATAAAGAAGGCCCAATTGAAGAATCTACTAGAACAGGAATGAGATAAAAAATTAGAAAAATTGCACTACTTATTGGGAATTGAAGTTCCCAGATTAGCAAAAGGAATTGTTATCTGTCGGAAGTGTATTGTGATCTCTTGAAAGAGATTGGCATAACAGATTGCAAACCAACAGAATAACCCATTGAAAGCCATCACAAGCAAGGGTCAGAAAACCAGTTACCCAGATATGGTCTATGCAGTCAGCTTGGTAAGTCAATTCATGCATGATCCCTAAGATCTCCATATGCAGGTTGTCCTCCACATTATACAGTACCTGAAGCCTGCTCCACGGAAAGGTCTACTTTTCACTACATATGGTTATCCCCAAATTGAAGCCTTTACAGATGTTGATGGGATGGGCTCGATCTCTTGGAGATAAAATCTATATCCCATTATGTATGCTTGTAGGAGGAAACTTAATTACTTGGTGAAACAATATGCAAAGTGTGGTTACTAGATCAAGTGTAGAAATATAATACACATCTACACATCCACGGCTCAAGGTGTTTGCGAACTTGTTGGGTACTAAAATACTAATGGATTAGAGACCGTATAGAAAAGGGAGACATCCATTGTACCATGACTACAAGGCTGTCATTAGTATTGCTCATAACCAGTAAAAACACTGAAATTCATTGACATTTTACCCAAGAAAAGATCACAAGTGATGTCTTGAATTAGTTCATTTGTTGCCAAAAAGGGAGCAGGATAGCAGACGAATTTCCAAAAGATCTCAACAAATGAACTTTCACACCTAGTTCAAGTCAGGTATCTGGGACATCTTTGAACGAATTTGACGGGAAGTGTTGGCATGTGTAATACAATTAACATATTTTAGCAAAAATTGTGATTGAATATGATACTACAAATCTTAGATTGATAGAATAGATTTTAGATTGATTAATTTGGGAACTAATTTGGTATCATAAACTTGTATATATGCATGTAACTTTTTTGTGAAGAATATACAAGAGAAATTCTTCCTTCCAAAAATCTTCATTCCAATATGAAAGCATATAGAATATAACAACAAATAGAGACTGGACATGATAGAAATATCTGTGCTGAAACATTGGAGAGCTAGCGAACAAAAGTGGCCTGTGAGATTTACCGAATCAAATTGCATGAAATAAAAAAAGTGCTGCCAAGAAAGTCACAAATCCAATGAGATTATCAATGAAAGTAACAAGAGTTTTTTATAGAGCATGAATAGCAAGCATGAGTGTGCAATAAAAAAAATGTACATCAGTAGAAAGACAAAGGAAACCAACAAAAGCTAGGAAAGTTTCAACAAGTATAAAAAACACCTTCAAAAGCATTAGGGAAATTTTAATTTTTTTTTTTCCAATTATTGACAAGAGAACCAAGACTATATTGAAAGATGTCATCAAAAAAAGCATTGAAGATTTTGGCTTCATGGTGGTGTAACGGAAGATATGTCTCAAAACTCCACATACAATCAGAAAAGACTCTCTAAGTAGAGTTTATCAACATGGGACCAATAATGTGCATTCATTGGTGAGTGGATCAGGCAACCTTTTTCAAAAGTTTTAGAAATGATAATTATTTTAATATTTATGATTGCGCTGATTTGGTCTTTGAGCAGACTTCAATTTTTTTCCTTTTTTTTAATTTGCTTTCAAATCTTTGTGAAGTGGAAAATTTGAATCAATCAAATTGCGGATAAAATTGAGTAATTAGAAAATTATTATAGACAAAGACTTTTATGTGCCAAAAGAGATGATTTTTTAAAGGTTATTGAATTGAAACAGGATGAATCAACATAGAAACAATTTCTCAAAATAAGACCCTTATGTCAGTGTGCACTTCTTCCAAAAAGGAGAGCAAATACCAAAAATGGAATTAAAAGAATCACATGTCCACAGTTACATACTAGTCTTAAAAAGTTTCCACCGACTTAGTATTGTGACAGTTAGATCTAGAATAATGTGAAGTAGATTGCAAAACTACTGTAATACTAGCAGCCAATTCGAGGAAAAAATGCTAACAAAGAACAAATACTGTAGGTTTCCGCTTTATACAAGGAAAATAGTAACTATCTTGATTTTCAAAAAATTTCACAAAGTGAACAATCACAATGAAGTCCATAATGAATATTTAGACCAATATGATCCAAATAAAGAAAACATGCATAAAAAAAATTTAAATATATATATATATATGAGATAAGAGCACATGAAGGAACCTGTGTCCCCTGACGAAGTAACTCCCTAGCAAATGGCAATATTCCTAGAATAATATCTGCACCAGAATTATCCACAAAGATTACAGCCTGCATTACAGATTGACATGTAAGTGGAGAAAGCAACACATGGAACGGAAATGAAATCATCAAAATTCAGTACGTGGCTTACTTTTTTCCATGGTTTCTGGATCCATTTCATTACAAAAGCATCCAAATCATCAATAACCCAGGGTCGAGGAACCAGGTTTTGACAACTAGTTTGAAAAGACATACCATCCTTTGAAAATAACTCTGCAAGCTGTAAGAGAAAAAATACACAGAAGCAGTTGAAACTGAATCATTTGAAAATATGTATATGAATGGTATTGCAATTGCAGGTTTAACTTTTACTTCAGAGATTAGAAACGAAATTCATCTTGATAGAGAGCATGCTTAGCCTTGTGCCAGTTAGCATATGAGCTCAAGTATCAAAACATGTAAAACAAAAGGCAATAGAAAATGACAAAAATCATGGGACAGATGCATTCAAGAACTGCTAATTTATCTGATCTGTCATATGAAATATGTAGCATTTTTTTTTCGTGAAAATCTTAAATGATATATATGGCAAGTCTTCCAAGTTGCTTAAATTATCAGTATGAATAGACATCTATGACAACCATATTGCTACATAATAGGAGATAAATATCTAATACTGGAAAAAGGTAGAAATCACCTACAAAAAGAATGACTACCTACCTGGGCAGAGCCAAGGTCAAATATATTTCCAGCAAATACTCCTCTAACCAAATTTTCGACACGCTTGGCTTGATCTTCAATGGTATCAATAAGATGAACAACATCGTTAAACAGGGATATTGCCCTTGCATTTTCTTCATCCTAGTAATGTGGAATAACTTCTTAAAAGCAGTTTATTGGTTTAATTATGAAACAAAAAGAAAAAAATAACACCAGAGGAAGAACTGCTGAGGCCAGTAAAAAGGCCACCCTCACCTTAACCTTTTTAAATATATCCCTGAATCCCAGTTCACGAAGGACTTGCTCCCTAAGCTGACAAAGAAGCTTGTCAAAAAATAAAAATTAAAAAAGGGTGAGAAATTGAGCTTACGTATTTTATATCATCATTCAAATAAAATCAGGAATGCATAAATTGGTCAAATCTTGCATCACTTTTGTTAGAAACATAGACTCCATACAATGCAATCAGGGGGGCCTCCATGACTTTCAGGATCTTTCTTCAAATTCTCAAGTATCTCCGCATACCTTCGGGAGATTCAGCAAAAAACAAAGAGAATGATCCACGCATTGTTAGATAGAGGAGGAACAATCCAGGGAAGAGGTCAAATTAGGATTCAGAGTAATAAATTCGCAGATATAAGAGGAAACTGTTAAAGAGAAGGGAGGGGAGGAAGGCAAGAGAATATAAAAAGGATTTACCTTTGAGCAAACTTCTCAGCTCTTACAGGAGCATCCTTAACTGTGTCATCATATTCAGCCCGTTTCCTGAATTGAGTAAGAAGAATAGAAGTACGTAAAGAATAAGACTGGAATTAAACAATTATCTTTTTCACTTAAAAAAATAGAGTGAGAAAAAAAAAGAACAAGAGGTTACCGGAAAGAAGGGATAGAATTGAGGAAAAGGTCGATCCAGGAGAGCTCAGTGAGCGTAGGCTTCTTGGGGTTGTCAGATGGGAATCTGTAGGGGATGGTGCATGCCCTATAACTGGATTCGATCAGCAACGGAAATGAAACCAATTCACCGGCGCTCTCCATGCTTTATATTGCTTTGTTGAATTCCGTCGCCAAACCGTAAAAGCCAAGCGAAAAATAACTTTTTCTTTTAAGAAGTCACTTCAAACAATGGAAACTAAGGTGGATTCCGAATTCCACTCTCCGGCAAAAGTCCGGCAATTCCCAGGGAGCGAATCGAAGGAATTCCAGTTCTAATATGTTGTGCTCTCTCACGCATCAAAAGGAGAGAGTTATGGCTTATGCAGTTATGCATTTAAAATTTATTGGAAATTGAATGAGCTCAATTTAAGAAATTAATACGCACAGCCTTTCCAACTTTCTAAATCAATTAATTTCCAAATATATCCAAATTGATTGACCCAATTTCAATTTTATCCACTTTCTATAAACATTTTATTTCTACCCAAATGGGTTGACCCAATTTCATACTATACCCAAATTGACCTTTTAGCTTTTTTGGGCAATAAAAATTGTTCTGGAAATGGAAAATTACGTCATTACCCTTTGTCTTTCAATATCCAAATCGAGAACCGAGACTCAACTTTTTATCTTCTTCTCGATTTTATACGCAACTGTCCACTACTTTTGGAAAGCCGGATCACCGAGAACCGACTTAAACCGCATCACTTTCATTTTTCTTTCTTTCTTCCACCCTCATTTTCTTTTCCTTCACTCCCACACTCTCATTTCCACAAAAAACCTTCCTTCTTCACTCCCTCCTT
>JAOXNR010000001.1:1185739-1207681 GCA_028571225.1 Parsonsia alboflavescens | reverse complement strand
AACTAATACTTCCTTAGTCATTATTTATAACTCACCAGTTATCATTTTGTAAAATTAAGAAAATCTTTTTTCTTAAAATGCCCTTTTATGCAATATTTGAAGGGAGAAGAGAATTTTGGAAAGAGAGGGAGATGACTCAAACAAGGGTAACAAGGGAAAAACTCAATCAATTATATAATAAACTAACAATAATGACTTATAATTAGTGATAATAAAAGTTAACTCTAATGACTTATAAATAATGATGGAGAAAGTATGAATTTAATTAACTGAGTTTTTTTTTTTTGTAAAAAGTAATTGAAAATACATGGATATTTCTCATTTTTTAATTTTAGATAAATTTTATTTTGAACTAGTGGTGGATGATACGTTAAATTACTTTTTTTAAAATTTAATTATTTCATACACTGTACAACTATTATTAATGATTTTTCATGCATTGCGCTGGTTTCTATACTGGTTTGAGTAAAATTAGGCTTCACTTTTTAGCAAATTGTATAAGGTCAAGGGGTGGATTTTGAGGTGATCGTTTTTTGTTTGAAGGTTTCAAATTAAATTTTTAAGAAGTTTAAGAAGTATGAATATTTTTATAGTATGTTGGATAACAAATTTTCAATTTCTTTTTGTTTTATTCTACCCGTGGACATTTGTCAATCATCTAATTGAACTACTCATTTAGTAATTATCATTACTCACTCAAAAAAAGAAAAGAAAAGAAGAATGTAATTAATATTATTATAATTAAATTAATTGAATACCTTTTGTACTAAAATAAATATAATTAAGAAAATGTAATTCGATCTATCATTTGTCTCCGCCTAAATAAATTCTTCTAACTAGTTACATTCTTATTTTGTAGTTTTATTGTTATAATAAAAGAAAATTTAAGGTAGCTTTTAAATGAATACTCATCATATTTTTACACATTATGTTAATTATTAAAAAAAAAGGGTAAAGAAAAGAATTTAAGATTTTTTTTTTAAAAAAATTATTTAAAGAATGGGAACAAAAAAGAATGTAGCCTGGAGGTTTCTATGGTGAATGTGACCTTCGCCAATCTTAATTTTCTTTAATTGTCACAATGATCCTTTTTTTTTTCCTTCTTAAAATTTAGATGAAACCTTCACCTTTCTTTTTTTTTTTTTTTTAAACTTCACTCTTCTTTCTTTAATAGTCATTATAATGGCTTTCTTTGTTTTTTTATTTAAATTATACCAATTGACACTTGTCAAGCTATGAACTCACATACCTTTCTTTTAATAATATATAGAGATATAGATAATAGATTAGATAAGTTCATAAAACTAGCATACCATAACTCAAGAATAATTTTTGAGAAACTTCATGTACTACTTAAAAAGTTATATTTGAGAAATAATTTTTTTCCCCTTCAGTATCAAGAATCAAAAGTATATCACAACTCAAGAATACTTTAGTAATTTTATATATGTTACTTATTAATTTTTGTTAATCGTAACCTTAGTTATTTTTTAAAATATTGTGATTATGATTTTATTCTTTTGAATTATTTGATTTTTGCATTGAATTAATGAAATTTTTTTTATTCTGTAGGATATGAATAAATTTTTTGAGAAAAAAAAATCAGTCCCTCAAGAATAATTTTTTAATTTAAAACAATCTCTAATTGATATAAATTTATATGGACTTCTCATAGATTAGAGATTAGGAATTAAAATCTTATTTTATCAGCTAATGAGTGAGGCGAAATAAGATTTTGTCCTTTTTTATTTAATGAACTTTTGGTACGTAGTTGCAGTAAGGCTAGATCTACCCCTGTCTAGTGGAGTGGAAAAGCTGTAGGACACGTAATCATCAGAATGGGTCAAATACCCGTGAAATGTGTGGATTTGCAATTATATTAACTTTTATTTTGGAGTATATGTTTTGTAAAAAATTAGAAATCCATATAATTGCAATATTCCAATAAAAAATTGACAACCAAAATAAATTAATTCCCATTCAAATTAAACAATAAAATAATCTTCTAATCAACTAGACAGCAGTGAAATCATGTTCCGCAACTAAATTTAGATGATTTACACATGTATCTAAATTTAGAATTATTTTTTCAAAACTCCGTTAATCTTTTCAGCCACAAACTATCCTTGAAGTTCGTAAGGAGCTTGCGAAACGAATTACTCTCTTCCTCCATGAATTTCGTGATTTTATTGGAGGAAGATATGCCAGTGATGGGAATTTTTGTGAACCTCTCTATTATGTCTAATTTTGTTATCGAAACGTAAAACTGCCAGAAATTTTCCAATCTTCAAGCCATACTGACAAAGTTTCTTAAGAAAAAGTATGGCACGAAGGAGTGATACATTCCTGAAACTGAAACTATACTCCAAATGACAGAGAGATTAGACAGTTTTTCTTAGATACAGCGAGCAACACCAACCAAAACCAAATGCTATTGCTGTGAATTTGCAGAGGCAAGAATTTGAAATATGGCGTCCTTAACTAGCCAACCATCTAAGAAAGCCATTCGCAGCCCAGGGAGTTCTTCTGCCTCTCAGGGAAACCGCAATTCGAGTGGCCAAACCGTTAAGTTTGCCAGGAGAACTTCAAGCGGCAGGTACGTAAGCCTATCAAGAGAAGATCTTGATATGTCGGGAGAATTATCAGGAGATTATACCAACTACACAGTCCACATTCCTCCTACCCCGGACAATCAGCCCATGGACACATCGGTGGCCACAAAAGCTGAGGAGCAATATGTCTCCAACTCATTGTTCACAGGAGGATTCAACAGCGTAACGCGAGCACACCTAATGGACAAGGTCATAGAATCAGAGGTAACTCATCCTCAAATGGCAGGATCAAAGGGCTCATCATGCGCCATGCCTGCTTGTGATGGCAAGGTCATGAAGGATGAGAGAGGAAATGACATAACCCCTTGCGAATGCAGGTTACTCTTTTTGGTCCCCTCCCTCTTCATAGGTGCAGCTACCATAGTATCAGATTTTGTTTAGAGTGGATTTTCTTTATTTTTCTCCCATTCAAAGGAAAAAAAAAGAAGAAGAAAAAAAAGAAAAATTGCCTCGTATATGTCATCAGGTTAAGGCTGAATCAGGGCTCAGTCCTATTCTTCTCTTTCAGGTTCAAGATTTGCAGGGACTGCTACATGGACGCCCTGAAGGATACAGGTTTTTGTCCAGGATGCAAAGAGCCCTATAAAGTGGGAGATTATGAGGATGACGTGCCAGATTTTTCCGTTGGAGCCTTGTCATTGCCAGCCCCTGATGATTCTAAGGGTGACCGTCGAATGTCTATGATGAAAAGGAATCAAAACGGAGATTTCGACCACAATAAATGGCTTTTTGAGACACAGGGAACCTATGGATATGGCAATGCCTATTGGCCTCCCGAGGACTCATATGGAGATGGTCGCGAAAATGGAAACCAACGGGGCATAGTGGACCCTGTGGATAAACCGTGGAAGCCCTTGAGTCGAAGTTTACCAATTCCAGCAGCCATCATAAGCCCTTACAGGTAACTCCCACATTGTTTCAGTTTTATAAAAAAAGAAAAATATTTGAATTATGAGATATTTTTGGATAATATATTCAAATATTCTAAAATTCTAACTAAGATTTCTTGTTAAAATAATAAAAAAGCTAATGCAAGAATTGAACGAGACAAAGGTAATAATAATAATAATAATATTTTTGTTGATAATTTTATAATGTGTTGATTTCATGAACCAAAGAAATTGGTCTTTATATGCACTTTCCTAAATAATTGAAATTTAATTAAAAGAGTCTACTTTTATCTTGATGCAAAACTTAAAATGAATTTTGATCAATAATGTATATATGCATAATTAGTGGCTGTAAAAATATAGAAAAAAATACCCCCTGGATGCATGAATTTTTAGTTCATTTTTAAATTGAAACGTCAATTTTCTTAATTAAATTTTATATAATTTATTAGATAAGACTTTAATTTTTTGACAACTCAAACTGAAAAATGGGATATTCAATTTTGGACGGAGGGAATGTTAATTTTTTTAATATGTTTTGGAGTTGATAGGGTTGTTTTATTTGCTTCATAATCTAAGTCGTTTTGCAATTATCAATGTATAGTTATTATATTTTTTTTCATTCTTACCTTTCATTGATATCTTATTCATTTATTTATTTTAAATAAAGAGAAGTATAGTTACTAAAGAGAGAAAAAAAATATATATTTTGGTGGCCAACATCTTATATTATGGAATGGTTAGAAATATTTATGTTGTTTTTGTTATTCTTAATGTTAAACATGTAATACTCTCTTTTCCTAAAAAAAGTGGAAGTTACATCTACAAAGATCTCGATTTTCTTATAACTACTTGGTATTACCACATTGCTATAAATGATAATTAAGAATTCATTTATTTATTATAAATAAAGAGAAGTATAGTTACTAAAGAGGAAAAAAAAAAAACAAGGTACTTTGGTGGTTAATGTTTTATATTATGGAACGGTGATAGTAATATTTATGTTGTTTCTGTTATTCTTAATGTTAAACATGTAATACTGTCTTTGACTCAAAAAAGTGGAAGTTACATCTACAAAGATTTCTATTTTCTTATAATTACTTGGTATTTCCACAGTGAATGATAATTAAGATGCAATAAAGAAAAGAAAAATCTTAGTAACATTTAATTCCATATATATGATTCAATAAATCACATTTTTTAAAGCCTCACAAGTCACCACAACTTTTTCGGAGGGATCATATGCTATATTACTTGTAGCTAGAGTGAGCAGAGTTTTCTTTGTTCTCCCTCATATGTTGTAATACATTTGCTCGTAGGTTGTTGATCTTTGTTCGACTCTTTGTGCTAGCATTTTTCTTGACATGGAGGGTGAGACATCCCAACGAGGATGCAATTTGGCTATGGCTGATGTCAGTTACATGTGAAATTTGGTTTGCCTTTTCATGGATTTTGGATCAGGTTCCCAAGTTCCACCCCATTAACAGGTCAACTGACCTTGAAGCCCTCCACGACAAATTCGATTCGCCGACCCCATCCAATCCCACTGGCCGTTCAGACCTTCCAGGGGTGGATGTATTTGTCTCCACCGCTGATCCAGAGAAAGAGCCTCCACTAGTCACTGCCAACACTATCTTATCAATCCTGTCTGTGGACTATCCCGTTGAGAAGCTTGCTTGTTATGTTTCGGATGATGGCGGTGCCTTGCTCACTTTCGAGGCTATGGCAGAGGCTGCAAGTTTTGCTGATTTGTGGGTCCCATTCTGTAGGAAACATGACATCGAGCCAAGAAATCCGGATTCCTATTTTGCCTTGAAGGGGGATCCAACCAAGAACAAGAAGAGAGCTGACTTTGTAAAGGATAGGAGAAGAGTTAAGCGGGAATATGATGAATTCAAGGTGAGGATAAATGGGCTTCCAGATTCGATAAGGAGAAGATCAGAAGCATTCAATGCAAGAGAGGAGATGAAGATGATAAAGCATATGAGAGAGAGCGGAGCGGACCCTACAGAGCCTATCAAGGTTCAAAAGGCCACTTGGATGGCTGACGGCACCCACTGGCCTGGCGCTTGGGCTGTTCCTGCCAGCGATCATGCTAAAGGAGATCATGCTGGGATTCTCCAGGTAACTCTAATATTGTTCATGCAACCAAGCGATATCATATGTAGTTTCGCAAGTCAACCGAGCTAGTTGTGTTTGTTGAACATGCAGGTAATGTTGAAGCCCCCTAGTTGCGATCCATTGTTAGGAAGCTCTGATGAAAAGATCCTTGATTTCTCTGATGTAGACATTCGCCTGCCTATGTTTGTTTATATGTCCCGCGAGAAGCGGCATGGTTATGATCATAACAAGAAGGCTGGAGCAATGAACACTCTGGTGCGAGCATCAGCCATACTTTCTAATGGACCTTTCATTCTCAACCTAGATTGTGATCACTATATCAATTTTTGTAAAGCTGTTCGTGAAGGGATGTGCTTCATGATGGATAGAGGAGGAGAAGACATATGTTACATTCAATTCCCACAGAGATTTGAAGGCATTGACCCTTCCGATCGTTATGCAAATCACAATACTGTATTTTTTGATGGAAATATGCGCGCCCTTGATGGCATACAGGTATTTCTTTTGGGCTAAGATAAAATATTCAACTATAAACGGAAAAGGTTTCATGAACGGAGTTATTTAACCATTTTAAGGCAATCTAAATAAATTATGATAGACTATTTTGTATTGATTTCTGTGTCCAGGGACCTGTTTACGTGGGAACAGGTTGCATGTTCAGAAGATTTGCACTTTATGGTTTTGATCCCCCGCAACATAATAACAAGATAACCGAAAAGGGTTCTGAAACTCAAGCCTTGAAAACTGCTACTGACTTGGATCCTGATCTTGATGTGAGCCTCTTGCCCAGACGCTTCGGAAATTCAACTATGCTCTCAGAGTCTATACCTGTGGCTGAATTCCAAGGTCGCCCAATTGCTGACCATCCTGCTGTCAAGTTCGGTCGACCTCCGGGTGCTCTCAGGGTTCCACGAGATCCACTCGATGCTGCTACCGTGGCAGAGGCTGTGTCTGTGATATCTTGTTGGTAAGTCAATCTCTCTCTACATACACACATGAGAGAATGAATACAGTGGCCTATACATCGTCGATGGAAAATTTACTTTGCATTTATTGCAATCTAGTTATCAAAAGAAGTATGTCTTTCATTTGATTAGGTATGAGGACAAGACAGAGTGGGGTGATCGTGTAGGTTGGATTTATGGATCGGTTACTGAAGATGTGGTCACTGGATACCGCATGCATAATCGAGGATGGCGCTCCGTTTACTGCATCACCAAACGTGACGCATTCCGTGGATCAGCTCCAATCAATCTTACAGACAGACTCCATCAGGTTCTTCGTTGGGCAACAGGCTCCGTCGAGATTTTCTTTTCCAGGAACAATCCAATTATGGCTTCTCGTCGGTTAAAGTTACTCCAGCGACTGGCTTACCTCAATGTTGGAATCTATCCCTTCACTTCTATATTCCTCATTGTCTACTGTTTCCTACCCGCCCTCTCCCTCTTCTCCGGCCAATTCATCGTGCAAAGTGTGAACGTAATTTTCCTAGTTTATTTGCTAATTATTACCATATGCATAATCGCTCTGGCAATCCTGGAAGTGAAATGGTCTGGAGTTGCCCTGGAAGATTGGTGGAGAAACGAGCAATTTTGGCTTATTTCTGGAACCAGTGCTCATTTAGCAGCTGTGGTGCAAGGACTTCTAAAGGTAATTGCAGGCATTGAGATCTCATTCACTCTCACTTCCAAGTCTGCAGGAGAAGACAATGACGACATATATGCAGAACTTTACTTGGTCAAGTGGACATCTTTGATGATTCCGCCCACTGTAATTGGAATGGTAAACATAATAGCAATTATCACTGCTTTTTCGAGGACAATCTACAGTGCTGTTCCTCTGTGGAGCAAGTTTATTGGTGGGGCCTTCTTTAGTTTCTGGGTTTTGGCTCACTTGTATCCTTTTGCTAAAGGTTTGATGGGAAGGGGAGGCAAGACACCTACAATTGTTTTCGTCTGGTCAGGACTCGTCGCTATCACCCTATCATTGTTGTGGGTGGCCATTAATCCTCCCAGTAGCAGCGGTACACCTGCTTCATCTAATTTTCAGTTTCCATAAAGGTAGTTACAGACTCACAAGATAAGAATCTCAAACACAGGTGCATAGGGGAAGTCCCTAGCCTTTGTTTTTCCAAAGAATTAGGAATTTATTAACGGATCGCGAAGAAGATTGTACATTTTATGTAATTGTATTTGGATAAATTTTTAGCTTTTATTTTTGCATTTATTCTAAGAGTGATAGGGGGGAAAGTTAATCCATTTAATTTTTTGCTTTAAAAAGATTGGAACTTATTTTGATAAGGAAAAGAAGAAAAGTTAAAGAAATTGATTAAATAATACATCCCTCTATTTCTATTTTGAGACTCCCTAATTAAATATGTCACCTCCTTAATTAGTTAAAAATTTACAAAAGAAATTTTTATTTTTATTTTCAAAATGAACTAAATCAAAACTTATTGTAAAATTTGTTAAAATTAAAATTGGACATTTAATTTCAAGTAAAGCTAGGGAGTATATATATTTTTAGAGTAAAAAAGGTCAAAAGTTACTAAACTTTTTGATTTTTCATTAATACTCCAATTTTATTTATTTATTTTTTGGACATTTGAGACACTCTAATTACCAATATATAAAAAAACTGGGCACTTCCATCTCACATGAGTTGAGATAGGGGTAATTTTGAAAAACCTTGTCTCTTCTAACAACTTCTCCGTTTGGGTGAATATTTTCTCCCGCTTTTCCCATTATTCCATGGTGCACCTCAAAATTTGATCATTCCCTCATAACAATTTGGTACCGGATGTAGAGTAGTTTCTTCCAAAGGGCTGAATTCCCACATTGAAGGATCACATGTTGCAACCATCTCTGGATCCAAAGGGAAAGAAAATTTTCATTTTTGACTCTCCTTATTTCCCCTTCAATTCTACCGGTAGCATCTCTATTTGTTTTTACGTGAATGATACCTTTTCTCACCAGAAGATTGACCTGCTCAAAGTGGTGAAAATAGTATCCCACCAATGCATTTATGGTTTGAGTTGTAGTTTTCCCGTGTTTGTTTGTTCTGATGTGCTTGAAAATCATATCAGCCTCTGATTTCACTGTGAGTTGCCTCTGCAACAGAAGCCCAAAGGCTCTCCTAGTCTGCAATGGCTTTAAAGATGTGGAATACATTTCTCTCACCTTGATGGTCAAAATGGCCTCACAAAACTCTGTGATTGTGCTTGTGTACTAGGAGAAGATTAATTTCATATATAATTGAGCTTAACAAAAATCTTGTTGTTTTGCTCGTGATTGGTGTTTCGGCTATGTTGAGGATCAAGCATATGAGTCATTTCACCATTTTTAGGTGGGAAAGATAAGATTTAATTGACAATTTCTTAGATTCTCAAAATTATTCATGATTCTACCTATGCAAGATGCACGTGAATGGAATCCGTTAGTCCAAATTGGACCGAAGTGGTAATTTGGTTAAATTTTGTAATTGGAGTGTCTCAAACGTCCAAAATTTTTTTAAGAGTGTTAAAACAAAAATAAAAAAGTTTATAGGCTTTTGAAACACTTTTTACCTTTTTTTTTTTCAAATAAAATTCAAATATTTAGTGCACTTTATATAAAATAAAATAATTAAAAATATAATATAAGACAAATATTTATATTTTAAAGCGACCTTTTAAGGATGGTGATTTTTGGAGAGAGTCTAAAAACGTCAAAAAAGTTATAAGTTATCATTGAGTTTATTCTAGTCTTGGGCTCCCTGATTTGGGCTCTTGCTTATACTTTTGGATGGACTGCTTATGGATAATTGTCTTATTTAATTTTAAATATATTACGATTGATAATTTTGATATATATATATTTTTAATTTTATAGGTTCCTAAATATATTATGGTTTGATTTTTTTTTATTTTTGGGCAACAAAATTAAAAAATGAGCTCTTTGAATTAAAAATAGAGAGATATTCAAGGACAATATAGGTAGCTCACTTCTTCGCTTCGTCTTGTTCCTCCATCTCTCTCCATCGTTTCAAGAAATCCATTCAAAACTCGAACTTTGCCGGCACCCATCATTTCCTGCCTGGACAATCAAACAATGACACAGCACACCATCGGTTCAAGTCAATCGTGCGTCAAAGGTAGCAGTTTCTTGAATTGATTTCAGCCATTAAATATCCTCCTGCAATTGGTTGTAAACTGAGATTTTTTTAGGGTTCAAAGGAGTTATTATCGGTTTCCCATCCTTTCTCTTGCTTGAAATAAAATTACATAAAAGGCCTCAAAGGTTCAAAAGAATTAGAATATACAAAAAATTTTAGAACTTTTCATGTTAAATTCAAAAAGAGATATAAGAAGTTTAGTTTTTACATAAAAATATATAGATCAAAGGTTGATTTGAATCTATTATTGATATGTAAAAGTTTTGTGGAGCTCAAAAAGTGTGAAAGCCTATAAAATTCATATGGTCCAAAATTTTGATGAGCCCAAAGAATGTAGTTAATTTGTTAGCCCGAGTTGTTGCATGAGCAATGGGTTGGCCCAATGCGCATAACCAAAAATAGAATCCCAAGCTATAAAGGTTGTGCATAAGATCCAAAAGCTATCCAAAAAATCGAGTCTATCGAGCACCATACGGATGCAAAGAAAACGAAATATCTGCAACACCTATTCAGGCTTACGGTCCCACATAACGAACTGTTCCTGACTGCTCCAACTAGTAGCAAAAAATTCCAGCAAGTATAAAATCATGTGGAAAGATGATATATTTCAGCAAAACCACCGGCCAAACCATGATATACACGGCAACAAACCAAGAAACCAAACACGGTCCCACCATTATTACTTCCAAAAAATTGCAGCAAGCACCATGTGAGAAAAAGATATATTTCCGCAAGAAAAAACCCACCGCCCAAACCAAGCAACTCCCAAAGATTTCCACCTCAGTCCAGATAATGAGAAAGTATGTAGCAATTACATTCCCCAAAGTTCCAGCAAGTTTACCATCAAGCCTGTACAAAATTCGAGCAAGTTGGTAGACAAATCTGTACAAAAGCTTTTGACCATAATATGTTCATGGACCATCACTTGGAACTATGGTTCCAAGCACATGACTCCAAGCAAAAAATTCCAAGCTTTTAGTCATCATATACCGTGTTTCCCATTAAGGAAACATATCCATGTGGAATGACATAAATTCCACACCCACAAAATGCAGCTCCAAATTCCAAAGTCCAAATAGCACAAAGAAAGCTTGTAAGCACCGTCCAAAAAGTCCCAACTAGTCTAATAAATTTTTCCATATCCAATCCCATAGAAGCGTGAAGTGTGCAGCTGTAACAGAAGCTGTGCAAAAATGTCCTTCCGAGAATAGCCTTGCCAAAGCAAACAAGTATAAGGAAAATTTTTTTCACTGGTAGTAGGCACAAAAATAATCAGCAACTTCCCATATACCAAATGAAACAATTCAGCACATGAACACCAAAAAAGCTTGAAACCATTACCTAAACTGAAAAACAAGAAGCAGCTCCAAATGGTTTCCATCTCATTCCAGGTAGTCGGCCAGTGGAAAAAATTAACCCCTTCCCATTGATGAATCAAATTTGCAGCAATTAAAGGCCCTAAAGTAAAAAAGCAACCAAACTCCAGGTGATAATTATCCAATATCATCATCATGTCCCAAGCTGCCTCTCCAAACCAGAAAAAGTCTTGATAGGAACCAAAAAACCTTCCAAGAGTACAGTAGTATAACGAACCACCAAAAGAAATTATGGAAGTGGAGGGAAGTACGTCCAAAGGCATAAACCTAAATAAAATTAAAGTCCACAGCTTGATACAAGAAGTAGTCCCGTGAAGATTTCCCATAAATTCCCAACGAAATGCCAAACTCATACCACCAGTCTAGGATTATGGGAATAGGATTGCAGCGGAGATACACAAAACCATGTAGGGTCAACTCAAAATGTATATTGCAGGAAATAAGCAAACATGTAGTCATCCAAATATGACAGTAACAGATACACCTCATTGTTCTGGGGTCAACACTCCAAAGAGAAAGGAGTATCTCATTGGATGCTGTCTGAAATTTACATGGGTAGGCTAGAAACAAAGAGAAAAGGATCGCTCGATTTTTGACAGCCTCTCTTTTCTTTCCTCTCATGAAAAAGAAAGTGTCCACTTGGCTCAAATGTTGGGTGGGCTGAAGAAAACTTACAGTACTACAGGAAATGTAGTGCCAGCAAGTATGAAAGCTTGAAGCAAAGAACAAAGCAGTGGTCCTCAAACCAAAACTTCATTAGATGCCAATTGCAAGTAGGGTTGTTATTCCAAAAGGTGTGCAGTGCAAAGATATGAACAGTTTGCTTAGGAAGCCCATAAGGTGTCAAAAATAAAGGAGTTACAGAAATCTTTTGAGGTGTAAGGATGAAGGCAGAAAAAAGCAAAAAAAGGAAATATACCAAACTGAAAGCTAATGATAGAAAGGAGATTGTAAGGAGCAAAAAGGAGGCACCAAGCTATAGGAGCTATATACTAGATTTCAGATAAAAGTATATTAAGCTTGGGGAAAGAAGCAGCCAAATCATTAGCATGAACCACATAGATTACCATCTGTGAAAACTCAGTAATAGTAACGAACCTTGACTTATGTAATGAGGAAGGACAAGGGGATTGCTCAAGGTTAGAGTGATGCTGTAATTTTCCCAATTTGACCTGCAAGATAGAACAGAAAGTCAAGTATCCAAATCTTCTAAAATAATCAGTTAGAGGGGTAAGAAAAACACCCTGTTTAGAGGAGGCAAGCAGGTCTAAAATAGTGTTGAAAGCACTCAAAACAGCCTCAAAATTATCTCTGATTAATATCATTGAGGAAATTCGAAATTTGGGCAGTTACAAGCATCCAATCTGCTTCTACCAATGACAGAGGGACTGCAATTTTTAGGAGGTAAAATCCGTCGTTGATGATTGTCACATGCTTCATTGGCCAATAGATCTGCCACTGAATTACCTTATCTAAAGGTATGAGTGATAGAGTAATTCACCAAGTTCAAGAGAAGTTGACTTCTTTGTATTACATGAACTAGCTTCCAATGCCAAGTGGATGATCTCAGCAAGCTGATAATAGCAGTGGCATCAACTTATGATACTTCTGAAACCAAGATCATACGAATATTGTAGGCCTTTGTATAATGCCGTTAGTTCTGGATCAGTATTGGTTGCCATGCCAATAAAATGCTGAAAATCAAAGATGATGGTTCCTTCATTATCTCTGAGAAGCCCTCCAGCAGTAGCTAGGTCAGGATTCCCACGAGAGCATCCATCTGTATTTAGCTTCACCCAATTTTCTGGAGGATTCTTCCAGTAAACTGGAAATGGCAGTTTAGGAGCCTTAGAGTAGACCCTGATGCCTAGGGAAGTAGCTATATGAACATCTCTTTGCCAAAATTTATATTTAAAACCTTTTCCCCTAGACAACTACCAGATGTATGTTCTGATCTTTTTGATTATTTTGAATGGACAAACTGAATTGTTTCTATGTTTGCAGTCATTTCTAGCATTCCAAATAAACCATCCAATAAGAAGAGGTACAAGGCTTCTGATATGACCCGGGCAGTAGAATTTAGAGGAGGCATCCCAAGCTTTGAGGATTGAGAGAACATTCTGAGTATCCAAGGCCTGAATATTGAAGATGTGATTGAAATGGTTCCAAATTGTCACAGCAGAAGGACTATTTCATAACACATGTTAGAGATTCTTCCTGATTACAACAGCAGCACTTGGATGCTAGAGTAAAGCCTTTACTCTGGAGATTTTTCTCATCAGGAATCCAGTTGTTTTTGAGCCTCCACCAAAAGATAGAAATCGTAGGGATATGTTTGGGTGCCAGATAGAAGTGTAGGAGATAGGAGGTTCGTGAGTTCGTAGGATATTCCAGGCATTTTTTAGACTAAATGCTCCAATTTTTTCAGGCTACCAGATAGGAATATCTATGGACAGGGGATCGAATTTGATATCCAAGACTTGGAGGACAAGATGCGGAGGAAGAACATGTTGAAGCTTTATGATGTCCCATTCACCATGATTCCAAAACTTATATACATGGTGGTATGGCATAGCAACATGATGAACTTGAAGTGAGAGAGGGCCTTTTCCAACCCAGTGATCAAACTAGAAGAAGACATTTCCATTTCCAATTCTCCAAAACATGTGGATCTCAACATCCAAAGCCATCTTTTTGATTCTCTTCCATACTAAGGAAGAGTGAACAGAAGCATTGACAAGGCTCGTGGGTATTCCCCAGGAGTATTTATGCATCAAAGATCTTGCCTAGAAAGAATTTTGCAGACGGAATCTAAACCACAACTTGTATGAGAAAGCTTCTATGTTTTCATGAATATCTCTGATTCCAAGCCCGCCCTCAGAGTAGGGGGAGATTGTTTTCCAATTCACCCAATCCATTTTTTTAGCATTATCAGTAGAGCCCCAAAAGATGTTCACCAGAATGCTTTGAATTTTCTTGATGATTGTCATCGAAGGCTTCACAGTCTGAATAAGGTAAAGGGGGGTTAGGGTTTAGGGTTTTTTTTTTTTTTTTTTTGGCAAAGAGGTATTATTGGGTCCCCACCCTTTCTATTACTTGAAATAAAATTACATGAGAGGCCTTATAGGCTCAAAAGAGTTAGGATTTACAAAAAGTTCTAGAACTTTCATCCTAGATTCAAAAAGAGATTCAAGAAGCTTAAAGTTTTTACATAAAAATACATAGATCAAAGGTTGACTTAAGTCTATTTTAGCTTCCCATGTATCCAAATATAAAAGTACTTGTGGAATCTCAAAAGTGTAAATGTCTATGAAAATCTTGTGGTCCAAAATTTTGATGAGCCCAAAAAATGTGGTTAATATGTTAGCCCAAGTTGTTGCCTTAGCAATGGGTTGGCCCAAAGCGCATAACCAAAAATACAATCCCAAACAGCAGAAGCTTGTGCTTAAGATCCAAAAGCTGTCCAAAAAATCAAGTCTATCAAGCACCATGCGGATGCCAAGAAAGCGAGATATCTGCAACACTAGTTCATGCACACGGTCCCAACAAAACAAAATGTTCCTTACTGCTCTAACTAGTAGCAAAAGATTCCTGCAAGTATAATCATGTGGAAAGATGATATGTTTCAGCAAAACCACCGCCCAAACCATGATATGCATGGCAACAAACCAAGAAATCAGACACTGTCCCACCATTACATCCAAAAAATTCCACCGAGCACCATGTGGGAGAAGGATATATTTCCGCAGGAAAAAACCCACCACCCAAACCAAGCAACTCGTAAAGATTTCCACCTCAGTCCTGATAATGAGCAAGTGTGCAGCAATTAAATTCCCTAAAGTTGCAGCAAGTATACAAACAAGACTGTACAAAATTCAAACAAGTTGGCAGACAAATCTGTACAAAAGCTTTTGAACAGAATATATCCATTGACCATCCCTTGGCCCCACAGTTCCAAGCACATAACTCCCAGCAAAAAATTCCAAGCTTTTAATCATCATATACCCGTGCTTCCCATTAAGGAAACATACTGGTGTGGAGTGATATAAATTCCACACCAACAAATTGCAGCTCCAAATTCCAAAGTCCAAATAGCACCAAGAAAGCTCGTAAGCACCGTCCAAAGAGTCCCAACAAGTCCAATATAAATTATTCCATAGCCAAATCCCATAGAAGCCTGAATTGTGCAGCTGTAACAGAAGCTGTGCAAAAATGTCCTTCCAAGAATACCTTTGCCAAAGTAAACAAGTATAAGGCCAATTCTTATCACTGGTAGTAGGCACAAAAATAATCAGCAACTTCCCATACACCAAATGAAACAATTCAGCAAATTAACACCAAAAAAGCTTGAAACCATTGCCTAAACTGAAAACCAACAAGCAGCTCCAAATGGTTTCCATCTCATTCCAGGTAGTCGGCCAGTGGAGAAAATAAACCCTTTCCCATTGATGAATCAAATTTGCAGCAATTAAAGGCAATAGAGCTAAAAGGAAACCAATCCCCAGGTGATAATTATCCAATATCATCATCATGTCCCAGCACCAAAAATTCTTGAAGCTGCCTCTCCAAACCAGAAAAAGTCTTAACAGCAACCGAAACACCTTCCAAGAGTACAGTAGTATAACGAACCACCAAAAGAAATTATGGAGGTGCAGGGTAGTATGTTCACAGGCATAAACCCAAATAAACTTAAAGTCCACAGCTTGAAACAAGCAGTAATCCCATGAAGATTTCCCATAATTTCCCAATGAGTCTTTGGGTATGGGAATAGGATTGCAGCAGAGATACACAAAACCATGTAGAGTCAACTCAAAATGTATATTGCAGGAAATAAGCAAACATGCAGTCATCCAAACATGACAGTAGCAGATACACCTCACTGTTCTGGGGTCAACACTCCAAAGAGAAAGGAATATCTCACTGGATGCTGTCTGAGATTTACATGGGTAGGCTAGAAACAAAGAGAAAAGGATCGCTCAACTTTTGACAGCCTCTCTGTTCTTTCCTCTCATGAAAAAGAAAGTATCCACCTGGCTAAAATGTTGGGTGGGCTGAAGAAAACTGACAGTACTAAAGGAAATTTAGTGCCAGCAAGTATGAAAGTTTGAAGCAAACCACAATCTAAAGTTCATGAGAAGCCAGAAACAAAGGCTGTAACATATTAACCATACTATCCAAGCAATTATCCAAGTCTTGAAAGCGAACCTTACAACTCTGGGGATACCACTCAAAAGAGAGAGATGGAACAAACTAAAAGTCTCACCGGTTGCTGTCTTGAGATGAAAAGGTTGGCAAGGGTCAAAGCAGAGGTTCACTCTTCTTTTGACAGCCGCTCTATTTTTACCTCTCCAACGGAGGATGGTGAGGGTTCTAAAAAGGGGAGGTTTGAAAAGGGAGAAAAATGCAAGCCAGATGGAGCACTTACAAGAGGCAGGTAACCAAAGTAGAGACACCAAAAATTGGGATTCATGGGCAATAGGATATGAGGGTTTGCAAAGAAGGAAGAGGACCCTTAAGAGATCATTTGAGGAGGGTGTAGGCATGTTGATGAAGCATAAAAGACCTCTGAGAACAAAGTAGTGGTCCTCGAACCAAAGCTTTATTAGATGCCAATTACAAGTAGGGTTGTTATTCCAAAAGGTGTGTAGTGCAAAGATATGAACAGTTTGCTTAGGAAGCCCATAAGGTGTCAAAAATGAAGGAGTTACAAAAATCTCTTGGGATGGAAGGATGAGGGTAGAAAAAAGCGAAAACAGGAAATATACCAAACTGAAAGGTAGTGATAGAAAGGAGAAAAGGAGGAGAATGTAATGGGCAAAAAGGAGGCACCAAGCTATAGGAGTTATATACCAGATTTCAGATAAAAGTATATAAAGCTTGGGAAAAGAAGCAGTCAAATCATCAGCATGAAACACATAAATTACCATCTATGTAAAATCAATAATAATAAAAAACCTTGACTCATGTAATAAAGGACAAGGGGATTGCTCAAGGTTACAGAAATGCTACAGTATTCCAAATTTGCCCTGCAGGACAGAACATAGAGTTAGGTACCCAAGTCTTCTACAATAATCAGTTATAGGGGTAAAAGACACTCCCTGTTCAGAGGAGGCAAGCAGATCTAAAATAGTGTTGAAAGCACTCAACATAGCCTCAAAATTATCTTTGATTGCTATCATTGAGGAAATCTGAAATTTAGGCAGTTACAAGCATCCAATCTGCATCTAGCAATGACAGAAGGACTGCAATTTTCGGGAGGTAAAATCCTTCGTTGATGGTTGTCACATGCATCATTAGCTAATAGATTACCTTGCCTAAAGGTATGTGTGATAGAATAATTCACCAAGTTCAGGAGAAGTTGAATTCTTTGTATTATATGAACTAGCTTACAATGCCAAGTGGATGATCTCAGTAAGCTGATAACAGCAGTGGCATCAACTTCAATGACAATGCTTCTGAAACCAAGATCATACGAATATTGCAGGCCTTTGTATAATGCCGTCAGTTTTGCCTCAATATTGGTTGCCATGCCAATGAAATGCTGAAAAGCAAAGATGATGGTTCTTTCATTATCCCTGAGAGGCCCTCCAGCTATAGCCAGGCCAGGATTCCCACAAGAACAGTCATTCTTATTTAACTTCACCCAATTTTCTAGTGGCTTCTTCCAGTAAACTGGAAATGGTAGTTTAGGAGCCTTAGAGTAAACCCTGATGCCCATGGAAGTAGCAATATGAACATCTCCTTACCAAAATTTATATTTAAAACCTTTGCCCCTAGTCAAATGCCACATGTATGTTCTTATTTTCTTGATTATTCTGAACGAGCAGACTGGAATGTTTCTATGTTTGCAGTCATTTCTAGCATTCCAAATAAACCATCCAATAAGAAGAGGTACAAGGTTCCTGATGTGATCGGGCAACAAAACTTAGAGGAAACTTCCCAAGCTTTGAGGATTGAGAGAACATTCTCGGTATGCAAAGCCTGAATATTGAAGATGTGATTGAAATGATTCTAGATTGTTATAGCAGAAGGGCTATTCCAAAAAACATGTTGTAAAGATTCTTCCTGATTACAACAGTAGCACTTGGATGCTAGAGTAAAGCCTTTACTCTGAAGCTTTTTATCCACAGGAATCCAGTGGTTTATGAGCCTCCACCAGAAGATAGAAATTGTAGGGGATATGTTTGGGTGCCAGATAGAAGTATAAGAGATAAGAGGTTTGTGATTTCTCAACACATTCCAAGCATTTTTGAGACTGAAAGCTCCATTTTCAGCAGCTTTCCAAATGGGAGTATCTATGGACAGGGGATCAAATTTGAGCTCCAAATCTTGGAGGACAAGATGTGGGGGCAGGACTTGTTGAAGCTTTATGACGTCCCATTCACCATGAGTCCAAAACTGAGAGACATGGTAATATGGCTTAGTAACTTGATGAACGTGTTGTGAGAGAGGGCCTTCTCCAACCCAGTGATCAAACCAGAAGAAGACATTTCTAGTTCCAAATTTCCAAAACATATGATTCTCAACATGCGGGGCCACCTTTTTTATTCTCTTCCATACTGGGGAAGAGTGGATAGAGGCATTGGCAAGACTCGTGGGTATTCCCCTGGAATATTTGTGCATTAAAGATCATGCCTAGAGAGATTTTTGCTGTCGGAATCTCCACCACAGCTTGTATGAGAAGGCTTCTATATTTTCCTGAATGTCTCTGTTTCCAAGCCCTCCTTCAGAGCAGGGAGAGCCGATTGTTTTCCAGTTCACCCAATGCATTTTTTTGGAGTTATCAGCAGAGCCCCAAAAAAAGTTGGCTAGAATGCTTTGAATTTTCTTGATGATTGTCACCGGAGGCTTCACAGTCTGGATAAGGTAGAGTGGAATAGAATTTAGTACACTTTTAATCAAAGTCAGCCTCCCTCTAGGAGTAAGTAGGCGAGAATCCCAGCCACTAATATGAGCTCTGATTTTAGTGAGGATGGGCTCAAAGAGTGTAGTGGTTTTGTTCCCTTTGTACAGTGGGGCCCCTAGATATGTTATTGGAAGATGAGATAAGTTGTACTTAGAGGCATCCTTAATGGCCTGAATTCTTTGAGAGGTCATGTGCTTGCTACATATAAAAATGCTTTTAGAATTGCTGATAAGCTGCCTTGAGACATCTTCATAATGCTCCTTTTTTCCTACCTGGAGGTTGTCTCTTTTGTACCTTTGTTTTGTTGTTTGGAGGTGGAACTTCAGATTTCTCAGAGGCTGAGGATTGGCCTCGAAAAGACTGTCTCCTTTTACCCACGGCCACTGTGAACTCACCTTCCTCAACTATCACATCGTCAGCAACATTCTGGGCTTGCTTTTGACTGTCAATTTCTTCCATTGCTATCTTTTGTCTTTCCATTTCTTTGTCTATGTATTCTTTAATATATCTAGCTTTTGCCACTTTTTCCCATTGCATTTGGGCTTCAATTTCCAAAATGTGGAGAGCCATTGAAGAACTTATGGCATCTGAAGGGGAATTTAGGGGTTCATCAGGTCTTGGAGCAGCAGCATGGGTTGATATTTGGGTAGGAGTATTTTTATTGGCAGCTTTTGGTGAGTGGGCTGTTTTGTGGGAAGGTGGCTGTTCAGCATTGACTGAGGCTGGGGTTTTTTCCAGGTTCTCTTTTGGGGTTGCAGGGACTTCCTCATGTTCATTGGATGCTTTAGGGTTAGAATCCACTGGTTCTGCAATATCAGTATACACTCCCGTGGCAGTTTCAATTTCTTTGATAGGGGTAATTATGGCTTTCTTAAGTGCTACAACCTAATTTTCCTTTATGACCAAAGCACCATGAGGCTTGAGTGGCACATATTCCACAGTTTCTTCGACTACATGTTCTTTGCCCTTAGTCTTTTGGACAGGTTGCCATTTCCCATGGGTTTGAATTGAGGCTTGCTTGGGTTCATGGGTAGGTTTATTGATTGGAGGTACCCATTCATCTTTGTTTTTAGCCAAGAGGCAGTTATCAGCATCATGGCCAAGGTGAGAACACTCCGTGTAGTATTTGGGAACATTCTCATAGACTACTTGCTAGAAAAAACCTTCTCCGTGGATGTCACCTTTAGAAATCCATACTTCTTTGTGCATAGGGCCTAGCAGATCAACTTCCACACAAATTCTAGCCGAGCTGGGTTTTGATCTAGTGGCAGTGGGTTCATCAACCCGGAGAGGTGTACCAAGAAGACTAGCAATAACCTTCAAAGCATCTTTATGGAAGTAATGAACAGGAATTTGTGGTAAGCTTACCCAAAGAGGCACAAGAGAGGATTCGATGTCAGTTTTGATCTTTGTGGCCACTTGAAGACCCGTATTGGGATGCCAAGAAAATTCCAATCTCGCGAAGCCACATTCTTGAGTAATCTTCTTCCAAATCCAGCTCAATCAAGACATGCTTTTTGTCAATATAGCCAAGAGAAAAGTTACCTTTGAGCCCAAGCTTGTCAAAGCATTTGTGCAATTCAATCTTCGATAGGATTCCATGGGAAAATTTCCCAACCAAAGCAAATCGTAGGGTGGTGGCAAGGGTAGTGATTTTAGAGGCCGAGAAGTTGATAGCAGGGCGTCCCTTGAATGAGAAAGGCTGCTTGGGGGGGATTAAGAATTCAGTACTCTCAGGGGCTGTATCATGAAAGGATTTCCGAGGGTTTTGGCGGTGTGCCGGTTTGGAGCCAAGGGCAACACCTTGGAGGATGTTAGCAAATGAAGGTTTAGGGTTGTTGTTGATCAAATGGGTTGAGTCTGGAATAGGAGGTTTCAGGGGTTAAATGTCCGCAGGGGTGGAAGGTTGAGGGTCTGACATGTTGAGAGAGGGGGCAGCTGCGATGGGTAGCAGGCTAGTCAAAGCTTAGATTTGGGCTAGCAAGTGGCCCAAGGTAGAGAGCATTTGTGTTAGAGAGAGAGTAGAGAGAGTGTTTAAAGTTTAGGGTTTAGGGTTTTTTTTTTTCTGGGGGAGGGGGTATGCTGCAGGGGCTCGAACCCGAGACCTCTCGCAGCGGATACCAAGCGGGTTTACCACTAGGGCAACCCCCACTCAGTGGTTTAAGGTTTTTTTTTTTTTGGCAAAGAGGTATTATAGGGTCCCCACCCTTTCTATTACTTGAAATAAAAGTACATGAAAAGCCATAGAGGCTCAAATGAGTTAGGATATACAAGAAATTTAGGAACTAAGATCCTAAAAACAAAAAGAGAAACAAGAAGCGTAAAGTTTTTACATAGAAATGCAAAGAGCAAAGATTGACTTGAATTGGTTTGAATTTCCCATGTATCCAAATATAAAAGCTCTTGTGGAGGACAAAAAATGTGGCGGCCAACGAAAACCATGTGGCCGAGAATTGTGATGAGTCCAAAGAATGCAGTTAATATGTTAGCCGAAGATGTGCATGAGCAATGGGAAGCCCAAAGCGCATAAGCAAAAACAAAAACCGAAGCAACAATGGCTGGTTCTTAGGATCCAAAAGCCGGCCAAAAAATCAGCTCTATCAAGCACCATGCGAATGCAAGGAAGACGAAATATCTGCAACACCAAATCATGCACACAGTCCCACCATAGTGAAGTATTCATTACTGCTCCAACCATGATTACCACGGCCAAAACCAAGCAACTTCCAAAGATTTCCACCTCAGTCCAGATAAGGAGTAAATATGCAGCCATTAAATTCCCCAAGGTTCCAGCAAGTGTGCAAACATTACTGTACAAAATTCGAGCAGGTTGGAAAATAAATCTGTACAAAAACTCCTGACCATGACACCCAGCAAAAAATTCC
>JAOXNR010000001.1:1163439-1185639 GCA_028571225.1 Parsonsia alboflavescens | reverse complement strand
TGAGATTATGAAATGCATGGCCATGCTTGAATAAGTAGATATGAGATATTTCTCTTATTCGATTTAATTAATCTACTTGGGGCTGAGAATTCAGATATCGAACTTTACGAGTATAACACGTTCCATGACTCGTGTTCAATTATGACGTCTTGGACAAAGAGATTAAGACATGTTATTTTTATCACGGAAGGTTTTGTCTTGTCACCGACATTCTCGTTATTTGGATGGTAATAATGTGTTGCAAGACACCGCTTATTGTACATGACACTAAATATCGTTAATGTCAAATGCCTATTTTACGAGGACCTATTGGGTTACACATTCAGAACGTATTGCTTAATGGGTAGAATCTCGTTTGGAACTTAAACGTAATTAGCTAAAGTTGTTTAGGCTAATTCACGAATAGGAATTAACCAAAATACTATTAAGAGTTAATTATGTGACTGAATTGTATTTTTCCAAGTTCGTTGAACCTGAACAAAGCTTTTCAGTCACACTCTGATAGGCCTCTCGTTTTTTAATTCAAATCTGAATTCGAAAAAAAAAGATTGATTTATCCAAAAGACTTCTTGTCACGAAGTCTTCTAGGTTTGTCGAAGAGATTATGCCTCTCTCTTTTCCGTAGAGTTCTTTTTTGTCAGAGTGTCTGTGTAGAGAAAAAAAAACAGAGAGTTCGAAGAAACAAAAAACGAGAAAAAAATATTCACGATTGAATCTAGCAGTTCAATCGTGCTTGTCCCGTTGCTGTGTCAGTGAGACGTGCACTGGAAGCAAATGTTCGTGTGACGAAGTAGAGGTAGAGGTCAGAGACTTTTGATGGTGAATACAGATTCCGATCTTCTATCTGAAAAAACTGAAAAAAGGTAATGTCTGTACCCTCTCTAAACTCCCTCCGATTGATGCCTGGAGGAGGTCTGTTTGTGGCCTTCCCTTAAAATAGATGTACCTTTGAGGGCATCGAAAGAGCATGATTATTGACACAAATGGAATTACGGACGGCTAATAAATCTCCCCTGTAATAAACTTCACTCGAAAGTTGTCATAGGAAAAGAAATTCAAGAACAAAACGACAATGTTCCTGAAGAAACTCGAAAAGAGAAATCTTATTAAATATTGTCAAAACAACAAAGTCTGCCCTCATTCAAAAGAAAATGCCCTTAAATAAACCTAATTAGACCTAAACCTATTCGAAAATATAAAACAACCACAAATTACGAAAATACCTTAAAACCCTAAAAAATATTCCAAAAAACAGAAAAAGGCCTGAAAGTCCATCAAGATGACTTCGGATGGCTGAAAAAGGCCTTGCATCATAGCAAAGCGATGAGTCTTGCTCTTTGGCCCATTCCGAATCAGTCCGGATCAAGCTCGTATTTCGTGCAGTCGCTTAGACCTGTGTAGACTACTCGTCGTAGGCTTAGCTGGTCTAACTGGCCCCTGTTCCCCTTGGTCATTCTCCTTAATCAACTCTGCGTCAGGCTCCCCCTCTTCCGAAGAGTTTATCCTTAAACTCGAATTGTCTCCATGGAAACGGGAGAAATGTTGCACATTAAGCATTAGCTCCCAACTTTTCCAAAATCTGACAAGGGCCGATGTTCCGGTCTTTAAGTTTATGATACGTGCCCAACGGGAACCGTTCCTTGGTTAATGTCACCCATACAAGATCTCCAACCTCGAACTACACATCTCGACGAGTCTGATCCTCATATTCTTTGTAACTAGCATAGGCTCGCTCCAAGTAGGACTTGACGGTAGCATGAATAGTCTGCAAATCAACCAATCGCTCTTCAACTTTCTTGGAAACAGTACCGGAACCCGGTATTGTAAGATCAATCGGACTCCTTGGATTCCTGTCGTACACAATCTGAAATGGCGAATACTGAGTAGACCGATTAACCGAGCAATTGAATTCAAACTCAATCTTGGGAAGAAGAGAATCCCAGGTGCTGAATATCACAACCTGGGCCCAGAGTATATTTCCCAACGTTCGATTTACCATTTTGGTCTACCCATCCATCTGAGGATGATTGGGACTACTGAACTTCAATGTCATCTCCAACTTCTTCCAAAGTTCTCGCTAGAAATGGCTCATGAACTTAGTGTCGCTATCAGACAAAATGGTCCAGGGTAGGCCAAATCTCCTGACTAATTCTCAAATACAAATCAGCTATCCTGCTAGCATCCATTATCGATTTACAAGCCATAAACATTGCCATTTTACTGAAACAATCGACCATGGCAAACCCAATACATGAACATAATATGCTGTCAAATCCCCGCTGTGTCCATGACAAACCCAATACAAAATCCATGGACATATCCGTCCAAGGCTTGTCTGGAATCGGCAATGGAGTATATAACCCTTGATTGCTATTGCTCCCTTTTGATACTTGGCAAATTTTGCATATCTTCACAAAGTTCTAAGCACTTTTGTCAATACCAAGACAATAAAATCGTTCCTTCCCAAAGTGACCTTGAGCATGCAATTCCTGGATAGTTAAAAGGAGTAATGATGTATCAGGTATGCACAAGCAATTACCTCGGAAAAGATACCCATCATAGAGCATGAAATCGCTCCATAGTTGCTGCTCCACATCTCGCACTACCTCTCCGAAGTCAGCATCACTCCGCAAATCCTCACACAAGCTTTCGAACCCCAAAGTGACAATCTTCATCATATTTAGCAAGGAATGACATCTACTCAAAGCATCAGCAACTTTATTCATAACACCCAGCTTGTGCTTGAGGATGAAGGTAAATTCTTGTAACATAGTTATCTTTTTCCCCATCCCTTTCTCTCGAAGCCTATTGCCTCATGCCAAAACCTTCTTCTTCTCCTTGCCATTTTCATCATTTTCTCCTCTCGGAAGTTTCTTGCTACCATCATATAATATTCTTAGGACTTTTTTATTCAAATGACATTCTCCTCTCAAAAGATTTTTACTACCATCATAAAACACTCTGAGGACTTTCTTGTTGAGATGACAATTTGGATGAATTGATGACAGCAACTGGGTTAATGACGGCAACGAATTAGAATTATGATACATGGTGTTCGAATTGAGTTGAATTAGTTCAGAATTTAGATTGGGTTAAATATTTTGTTACTTCAAAAAATTACAATCATCCAATTCAAATACAATTTCGTTTTCTTTTTTTTTTTTTTTTTTGTTTTTTAATCTAAAAATTACTCTATTTGAGAATTTCTTTTCAACTTTTAAAAAATGAAAATCCTGTCCAAATGCACCCTCTATATAATTCATGCTTTGGACTAGACAGAGTTTGATACCTGATTCTCTTTCACTTTCTGCACATTGTAATAATCCTTGCGTGAGACCAAAAATAAGGTGGAAGAGTCTTCTCCTTAAAAAGGATGAATATTTCAAAAGTTTTGAAAGTTTAAATTTGAAAAGAGAGTCCAAATGAATTTTTGAAGAGACTTTTTGTATTTTCTGAAAATAGACAATTGACTGCCAATATGCAGCCATTAATTCTTATCTTTCCAATTATCAACTAATAAAAACATTTTGAATGGGGGATTCCATGAAGCTTCAATGAGATCTGCAAAGAAAGGATTGAGAAAGTACCGATGACAGAGGATTGCGAAAGGAAAAAAAAAAAAACCGAAGGAGTTGACAAGACCTTGAAGAGAAAGCAGAAACCTCGAAATTTTCAGCCTCAGAGCTCAACTGTAAAGATTAATTAGATCTATTTTACCCATAATATAGTATAATACCAGAAATCAAATTATACAGACAAACATTCAACAGAAAGTTGTGTATAAATAATTAAAACCAAGCTCCCTGTGCAGGAAGAGATACATAGCAAGGTAATCACAAACAAACAACTTCCGCAGGGATACATTTGCACAAACGTCATCTCTTTAGACTGACTTCTGTGGGAATCTTGTATTGGAAAATCTGACTTTCAGCACAGGTTCCTAACAATCTTTCACATCTTATTCAGTCAGCAGACGAAGCTGATAGAGCAAACCAACAAACAACATTCACATTCTACATATCAGCCTGCTCAAATGGTACTCTCACAAACAACTGACCATGCAAAGTAACCACTGCTGATGTTTGATGAGGATCAATTCTTGATGGTAAGCTGACTACCTGGTAGAAGACAAACCGCTAGGGTCACATAAACTCATATTTTAACCTAGAACTTGAATGCAAAATTGATGGACAAACAAATGTATCAATCCATCAAGTCAAAAAATTTGAATAGCTTCATTTCTAGTCTGAGTTAATCCAAAAAAATTCTCTTCATAAATATTCTCACCAGCTGGAATTCTCATTGTCACAATTAACATAAGCCTCATTTGAAGCTAATCAACCTTTATGTTGTCACAAAGCCCCACAGAAGTACTACTGATTTCATGTAAATGATAATTTTACAACTCATATCCCATTATGTACATTTGTTAGTTACCAATTTTGCCACTGGCATACATCAAATGCAACCCATGGTCATGTCAATCATAAATTTACTCGCATTCATTGTAATTAGTGATCTTGTTACTTCTACACTCCACCCCTGCTGAAGTTAAAATTGCAGAACAACATTTTCAGGGTCTCTTATAGATTACTGCCAAGTTAAAGAAATATATGGTATTCTTTGGTTCACAATGGGGAGAGGGAGAGGCACATTTTACTTCTATTTTGTTCTGAGGGAAGAAAAGAAGAGGCTGAGTGAGTGGGGAGAAGACAGAAGTGTCATCAGTTATTTTACTTTTTTGTTCACCATTCTCTATTTTATAAAATTTTTTAAGGTTAAAAGTGGAGTCAATTTCGTCATTAATGGCTTTCATTTATTTTCTTTCCCCTTATCCCTCAAATTTAAAAATGGAAGAAAATGATAATCTGGAGGGAGTGGTGTCTCCTAATTTACTTGCTCTCCACATCTACATCCGAAAACAGGAATTATTAGTTATCCCCCACAAATCCCAACCAGAAAAAGGAAACAAGGAATGAGGACTAACAAGATTAGACCATGACTTTTTTTTTTTTCCTTTCTAAAGAAATTATAAAAATATAGACTCACCCAACTTTTTGATTAACAGAATCAATGAACCATTCATAAAAGAACAATAGGTGACATCCTTAGTTCTCCAGAAAAGAGAAACTTTACCTTTTTGAAAGGAGTAACACCCCAAGGATTATCCAGCTGTTCTGGTTGACCAGAGATAACCAGGCGTCCTGCAGGATCAGATTGAACTCGCACCTGATTTTACACCAAAATAGTCATTTATCTTGCAAAGACTAGTTCAAAAGATGGGAGAGATAATATAACAGGAGACTTCTCGAGAACAGGCAAAATGAGTAATGAAATATATTGTAGCCACAAACTTAATAGTTTCAAAATCCAACACACCATAAGCAAAAGAATACAGCTGTATTAGATTATAACATTTTGAAACCAATCCAAGCATGCTTAATTTTACTTCTTTTTTATGACCCTACATAAAATACTAAATCCCCCTCCACAGCTAAAATATTACTTTGAAAAATTAAACCCTAAAGAAGAAAAGAATTATATGAAAAAGAAACCGGTGACGCATGAGGAAAATTTTAAGTCAAAGCAAAGATCTTTGCTCTAGCTTTAATCATGAAACTTTAGGTTTATGAGTAAGTAGCAGAGATGTCTTGTTTAGTTCAATTTATGAGACTCTAAGGGCTCGAAGGTATTCAAATAATTTTTATATTCAACAGTAATTTCCCGTAGCCTTTATTTATCATTGCTAACCAGGAATACTCTGTTAACATGATCTATAGCTATTCCTAGTTAATCTAATCCTAGTTCATGACTTGGTAAGTCAGTCTTCATATAGATCACAGATCAGAGATAAGCAGCAGATTGATGCTTCTAGAAACAGGCTTCCACAAGATGTTGGGTTGTATATTTCTTCGAAAATGAAATCATTATGCAAAGCAGGTGTTGATACATACATGATTAAGGCTATTCCAAGCAACACATAAGAGGATGCATCTCAAAACCTCACTGACGGTGAAATGATTTGGATCTGATGGATGAACACGTCAATTTTGAATCCAACATAATTAGGGACTTGAGAAAAAGTTTTTGCTTTTGTTTAATAATGAAATGGGGAGCACAATGAACTGCTGAAAATGTGCACGTCTTGACCATAAAAATTAAAAATTGTGTATTGACTTCGCCTGAGAATGACAAATTCAGGCAAAAAGGTCCTAAACCAACACCATTAAAAGTTCAAGGACTCTAGAAGTTAAAAAAAATGTTTGGACCTAGTTGTCACGAAATAAAAGTTCTGCTGTTATCTCCCTCGTCAAATTGAACAAGAATATAGTATTCAACATGTAGTTATTATCTCTTTTACTGTTATTACTAGCACTATACTTATTGCAGAAGTGCTGTAATTCATGTGAACAAAGCATCAAACAAACATACAAGATACAGAAAACTGAATTATCTTCACATGAGATCACAGTTAGCAAAATAGTGAAAAAGGAACTAGAGAAAGAATCCATTTACTTGCCTCTTCGCGCAAAAGCCCAGGAACTAAAGCATATACTTCAAAGCAGTCTTTCTGCACAATTAATTTTGTCAAAGTAATTAAAATATGTAAAAATAAATAAATAAATAAATAAAAACTTTGGAAGGCAGGAGCAATTTATGCATAAGGAACTTACAGTTTTCTGCACATTGATCTTCACCCAATCAGCAGGATCACCAATATCAACCACCACCGTCTCCACTCTGTTTTTGAAAAATATAAATTAGTAATCTTCTCCGAGAAGGAAAATAAAATTTGAGTAATTTGAGATGCCGTAAAGTTAAAGCAGAGGTCATGTCATCTCATAATCTTACCCTGGAATTTTTCTACTTCCATAAAGAACTCAAACTAGAACATAGAATTTGAGAAAAAGGGAAAAAAATTAGACAGATGAGAAAAGCAAAGATAACACTAGTGTTCATATTTATATTCAACCAAGCAGAACTGTCAGATACAAGTTTGAAATTTTTCATGATTACAACTAGTCAAATTGCCTTGCTCAACTTGAATTTTCAAGTCATCCTTCATAACTGTCTAGTCAATATCAAGACAAGAAATGTTGTAGAAGTCTAGAACAGAAGTACAGCAGTTTGATTTTGAAATAACTGAAAATGCGCAAAGGTACAACTCAATAGAACATGTAGTTGAAACGGATAATTGCGAAAAACTGACCAGTTCAAGGGGATGAAAGTATTCTACACTTAATATTCCAATATGTATAAATTTGTAATAGGAGATTTTCATCCTAAGACAACCTTAACCAGGAAAAATGATACTCCCTCCATCCGGAATTAAATGTCCACATTTCCATTTTAAGTTGTCCGGAAATAAATGTCTCATTTCCTAAATTAGTTAAAATTTTCTTTAAAAATTGATATTGTTAAATGTGACATAAACTAAGTCAACTCATTTTTTTAAAATTTGTGCAAGTCAAAATGAAACATTCAATTCCAGACGGAGGGAGTATTAGACAATGTCCATGACAATCTAGAACAGACCAGATTCCCTAATCTTTAATCACGAAATAGGATGCTCATACCTATCTGGTGTGTTGTCTTTAAAGCATAGGTGAAACAATACAGATGCCAACACATTCAAAGAGATTTGCATTTGTCATATTTCCGAAAAAGTATTTAGAGAGAGAAAAAGAAAAAGACGAGTACAGACCAAGGATGACGTTCAAGAAAAATTTGTTTTTATTAATTTCTTTTAAAGAGAGAGATTAGCCACCACCCCACAGAAGAAATGAATTGTTTAGGCAGAACCCTTTTTTTCTGTTTTTTGAATGAGGGGGAGGAAATACTGGTCTTTGCCCAGAGTCAATCCCAAGACATCTATCTTAGCTACAACTGTTCTACCATCGAGACATTGTTTTTGACTTTAAAAAATTAAGAACCTCAAAAGATATATTTATCTTCTTTTTTATCGCAATCTGACAAATACAATTCATTCCCTAACTAAAATAACCTTTTACACTCCAATTTAGTTCAAATTCCATTTTTTTAATCCCACATGTTTGCATTCTGCATCCAAGTATATATAATATGTGTTCCAAGACCAAATTATTCTTGTTTCTTTTTTTGCTTTTGTGTTAAGCTTTTCAAATTTTATGAAATAAAGGTAAATGGTAGGCTACAAAAGGAACTATTTTTAGTGAACATGTCACAGTTTACTGTTTTTGCTGTTCCTTTTGGGGGCTTGTGAAGACGAACTTAACAATATGAACTTATCTCTTATTTTCTACAGACACAAGTTATTCCTTTTTACACTATTTCAAGTGCATGATGCCGCATTTGGATTGAGGAATTAGAAGGAAAAGAGAATGATATAAGTGTTTCAATTATTTTTTAGATATCAAGGAAAGGAAAGGGAGGGACGTGAAGGGATTGGGATTGGGATTATTCAAATTGCCAATCCAACTTCAAATTTTCTCCAATGGGTTTGAAAACTAAAACACCGAAGCAAGGTAACCCAGAGATCTTAACTGTGGTTTTGATGCTTTTAGGCGTGAAACCTGGAGCGTATGATCAACAGGAGACAGTCTTTTACGTTTCAATAAACCTTGATTAGAATCAGAATAAAAGAGTCAAAAACCCTTAGATGATATGACATCATAAGCAAACTCCATACGTTCATGAATATATCTTACCAACGCTTTTAAGCTGTTTTTCACGCTTAGGCAAGGACACTGAGCTTTTATCCTGCAAATAAATGTTCCCGGCATGAATAATAACACACAGTAGAGGATCAAAAGTAACTTTAAAAAATTAACAATTGAATGGCTTGAAGTATTAATGCGCAAAAATATACCAATTAAACAAACCTTAATAATAGGATCTCCAACCTCTCCATTACCAAGAAGACGCTGAGAGTGCCAGCCCTGCATGGCACGAGCCGCAGCATCCCTTCTGGCTCTACCAGATCCTGATGCTTGAACAAGACCAGTCTGCAGAAATATAAAGTTCCCAGAACAGTAAGAGATGTTTGCTTGTGCTTTCATAACAGAAGAGAGAAGTGGAAATTTTCAGAAAGAAAAAATAATAAATAAATAAATAAAGCTTTCTATTGCGCCTTGGATTCTAAAGTGCACAATACATAGTACAGAATTTTTTTTCCCCCTTTTAGATGCTGCCATGTTTGCTTATTAAAAATATTGTTCTATGCTTGAAACAATGAAACTATTTTTTGTGTGCCCATAGTCTCTATATCCTCTCTCAAATGCCATCTAAAATTCCTCACTATTGTTCTCTATCCAAAAAGACTTTTTTTCATGAAACAGAGTATGTTTGCATAATAAAAATATGTTTTAAGTTATATACAATGTGCCCGTTTTTGTGTTCCAAATACTCTTGCAATCTCTTTTCTCTCTCAAATTACATCACCATTCTTCACCATTCATTGTTTAAGATTGCTCATGTAAAATGGTCCATCCTAAAAGTCTCTCCATGTTTGCTGATTAAAAAATGTGCCAACTAGTTTTTCTCTCTCAAATGACATCTCTATTCTTGTGTTATTCTCTCATAAAATAAGACCCTCCCAGTCAGAACCATTCGTAAAACAATGACCTTATTTTGAGTATAAAAATGTTTTGCAAAGCACATGACTATCTCCAATGAAAAATCACAAACTTGTTTGACTCACACACTTGGACTAAGTACAGTAACGAAGAACATCAAGGGTAATGCCAAGGTCATTGATCTGCCGTATGTCACCAGCATAGAGGCATGCAGCCAACACAAGGCAACTAGCTTACAGTCAAGATTGTTTTCTGCCAAGGGTAAACAATATCGCATAATGCAGAAAATTCCAATTTTAACAAAATCTTCAGCATATATAACAGAATTTATTGCTAATACTTTGAATTGAGGTTTTGATGAACTCAAATTCAGTTTGACAAACAACAACCCCAGTCATAAGGCATAAAAGAGAAGATAAAAGATTTAAAACAGACAAATTTTGTTGGAAGGCATCATCAGTGACTTTTCAGCCTTGACTCTCAAGTAAACTTTTCTTGAATTCAAATGCAAGTCTATGCATATTAATAATAGTTAGCTCAAATGTCTATGCAAACACAATCATTTACTCCAAAGTTGTTAAATAGCAGCCATCATAACGCCATGGCAGATGGCGGATGGCGGTGGCAGGATTTATCCAAAACACCATGAAATTTTCATTGCCTGGTGGATCCTCCATATATGGTGGCGCCAAGGTAGCATGGCAGGTGGCGATTTATGGCAGGTACAGCAGATGACAGCGGATTGAAACCTCAAAATTGCCCTAATACCCACATAAATCTGGTATGGGTATAATTTTATTAGGGTTACTTTCGTATTTTAAACCTAAAAACCTTAAAAAACCCTAATTTTAGACTATTTCGTATCCCAATTGAACTTACCAAAGTAGAAACCTGGAGACTGAGGAGTCAACACTTGACAGTAACTTCAGGTTATTCTTCTTCCTACTTTTTCTTCTTTTCTTCTTCTTCTTTCTTCTTTAGCTGTTGACACTCAGAACGGAGTCACATTTCATTTCACAAACTATTTTCTTCTTTCTCCTTCTGGTTTCTCTCTTCTTTAAACAGACTCTTGTCACTATGACTGACTCAAAAATTTTTTTCTTTTTATAAATAAAAATCCTTTTTCTTCCAGATTTTTTTTTAAAATTTAATCTGACTTCCTTTTCCTTTTTCTTTTTCTTTTTTTTTCAAATTTTCCATTTTCTGTTTTTTTGATCCATATTTTTGGTTATTAAATTTTAATTCCATTCTATTTAAACTTTCTGGTTTTTTTTTTCTTTTAAATTTTATATTTTTTCTGAAGAGGAAGAGGATGTGGGTCTTGATGGTAGTGATGAATGAGAAATTTGAGAATGTCGGTTACATGGATGAGGATCCAGATGAATTAGATATTTAGTCTTTTACATTACATGTTGAATTGTTATTGAACTTGAGAAATTGGGTTCTTATTGTGTGATTTGGGAGTTTATGCTTTGTTTCTCGTGAAATTATGACACTTTATGATGTTTAAACTATTTTATTTCTTGAGTTATTTCACATATGATCTTTAAATTTATGTGTATTGTCATTTTATATGATTTTATATATTAATTTTTACTATGTTATTTATTGTTTTATATATTTGTTTGTTTAGCCGCCATTCATCCGCCATTTCCACTATGGCCGTTGTTTGGCCTTCCACCATCCGCCATTAACAACTAGGATTTACTCCCTCCCTATTTTTTTCACTTGTTCTGGAATAGAGATTTTTTTATTCGTCACAAAATGAAATCAAGATACTATTTATCACTTTTTCCACATTATACTTTTATTTTTTCAATAGAGTATTCTATTTATCATTTCTAGTACCAAAAACACCAGTATCTAGGAGGACTAGTTAAAGTCTCAACCTCAAAATAAATTTTAACAAGATGGTTGATTAATAGTCTGATGATTTAGGTTAACCATTAGAACCACTCAAGATGGTTGATTAATAATCTGAAGAAATTGAACATTAGAAACTTTATCTTTAGATGAATTAAGCAATGGCCAGTAACATAATCTCAGCTTCTCACAGGACTCATGGAAAATAAGCAACAAATTCAATTGGGGAAAACAGGAGTAACCAAAATTGTTCTTTTCTTGAAAAGCTCCTAAAATCTAGTTACTAAACATAGACACAGTTGAATAGAAACTAACAAAGATTTGCAGAAACAAAAAGACTGCTTCAGGCTCACGACTACTTGCTTGTACATGAACAAGTCACTATTTCTCAGCTAATCTATAACATCATCTTTAATAGTTCTTTGCCAAAAGGAACCCTATCATATAGCAACACCAATGAATCCAAACACGATGGAGGAAAGCCCCCAACCTCACAACTAACATACTATGTTAACTGCAATGGCAAAGTTGTGGACTACTTTTTCAAAGTGCAGAAGTTCAACGACGCACACCTTCAGATGCTACTCTCAGACACAGGCCAAATTATGTGTGCACAAGAGCCACTGGATAAAATTCTTTCAGACTCTAGGATCTTATACAATGAAAAGGAAACCAAATCTGCTCTAAGACTAGACTTAAAGCACTAGCTTAATTGACATCCGGAAGAGACAGAAGGTTTTAGCTCATGAGGAAACTAGGGCTTTTAAATTGTCCAATTATGAGAAAATACTGAAAACTGTCTTAAATCTTTCACTTGTAACTTACTACCATCCAAGTGCTTTTAGTTGTTGAGAGAGACCTGCATCCTGAATAACTTAAACAAAAGCAATACAGAAAATGAAATTGTGACAGAACCATTATATGAAGAATGTACCGAGCCACTACAGCTTAAGCAAATATCATGACATAATGACAAATCTATATTTGGAAGCAGTTAACAATTGAAGGGGAAATAACGAGATTCCACAGATAAGTTACCAGATTTCCAGTAACAGAGGGTTCAGAAAAGGAAGCATCACTGAAAGGAAGTTCACCACTTCGCATTTTGTGCTTTTCATATTCCAGCAGAGCCTGCACCAGCAGCAGCAACACATTAACACAGCTGATGAGTGCCTCTCCCCAAACAAACAAAAAAAGAATTGTATACATATACACTATGTTTTTTCTACTAAAATATTTAAAAATACTTCAAAAAGTTTATCTAAATACAGCCTAATTATGCATTATCTCTCTTTTCCCTTCAAGCTTATGGTTAATGAACTTCAAAAAATGCACTTAGAAAAAGGTAAAAGTACATTGGTTAACAAAGTTCAATAATGGGAAACAGCAGAGTTAAAAAATTAATTCAGTAATGTGGTAGATCTGGTTAGGTATAGATTAGGAGGGAAAAACATTATAAAGTCTATCATTTAGAAAGAAAACAAGTAATCTGAACAAACAAAAATGGAAAATTACAACATCTAGGAGGGGGGAAGGGTATAATACAAAACGGCTTTGTGATAAGCCTCTTTTACAGCTGGTTTGGGATGAATGAAATGGAAATAAAAGATGAGAAGTGGAAGAAAGAAAGAAGGTTTACCTTGCCTAGGAGATTATTTAGGGCAGAAGAGAGAAGGAAGAACATAACTCCTACAGCGAGTGTTTCTCCCCAAAGTTGCAAAAGTAACATTTTATAACAACCTTCTTTTTCTTCTCAACTCCCAAATCATTAAAAGTTAAGTCTTCATTTCAGTTTTTTCCCCTAAGCACTCCAAACTACATTATTTATAAGTTATGACCTCAGTGTTGAATAGTTCACTTCATTTCACCAGGGGAATGAGGTATCATTTCAAAGTGAGAGGTACTAATACAAAACCACCATTGAACGTATATATCAGAAGTTATAACATGAAGCAAAACCCTTAGGAATATTTCACCATTGAAGATATATGAGTATTGAATAAGTCTGTTGGTTGTCAGATTTTACATGTCTTAGAGCATAGCTAGGGCACTGCTCCACATCCTCCTCAATGTTTCCCGACATTCAGTATGTCTTCTGGCATGATCTCCACATCTTCTAACATAATCTCCTCAGTCCACATTCAGTAAAACTTCTAGCATGATCTCCACATCCTCAACATTCCTCCACATTCAACATATCTTCTAGCATTTTCTCCACTTCATTACTTATTTGCTGAGTCCTACGACCCAGTGCTGAATCAATGTTACACGGCTCATCTATTTATTCCCACATTATTCCCTTTCTGAATCTGTTTAATCTTTCTTACCTTCATGAATGACTCCCTATATGATGAATCTGATTTATAGAATTTAAATTTATCTCAAGTATAACAGAGTCAATTTGGTGAATTGATTCTTTAGTTTAACTTCCTTTTCTACCATGAACTACATTGTTGTGGGTCAATGAGTGGAGCACTATTTTCTTTACATCATTTCTTCCCTTAGTGAAAAGTAATGCAGAAGACTAAGGTTTCATTCAATTGCTTTCACTTGGAAAATGGTTTCTACTAGATTCAATAAAAGTTCTTTGCTGCAGAGTAGGTCTTTTAAAGCTACGAGTCCAAATAAGTGTTTGATGCCCAAATCAACAATCAAACTAAAGCATCAGTTCCTTCATTTTCACCCAATGAGGAATATAAGATTGAATTTGTTCACCTTTGATGATGAGAAGCAGGTCTATCCTAATAGTCACACTGTTCTTGTCCCGTTACTCATAATTATTTTTATTCTTGACATAGTTCCTAAGTTGGTTTTACATAGTGAAAGTAGAAAAGAAGGTTCTCAAAAAAGTAGTACCATTTTCCTCCTCAAGGGAATTTTAAGTGATAACTACAGGTAATAAATCATAAAGTGTAAACAGGCTCAAGGTAGTATCATTTTTATTTCAGTAAATGAATCATGCAGTTTGAATAAACAAGTGTTAATGTAATTTTCTTGCTACTTAGTAGACCTAAATGAGCCTGTGCACTTCCACTCCTTTCCATTCACACAGATTGTCAAATTCATAACTGTACTGTGGTTGTTAATATATCCACAACCTATCATGCAACAAACCAACCAGATTCCTGTCAATATCACAAAGCTGAGCATCGCTATTTAACATAAGCATTACCTTTTCATAGAACCCACGGAATGTCCAGGAAACAGTAGTGCATGTCCTACAGAGTAAAAAAGGCAAACAAAGAGCTAATAATGAATAATAGATGTCATGCATATCAGGTATATCTAAAGGAAACATCTAGAAAATGGAGCCACCTTTTCATGATACATATTCAAATATCATCCTCCATAGGTTAACTTCCTAGAATTATATTTGAGAAAAAGTTATTAGTGCTTTGTTAGGCTCAGTTTAATTGGCTGAGGAGGGAGGTGAACAAAGGCAAGAAATAGGGCACATTCTTCACCTTTTGTTTTGTATGGAAGATTGGAACAAATGGAAAGTAAGGAGAAATATTGCTCAGTTTCTCATCCTTTCAATCGGACCATCTTAGAGCTTTACCTACTCTAAACACTCCAAACCACTCAACTTATTATCTTTCCCCTCTTCCACTGGAACAACACAAAAGTAGCATTCATTTAAATTTAATTCTTCGTCTCTTTCCTTCCACAACAATTGTTTGAGAGAATAATTTCAGGTAACCAGAAACAGTTCTTCATCTCATTTTCTTTTTGAGTTTGATTGAATTAGGTTGGATTTTAATTAAATTATTCTATCAGTATAGATAAGCAGGAATAGATTACCCAGATTTTACATTGAAGCATGAAACCTTATTGGCTTATCCAGTTCCGTTCTTGCTTATGGCAAAATCTTCTTGCTGGCATTCCTTTTAAATTGGTAAGGGATGAGTTTCAGATTTATGAATTGTACTATGTGCATGGATTAAAATGAAATCAAGCTATTTAAACTCATTAAAACAAACATGCAAGTTCAATTTCCATTGTTGGTCAGTTCCCATAGCTTTCTGTTTGCAGCTTCTCTCTAATGTTATTCTAACTGATTCTTGCCCAAGTTTTGAGGAAAAAATTGATGCTTGTATTGTTTCCGAAGGTCAAGTAAAGGTGTAGGCTTGATTTTCTGATGTTCTTGAGCGAATATAAAGTTTTGTGGCTGATTTTGTGCTTGATTAGCATTAGATGAACTCCTGATGTTACGGGATGAAACTTGACATTTTGGTACAGGTTCCACTCAAATGAAGATTTTGTAATAAATATTACTGATGCAGAACATAATGCAGTTTAAGAATCCCAAAATTTCAAATCAAGTAATGCTTCTACCATCCAGCTGTACTCTTTGAAATTCTACTTTACAACTCAACAGCTTGGAATGTTTTGTTCAGTTTACAAGCTTCTGGGATTAAGTGTATTTTAGTAATCTGCATATTTACATTACTTTCCAAGAGTTTTTAATAATTGTTGCCTATTAGGAATAGGTGACACAACACTCCATGCAGAAGGCATAACACCATAAAGGTCCTAGGTCTCATTCCTAGGGTTTAGCCCACCCTTTCCTTTTGAGGTGATGCCATAAGAGTTCCTTCCCTTATTTTCGTTATTTTAAAAATTTGTAACTACCTACACATTAAATCCTATTTGATACTGAGCTTTGTTCCAGTAGGAAAACCTTTAATCTCTAGCAGAATTTAGGTAGTTTCAGCACAGCTTCAAGTATATTTGTCATGCATCAATCACTACCTAATATTCCTTGCTTGGATACCTAATTTAGTCATTGCTGCATGATAGGAACCCACTCATGCACAAGTTTCTATCATTGTTAGCAGAAGAATAGGGGTCCAACTACTGCCTACTCCTTCTACAACTAACCACTGATCCCATAACTTCTTGTAGCTACCTGTAACTATTCTACAGCTACCAATAACTGGGTAGGATATTTATTATAAAGAGCTAGCTTTATTTCTATTTTGGCAGCAGAGATTTTATGGATTGATTGTCTTATGTAGGAGACCTAGTCCTTCTCGAAATGGACTTTATCAATTGTATTTCCTTTATATTTAAGTAGTAGATTATCAGTTTGTTTATATTTTTCAGCCTTATTTTATTTTATTTCCAGCTCCTATCACTGCACCATGATCTTTTGGTTGTTCTACTCTATCAGTTCATAAATGACTTCCTCCCACTCCCAGAGTGGCTGATGATAGGCTTAATTAGAGCTATGAAGCCATTCTTGGATCCAAGCCTGCAACTTTGGGTTAATTGCCAGGGTTTGGATCATGCTTTTTGGCCTGGATGCTTAATCTTTTCGCTCCGTTCATCTTTCATAGTCTCGATTCAATAATTTCTTTGTATCAATTCATAAATGTGGGATAAGGACACATGCACAAGTCTCCTCCTATGTAGCCACGATGGACCTAACATTTTCTACATACCAACTGTACCAAGTCACAATGGAAGAATCTTAAATTAAAACCATCCTAATGCATTGAAGTGTTTAAATATACAACCAAAAACACAATATGGTGCAGCACGGAGAAGATCATGGTCTCAAAAGGTAAAGGGTGCAAGCTCATAGCAAGATTATGTTGTATTGATCTCTTCTACTTAAGTGCACATATATATACCCATATAATCCTATAAAGGCAAAAATTCTCAAAATATTGTAATAAGTCAAAATGGAAGAATCTTATATCAAAACCACCTAATGCATTGAATTGGTAAAATGTTTGATAAACTGACAATTAGTGTCAAAAGAAATACTAAGGATATTTTGCAATATGGTTCTGAAGCCCATATTCTCATTCCCTTTTGGCTTTCTGAAGTGGGATTTATGCCAAAGATGAAAAACCTGAAGGGCACTAATAGATTGAATAAACGAGGGAAACTTCAGAAGGTTAGTCACTCACAAATGTTCCAGCTTAGACACATAGAAATTCACTTTGCCCTAAGAAATATATATATATGTATATATAAATAAATATATATATATATATGTGTACATGACATTTTACATCTATTTTGGGTTTTCAATGATATTTAACCTTCTAACTGAAACAAAAGGGACAAGAGATCTAGCCTGATTTGTGCTTTTTTCTTCTTTTTTTTTGTTCCGTTAAATCTGTGAGTTTTAAAGTAGTTTTGGTGATCTATCTGGAAGATATAAGTTTGTACTTTAAAAGTGATTTGACTATGAATCACTTTTGCAGATTCTGAAGAAAATTTGTGAACTCAGTGGTATCTTAGTCTTATCTGGTATAGATTATCTAGAGTAGGCCTAAAATTTACTCAAAAGATGGAAAAAAATAGCCCAGTGAAAGTTAAAATTTGTTGGTCAGAGCTCAGCAGCACCGATTTGCTCTTGCCAGACAGCTGTTAAATTTGTGAAGGAGAAGATTGGGGGGGGGGGGGGGGGGGAATGAGGAAGAAAAAGAAGGAATCTTTTTTTCATCTATAAAAAAGAGAACAAGAAAATAAAAAATAATAATACAATCCAACTTCCTTTCCCCCATTAAAAGTTCAAATTGATTTATCATTCCAAAGTTCCTAAATACATTTTCCAAATATAGATTTGCCAGACTTTGCAAATTGAGATAAGGCTTACACATTGATCACAACAAGTAGTTTGGACAGCAATGTAAAAAATGGCTCACATTTCAGATGGCAGATTTTTTTTTTGAAAATATTGATAACTGTTTCAAGTGTTAAAAGTGACGAAACTTAAAAGCTGGTTACAGTTGCTATTGCTTTCATGATTTGTACTTGATAAAGATGTGTCTAAACCAGTCACCCATAGAATCAAAGTAACTGAAATGAAGTTGGAATGGGAGGCCCCATCAGAACGGAAATAGCTTTTAGAAAGTACATTTCTTCAGTTACTTTTTATTCATGCTTGTAGAAAATTTCACTAAGAAGCTCTTACTTTGGGGGATTAAAGGATTCTCCAACTTGCCGCCACAGCTTGCAGGAAGTCACCTGCCAAACCAAATAGGAAATCAATTTGACAATCTCTGTACTTTACAGATTGTCATCCTAATAAGTTCAAATCCCTCCAAGAAGTAATCACATTTGCATGCACTTATTTCAAGATGCTTGAAAGAATAATTTCAAACAGCAATTAGAAACCTTCAAGGTTCTGAAATCATATGTGCAATTGCAAAAACCACTCAAAATAAAGTTCACGAAGAAACCACCTAAGATATTCAAAATATTACCACTTGGGGACTGACATTCTAGAATTAACAAGGTGTCACTGAAGCATGAAGAACTTCAGAAAGAGTAAAAAATGACACTTAACATAGAAAATGTGAGATAAAAGGATCATATAGAAGAGAAGATAAAAAGGAGATTTAAGCTGATCTCATTCATTGTATATACACATTGACTTAATCATACTACTGAATATAAAAGAACCGTAGATTACTCATAAGAAGATATCAGCTTTAGTAATTTCATTTCCATTATCAGTAATCAATTTTTGTTAACCAATTTTTTGTTCACAAATACCTTTGTGTAACCAATAAGCAGAAGAACTTGAGATTACACATACTACTCTCAGAGCATCAACTCAAAAAATAAATAAATAAATAAAAATTCAAGGAATTCTAACACTTTGGATTGCATATTTGCTACTATTTTAATATAACATGAAGACTTCAACACTAGACCTCCTCCACATTCAGGCATTGATGCAAATGAATCAAGCATAAGAAGTTGAGCAACTATATAATCAATAGACCTGTTCATAGCCACCGAGTTTGATCACAGCTCTCCACAACCTATTCAAATTGCAACCAATAAATTAGCCAAAAAACAGGGAATAAAGAAAAACATCAAAAGTCAAAAGTGAATTTAGAGAAGTACTGACTTAAGGCAATTTAATGGTTCACCATAGAACTTTGGGGGCTTGAATTCCAAAGACCTTTCTTTGTGAAAAACCTCCAGGTCTTTCATAAAAGCTGCTTGCTCCTCCTCTGTTCCTGCCTCATTTCCTACAACAGCATTTGAGTCAAGAAGAAATGTCTTACCAGGTGTTTTAGTATCAACCTCCGGTTGAACATTTTCTGGCTCTAAACTATCCCTCTCAACCTCATCAGTGACTGTAACCTCCATCTCAGGTGCCAACTCTAACCCCATCACTTCTTTGCCTACAGTTGTCTCTTCTGCTTTCTCAAGTGAAAAAATCGAATCTTTTACCTTACTTTCCAATGTTTCCTCAGCAGGGTCATCCCCCATAGATGTATCAACAGGTGTCATATCAATGTCCTTGGTTTCATTCTGTGCAGGTAGCTGAACCACAGTTGTCCCATCGGTCTGTTCACATGCCATCTGATGGTCCATCATTATTCCCGGAGACCTGTCCTGCAGGTCAGAATTACTTGGATCTTTGTCAGTCCCCTCTCTGCGACCAACCGAATCAATTTTATCAATAGCCACAGATGCAATCATAGCATCAGGAGATTCAATAAAACCTTTTTCCTCCGTTGGATTGCACATGCCCTTGCTGTTGTTTTCGGTGTTATTAGGTTCTCGAGTTGAAATTTCAGCAGAATCAACACCACCAACACATGGCAAAACCGATTTCTCAGTAACTTTCTCAGTATCCAGGGAAAGCAATGTTCCTTTACCCTTTTCACTTCCTTCCTTGGATTCAAGGTCAGACTGCTGATTTGCCTCTTCATGAACAGCCCCAGCTTTGCTAATGGCTTCAGTATCGGGCTTATTTAACAGTTGTTGTTCCTTGCTACCCTCCATACTTGAATCAATCACAAGTAAAGCCTGCTGCCACAGAAACTAAAAAAAAAAAAAAACACACTTTCCGCTCTTAAAATTAATAAAAGGAAAAGGGAAAATTCCAGGTCAAGGAATTAATTATAGCAAAAGGAATAATTGAGAGCGAACAAAATACTTGAATGCCCTAAATACAGAACAGAAGAATGCATAAAGGAGCTGTTTCGTCACGTTGCAAAAGAGAAAGATAAAATCTTAGGGTTCATTAACCTCGCTTAAGAACTCAAACAAAAAAAAAAAGGAAAAATTTAAAATTCCCAGTCATCCGGGAAATGTAGAAGGCAAATGCTCTTCTAAACATTGGTAAACAAAAACTGGAAGCTGAAATTACTCTGCATGTCTATGAATGCCGAAAAAAATAGATGAAATGAAACATCTTACTGGCTTAAATGGCTTCAGAAGTTGGAAAATTTCAATTGGAGTGCTTTCCTTCGGCTATATACCCCACTGAAAACTGAGTTTTGAAGAAAAAAGTAACGAAATAGACATGCTCTGCTGCGAATTTGAAGCTTGAAACTTGCGAACTACAAACAACACGAGGATTGCTAGCAACTCCAAAGAAAGAAAACACCCCGGTTTCCTAGACGGAAAATTATGCCGAACGGTGTCCACCGTTACCCTAGGTAGTGGGTTGTGTTGGTGGGTTTAGCAACAGTGTTTTTGATTTTTTTTTTTTTCTTTTTTGGAAAAGAATATTTGTTTAAATAGTAAAGTAATCTGGATGAAAAGTTATGGATTGCATAGAATTAATTGCATCAAAATAAAATATTCAGATCTCAATTTCTTTTTTTTCTCTTCTCTTTTATGGCTAAATACCACCAAGACAAAAAATCGGATATGCACCCGTCCATGGCCCATAAGTGGGTCATAAATATATTCCAATTAATTCCTAAATATATCCAAATGGATGTATCTAATTTCAATTTTACTCAATTTTTAAAAATATTTCAATTCTATCTAATTGGATTGCCAAAGTTTCAATCTATACCCAAAAGTCAATTTAAACATTTTTTTGTAATAAAAATTATAATAGAAATGAAAAATTACGTCATTACCCTTATACCCAAATCGAGACAAGGGCACCAACGGTTCTGTTTCTTCCTATTTCGAGACCGACTCCCCACCTTCTTCACCACCAAACAATCGAAACTCTCTACCTTTTCCACTCTTTATATTTCTTCTACTCTCACCCATTTTCTTTCCTTTCTTTCCTTCTTCCACTCTCATTTTCTTCATTCCCAACCGAAGCTGCCCCTCATTCCATTTTTGCAACACACTTCAGCCGAATCCACACTCCCGCGACAATGCCATTCGCCGGTAGATCACTTCATCGTCGTTGTCGCTGCCATTACCGATAGGTTTTCTTCAAACTTAAACCTTTACTTTGTGTCGAATAGGCTATATGTTGTTTATTTCGATTTTGTATTTTGTTGCAACTGTCTCGAACAATCGTGCATGAGTTTGAAATTGTGTCTCGAAATTATTTGGTTGTGTGTCTCGAAATTGTTTGGTGGTGTCTCGAAATTGTTTGGTTGTGTCTCGAAATTATTTATTTTTAGTCTCGAAATTGTGGACTCTGTCTCGAAATTGTTTGCAACTAAATCTCCAAATTGTTTGAATCTGTCTCGAAATTGTTTGCAACTGTCTCGAAATTTTTTCTTTGTGTCTCGAAATTGTTGGATGCGTATCGAAAAGGTTGATTCTGTCTCGATTGATTTTTTTGAAATGTTTGTTGTGTCTCGAAATTGTGGATTCTATATCGAATTGTTTTTTTTGTCTCGAATTGTTTATTGTGTCTCGAAATTGTTTGTTATGTGTTTGTTGTTTCTGGAAATTGTTTGATTCTATCTCTAAAGGGTTTGATTCTTTGTCTCGAAAGGGTTTGATTGTGTCTTGAAAGGTTTAGTTTGTGTCTTGAAAGGTTTAGTTTGTGTCTTGAAATGTATAAATTGTGTCTCGAAATGACTTAGTGTCGAGAAATGAG
>JAOXNR010000001.1:1089286-1163339 GCA_028571225.1 Parsonsia alboflavescens | reverse complement strand
TGTGGGTTCGACCCTACTTGCCCTAACTGCATTAGTTTTGGTAGATAGGTTTAATTTGTTCGTGTTACGACGCACGGTCAAGGTTTGTGCCCAATTTTAGTACCACTGCAACTCCCCTAACTGAAATTATCAAGTCCGTGGTGAAGTTTAGGTGGGAAAGTGAGCAAGAGGGTGCTTTTCAAGTACTTGATAGTGCTCCTATATTATCTTTACTCGATTTTTCAAAGGTGTTTGAAATTAATTTTGCTGCATTGGGGGTGGGAATTGAGGCTGTGTTGATGCAAAAAAAAAAGAAACCCATTGCTTACTTTAGTGATAAGTTACATGGAGCGACCTTGAATTACTCTACTTATGATAAGGAATTGTTTGCATTGCTTATGTCATTGAAGCATTGGCAACACTACTTATGGCCAAGGGAGTTTGTCATTCATTCTGACCATGAGGCCCTCAAGTACTTGAAGGGACATTGAAAGCTTAGCAAAAGACATGCAAAGTGGGTGGAGTTCATAGAGATGTTTCCCTACATCATTCAATACAAACAAGGTAAAGAAAATGTTGTATCGTGGAGGTACACTTTACTCACTACTCTTGATGCTATGCTGCTTGGATTTGAGTTTATAAAGGAATTATATGGAGAGGATGATGATTTCAAACATGTTTATGATGCTTGTGGAAAGAGAGCTTATGATAAGCATTACTTGCATGATGGCGTTCTATTTAGAGAGGACAAATTGTATGTGCCTAAATTCTCTTTGAGGAGTTTGCTAGTTGTTGAAAGTCATGGAGGTGGCCTAATGGGACATTTTGGCATTTCCAAGGCTCTAGGTTTTCTTAAGGAGCATTTTCCTTGGCCTCACATGAAGAGGGATGTAATTACAGTGTGTGAAACATGCATTATTTGTAAGAAGGCTAAGTCTACTATTAAACTACATGGTCTCTACATGCCTATACCTATCCCTCATGCACCTTGGGAACATATTTCTATGGATTTTGTGCTTGGTTTACCTAGGTCTAGGAGGGGTAAGGATTCAATTCTTGTGGTTGTAGATAGATTCTCTAAAATGCCACATTTCATTGCTTGTTCAAATGTTGATGATGCTGATAATGTTGCAAACTTGTTTTCCAAAGATGTGGTTAGATTGCATGGAATTCCTAGAACTATTGTTAGTAATAGGGATACCAAATTTTTGAGTTATTTTTGGAAGTGGCTTTGGGGGTTGTTGGAAACTACATGTCACCCTCAAACGGATGTCCAAATGGAGGTGGTAAATAGGACTTGGGGAACCTTGTTAAGAGCCATAATCAAAAAGATTTTGAGGTCTTGGGAAGAATGTTTACCTTTCATTGAATTTGCTTATAATAGATGTGTGCATTCTGCTACTCACTATTCTCTTTTTGAATTGGTTTATGGACTTAACCCCTTGACACCTCTAGATTTTATCCCTTTGGCTTTGATTGAAGTTTCTAGCTGAGATGGGAAAAGGAAGGCTGAAATGATCAAGATTCTACATGCCAAGGCAAGGGAGAACATCCAAATGCAAACCCAAAGATATGAAAATCAGCACAACAAAGGACGGACGGAAATGAAATTCTATGTTGGTGATTGGGTATAGATTCACTGAAGAAAGGACAGATTTCCTCACTCTAGAAAGACTAAGCTTGAGCCAAGGGGAGATGGACGATTTCAAGTTATAGAGAAGATCAATGATAATGCTTACAAAGTAGATCTCTAAGGTAAGTATAATGTGAGTTCAACTTTTAATGTTAGTGATCTTTCTCCTCTTGATGTAGATGAAGTCGATTCGATGACGAATCCTTTCGAAGTGAGGGGGAATGATGGAGATCCAAGACCTATGACACCTTTTGGTCCAATTACAAGAGCTAGAGCATCCAAGTTAAGGCAAGCATTGAAAACATTTGTGCAAGGGAGAGAAGATACACTTGATTCCTCAACAATCTTTGAAGAGCAATCATTAAAGGATGAAGAGCAAACAAGGAAGGAAATTAACTTGTGGATAATAGAAGACATTGCAAGCCTTGAATTGGAACTTTCAGCTACTGAAATATGAATCAAAGTTCATCTAGTGCACTGTAGAGTTTCATCCGGTGCCGACTGAAAGCACCGGGCGATTCCAGAGGACTTTTGGCGCCCTGTCCGGCTTGTCATCCGACTTCAGACAGCTCTGTGTTCCAATTTCTCTGTTTTGCTTCAAATGCGATCTTGACTAGTATTGGACTATTCCACTTGTTTTTTATGACTTTTCCATGTGTTTTCAGCTAGTTTAGATCATTCCTAGGGTTTCTTAGTGATGCGACTATAAATAGTTCTATATTTGTAATTTGCAACCAACTTATTCTACAAACACATTTCAAACAATTGAGAGAATCCTTTTGGATCAAACACAACTTTTCTTGAGTGTTCATCTAATGGCTCTTCTAGGGTTCTTAGTGAAACTCTAGAGATCTTCAATACTTGGCTAGGGTAATTGAGTTTAATTGGGAATTCAATCCATTAGATCTTATTGCAGGACATTATTGTCAGTGGTTCTAGCTTGAACCTCTTGCATAAAGTCTTAGGTTGATCTCAAATTGGGTGTTTAGATTTTTGATTGAAGAAGGAAGGGTTCCTTTTCAAATTTGAGATCACATCATCTTTCCATTGATATAAATTTTGGCTCAATCAAATAACAACTGATCACTCAAATTGATATTCTAAGATTAGGCACTAAATAGTCCAAAATCCTTTAAAATGATTTTCTAGCCAGAATTCTCCAAAAATCTAAACCTTATTTAATTAAATCATGCCATGAGGCTCTCTAATCTTATACACCACAATTAAAATGTAATTGAATCATTATAAATCACGCAAGAATAAAACTCCTAGATTCTTTTAAAGAAAGGTTCCATTTTCATTGATTTACATAGTATGTTAAGCACAAGGGATAAGGTGAGGAACATATTTTCCCTTGTTTTTCTTGTTTTATTTTATAGGTAAATCATGAAAAAGGGAGCATCTCCTTCATCACAAACATCTAACATGGGAGAGAACAATGCTTATATGGAGTCTCTTATGGAGAAGACGAATGAGATGACCAAGAGTTTAAGCCATATGAACTCATGGTTGGACAACATGGAAGGGAGAATGAATACTATGGAGACACCTCCACCTATGGAGAACCAAATACCTAAAAGACAAAGGAGAATAGGGAATCACCAGAGAGTGATCATACAACAACATTTTGATGAAGATGAGAGTGTAAATGAAGATAACTTTGATGAATACTATGAGGAAGAGAGACCAAGGAGGTAAAGAATAGATGAAGCCCTTGACAAGAATTTGGGAAGCATCAAGCTAACATTTAATGGCAAAGATGATCTAGATGCATATTTAGATTAGGAAAGAAGAGTGTTTACTATCTTTGAATGTCAGAGGCAAAGAAAATCAATCTATAGCAATTGTTGACTTTGTAGAATATTTAACTGTTTAGGGGATTAGTTGGTCTTGGCAGAGAGGAGACAAGAGGCACCTCCAATTACGACTTGGCAGGAAATGAAGAGACACATGAAGAAGAGGTATGTGCCAAAGCATTACTAAAGAGACCTTCACCACATGATTCAAACACTCACTCAAGGCTCTAAGAGTGTAGATGAGTACTACAAGGAGATGGAAGTTGCTAAGATAAGGACAAACCTAGTGAATGAAGAGGAGGAGGCTACCAGGCAAGGTCTCTTCAAGGAATGAATATGAAGAAACTCTTGAATTGAAACATTATGAAGACTTGGAAGAGATGGTGTAAAAGGTCATCAAGTTAGAAAGACAACTGAAGAATATAAGATCATCCTATAGGAAATCTTGTGTTATTTCAAGCCATAGAAATTCACAAACTCTTGGCCAAAGAAAGAGCAAGGAGTGACTAAGGAACCTACCAAGGATGAGATGCCTATGCATAGCTAAGGCCAACTCAGGGGGCAAAGATAAAGCTCAATTTCCTCAAAATTTAGGGAAGTTAAGTGTCAAGGGTATGGTCGCTTTGCTATATGATGTCCCAATAAGAGAACTATTCTTATAGATAAGGAGGGTGATTGAATCCGCTAATGAAGAAGAAAAAGAGGGACATGTGGATGACAGTGCCAATAAAGGAGAATGTGATGAAAATTATCCAAATTATGTTGAAGGGCGTTTGAGCATAGTGGTGAGAAGAGTGCTTAGTCCTTAAACAAAGCAATATGAGGAGGATCATGTGCAAAGGGAGAATTTGTTCCATGCAAGGTGCTTGATTATTGATAATGGAAGTCGTGGTTGATATATGGAGACAACCATGTATTCACCATAATAAACCATATAAGTTGCAGTGGTTTAATGAAAGTGGAGAAGTTAGAGTTATAAAGCAAGTGAAGATTCCATTTGCTGTAGGGAAGTATAAGGATAAGGTACCTTGTGATGTGGTACCTATGCAAGCCACTCATTTGTTGCTTGGAAGACCAAGGCAATTGGATAGGAGGGTGACATTTGATGGTTACAGAAACATATACACTCTTCAGGTAGATGGAAGGAGGATTAACTTGACTTCTTTGAAACTACATGAAGCTTACATGGATCAAAAGATACTCTTAGAGAACATGAGAGCATATTATGAGAAACAAGAAAGAAAAGAGGAGTCAAGAGGAAAAGAGAGAATGAGAATGAGAGAAAGAAAAAGGAGATGTCAAAAGAACCCGAGAAGAAAAAAAAGGAGGAGAAAGATAAATGTGGTAAAAATATGAGCTTCTTTGCTAAAGAAAGAGAGAATAAAAGTGTTTTTTTGAGTCTAAGGCCTATGGTCTTACTAAAGTATAAAGATACTTTGTTTTCTAACCCTCTTGATACTGACACCTCTATTCCTAGTGTTGTGTCCCCTCTTTTGAAGGAATATGAAGACATCTTTCTAGAGGAGCTTCCAAATGACTTGCCTCCCATAAGGGGTATTAAGCATCAAATAAACCTTGTTTTGAGAGCACAACTTCCAAACATGCCTACCTATTGGACGAATTTGGAGAAGACTAAAGAATTGTAAAGGCAAGTGGGGAGCTACTTGAAAAGGGTATGCAACGTAGAGCATGAGCTCTTGTGTGGTTCCTTTCTCCTTGGTTCCAAAGAAAGATGCAAATGGAGGATGTGCTTAGATTGTAGAGTCATCAGCAAGATAATGGTAAAATATCGTTTGTCCATACCTAGTTTGGATGATATGCTTGATCGATTAAGTGGTAGTCAATGTTTTTCAAAAATTTATCTTAAAAGTGGCTATAACCAAATTAGGACAAAAGAATGGGATGAATGGAAAACCTCCTTTTATAGATGAATGTAGAAATTTAGGATTGAAGAGAATAATAAAGTTCTCATATCAAATTATCTCAAAGACATATGTTTATATCAACTCAAGAATACCAAAACTATAACCATGTTAGACTAGTAAACTACTAATACAATCCTACAGCAATTAGTCAACACTCCCCCTCAACTTGGTGTAAAGGTCTCACACATGCCCAACTTGCAATCTAGTGTATGAAAAGTTTGTATGCCAAGCCCTTCTACGAAAATGTCAATAATTGATTATCCGATGTCACGTGAACCAAGTTCATCCGTCAAGCCCTTTTGTGAAAACATCAATAACTGATTATCAGATGTCGATGAATTTCAATATGTTTAGTTTGATCTTGCTGAACTGGATCATTAGCTATACTAATTGCAGCTCTGTTATCACAATATAACAAAAATTTCTCATTTTCATGTGATTGCAAATCTGAGAGTAATTTTCTAACCCAATGAAGTTCACAAACACCTTAAGCCATAACTCTATATTTGCCTCTGCACTTGATCTCGCAACTACACTTTGCTTCTTACTTTTCTAATCCCTGTTTGCAATCTGTGATTGCTTTCAATAGGCAACTCAGAAGGTTTGCCACCTATCATCCCCGTTTCTTTCCAGAGATCTAGAATGTACTTCCTTTGTGACATAACGATTCCCTTTTTTGATCTTGTTATGTCAGTTCCCAAGAATTAAAGCAGTTTTGCCCAATGCTTTATCTTAAATTCCTTTAATTGAGCAATCTCTTATTTGTCATTCCCTGTCACAACAATGTCACCAACGTAAACAATGAGGAGAGTGATTTTACATTATTTATGCCTTATGAGGAGGCATAAGGCATGGTTTTGAAGTTAGCAAAAGGAGATCATGGCTTTGCTAAAATATCAAACCAGGAGCTAGGAGATTGCTTCAATCCATATAAGGCCCTTTTTTTAGTATGCTCACCTTCCCTTGACTTTGCTCCTTATGACATCCAGGAGGAATCTACAGATATATCCCTTCTTCAAAGTCTGCATGAAGAAATGCATTCTATACACAAATTGTTGCAAGTCCCAACCCAAGTTAGCTGCACATATTAATAGAACCGTAATAGTATTCATCTTAGCAACTAGAGAAAATGTTTCTTGATAATCCACTTTGAGTGAATCTATAGCCACCCATCTCGTTTTAAATCTCTTTATTGTGAAGGGGAAATAGACCTTGAATCCATAGGGAAACAAGATCCAAAACTCAGGAAAAAATTGTTTTTCACACGAAATGAGAAACGATACCTTACCTTTTTTATGTCTAAAGCTGCAGATCCATCTTGAGAGATCTATTAGATTTAAAGTCTTCTAATCTATTCCCTTTAAAAAGTCAGGGTGAATAAACAGGAATAGAAAAGGAATTTTTTTCTTAAGTGGTGACTGTGTGGAAAGAAAACTAAACAGACAATATTGGAATTCTCTTTTCAGAAAATCACGTTTGTCAAGAGAGTAGGGTTGAGAATCAGTTAATTCTAATTACAGGAAATAATAAGATATAAATAATTCTAAAATAACCTAATTAGAAGTTGGGCTCCTATGGGCCATAAACCAATAAGTCATTCTCAATTTAATCAAAGATCCAATAATTATTTATTAGATCATGGATCCCAAATAATTATCTTGGCTCTTTACCTGAAAGACCCTTAATTTATTTTTAATCTAAGCCCAACAATAATTAATCTTATGGATCTAAATCCAAATTAATTATAAGACTAATAAAAATAAATAGCCACTCATTTATTTTATTTAAGCCCAATAAATAATTAATCTTATGGACCTAAGTCCAAATTAATTACAAGACTAAATAAAATAAATTCTTTAATTTTATTCAAGCCCAAAATAATTAATCTTAAGGATTTAAATCTTTAATTAATTATCAACACTACTTAAAATAAAATTAGTTCCTCTTTAATTCCCATTTTAGAATGATATAAAATCACTCATAAACTATAGAGCTAGATTAAGGACCTTAAGATGCAATGCTCGAGGCTTCATAAAATGACCAAAGTACTCTTGCTACATAATAACAATATACTTAGCCATCGTAAACATCTTCTATTATCATCATAAGAAGATGATGTACTCCAAGACACATTGTTATAGAAACAGAAGGCCCTTAGTCTTTGACCACAAGTGTATTGACACATTTACCCTTCTATGTAACACACAAACTATTGAGTCTAAGTCTGGTGTACTATCACCTTACTCAATAGCATCTACCATCCTTTGGTACCTAACTCAATCTGTTCACAATGAATATTCATTAGAAGAATATTCAGTGCTATATCAAATAGTACTACCAAGGACTTGGATTTTATGAATTAACTTGAACAATCTCATAAGGGGGCGATTAACCCATCTCAGTAGAGAGATGGCCTAGAGACCTTATTGTATAGGTCCATCTTAACTAACTACATCAATGTACCTAACATAAAAGGCTATTGGTCTTGTACAGAAGAAACCTCACCATATCATATTAAGGTGCAAAAACCTAGCTTCGTCAGACCACAAATTCATAGTCATGGCATGGGGTTGTGTCCACACAGTAGCGACAATGACATTAGCTTTCTTTTCTTTGATGGTACATTTAGAGAATTTTCATTGGGTGGTCTTGTTCTACATATTCGAAATGTACTAACACATATTGTCCGAGTGCACAAACCAATGACTAAAAGGTAAGTCACACTACTTAAAATAGACTAATGTGTTATGACCTTTATTCAATGGAATGCCCAATTCCATTAAGCGATCAAGAAGAACTTTCGGTGATCTATATATTACAATGTTGAACGTCCTAGCATAGAGATCACCTATTTAAATCAAGTTGGACCTTATTGTATGGAAAATATATGCATAGAAATAATCAAACAATACCTCAATTTTATTCAATCAAGAATTATAAAAAAATGGAAGTCTTTTTGGGCATAAATCCCAACATATCAAACCATTAGGTTTATGTTTCACAGTATATACCCATTTGCAGCTAACTACTTTCATGTAAGGTGGAAGAATGGAAAGCTCCCAAGTCTTATTTTGGGACAAACTTTCATTTCTTCAGTCATAACTTGTTCCCACTTCTAGGAGAGCTTCTTCTCAATCTTCGGGAATAAATGCAAAGGAAATAGACAAGGTGAAGGCTCTATATGATGGGGACAATGAATTATAGGAAAAAACGTTAGATATGGGATGTTTAGTAAAAGTCCTGAATCTTTTTCTGTAAGCAATAGGTAAATATAAATCATTAGGAAATGAAACCCACTCACCCATAGAGGAAGAACCAACAGGTTTAGCAGTTTGCATGATGGCTTCTTCTAGCTTATTCCTCCTTGAATATCTTATCAATTGGGTCCATCCAACCGTTCAATATTCTCTTCCTGAACTTGTCTTCCAATTTATTCAGGGAATTTGTCTTCCCTGAAGTATCATTAATTCTGGGAATCTTTTCCTGAATCTTTTTCTGTAAGCAATAGGTAAATATAAATCATTAGGAAATGAAACCCACTCACCCATAGAGGAAGAACCAACAGGTTTAGTAGTTTGCATGATGGCTTCTTCTAGCTTATTCCTCCTTGAATATCTTATCAATTGGGTCCATCCAACCGTTCAAATATTCTCTTCCTGAACTTGTCTTCCAATTTATTCAGGGAATTTGTCTTCCCTGAAGTATCATTAATTCTGGGAAAAAACAACACCTCTTCCTCCTTTTGACTCTCCTCCTGAAGAGGTGAATAGGTAACACTAAAATAGGGTTCAAATTCCCGAAAGGTAACATCCATACTGACAAAAAATTTTCGCAACGGAGGATGATAACGTTTGAACCCTTTTTGTGTAGTGGAATAGCCAATGAAAAAACATTTGAGAGAGCAAGGATCAAGTTTTCTAGCACTCCTTGTATGAACAAAATAGACACATTCAAACACTTTAGGGGGAATAGTAAACTCACGTTGACCTTTTAAGACTTCCATAGGACTTTTAAAATCAAGGATTTTGAGGGGCATCCTATTAATGAGATAGGCAGCAACAGGAACAATAGCCCCCAAATAGTGATTAGGTAAATACATGGTGGTTGAGCGTTGTAACACAAATAAATTAAACCCATCTACCAAAATTAATACAGTTAGGGCAAGCAGGGTCGAACCCATAGAGAATTGATTTTAAGTTTAATAAAAACCATATGATGAATTTTTGAAAGAGTTTATAAACTAAAATCAAACAAAGAATTTAAAAGCTAATTTAAAAACGAGAACATAGATGAGAAAGTTGTTAACAAGAAACAATCCGTAGGTGACTATGGGGTCAATCATTAATCAAATAACACAATTAGGTAGTTCGTTTTAGAATTTGTGTTAGCACTCAAATTCCTATCCTTTAAATAGATGTAGTTCACATAGCAAGAAATAAAATCTATAATTTAATCAATTAAACCTATGTCGTAGCGAACAATAAATTTATCAATTAAATTGCATAAGCATGAACGCATCAGCAAAGTCAAATTACATGAACAAAGTAGCTTTAATTAATGTAATTTGATTCATACAATTCTCTATTGTCAAATAAAGTTGTTAGCCAAACCAAATTTAAACAATAGTTGCTACTTGGTGGATTTATCAATCTTAGAGATAATATTTAAACTCTAGCAGTATAATCATGCACATTAATCTACATGATCAGTCTAAATTAATAAACACAATTAATAAGTTCAAAAACAAGAATTTCACAAATACATAATATTGAAGATCAAATCTTTATAAGGAAAACAAACCAAATCTCACAATCCCATATCAAAATAACATACTTCATCTTCTTGATAACAAAAGAGAACTACTCACAAGACATGATTAATAAAACCGAAAAAGACATAAGAAAAGAGAAAGAGAAAATTAGCCCTTTGTCTTAAAAAATTCTCGGGAAATCAATCTTCAATTGTATCTCTAAGACTATGAAAAATAACTTATTTATAGGAGTAGAGACTTCTTACAAATAAGTAATTACCTAATAGAAATCTAATAATGAAATAAAATCCTAATACAAAAAGAAGTAGTAAAGAAAATAATCAAATTCTAATTATAAAGGAAATCATTATAGCTAGTCAACACTATGGTCAATGCTATCCGACGCCGGATGGTTCCTTCAAAATTTGGGCAGCTTTTGATGGAGATCTGGCACCTATGATACGTTTCAGGCCAATTACGAAAGCTAGAGCTTCCAAGTTGAGGCAAGCATTGATCAGATTTGTTCAAGGAGAGAAGAGATGCCTGATTTCACAACTATATTTGAAGAACAACCATTAAAGAATGAAGAGCCATGGAAGGAATTCAACTTGTGGATGATAGAAAACTTTAATGAGGATTTTAAAAGGAACAAGCCCTTGGGGGCTTTGGGAATCAAGTTGGAGAGCCTTGGAAGGCTTGGGAAGAAGTTGTCAAGGTGCAAAACGAGTGTGGTGCGGAGATGGAACGAGCAGGCACCAGATGGCACAAAAGAGGCTCTCGGACAACAGAATCGGATGGCTACTAGAATTTCCAGTAGCAATCCGACTCTACATCCGGTGTTGGTCACAGATGGATCAGGTGCTGGACAGTGCCCCCTTTGTTTTGCCTCAATGAGATCTTTACTCTTTTTATACTATTCCACTTGTTTTTAATGATTTTTCTTTATGTTTTAAGCTAGTTAAGATGGTTAGACAAGTCTCTAATCACTCTTAGGGCTTCTTAGTGATGAGACAACAGATAGTTCTCTATTTTGTAATTGGAAGACAACTTATTTCTACAAACACATTTCAAACAATTGAGAGAATCTTTTTGGATTAAATACAACTTTCAGTGAGTGTTCATCTAATGGCTCTTCTAGGGTTCATAGTGAAACTCTAGAGATCTTCAATACTTGGCTAGGGTAATTGAGTTGAATTGGAAATTCAGTCCATTGGATCTTATTGTAGGACATTATGGTCAAATGTTTCTAGCTTGAACCTCTTGTATGAAGTCTTGGGTTGATGTCAAATTGGGTGTTCTGGTTTTTGATTGAAGAAGGGTTCCTTTCAAAATTTGAGATCACATCATCTTTTTGGTATTAGAGCTTAGGTTTTTCATCAAAGGGTTTGCCTATCTTTAATTGCTTTCTTGTGTAAGTGTAAGATCATGTTGTTTCTTTGAAATCCTATGATCCTATGTGTTTTTGTGTTTGTTCTATTACATTAATCCTGCTTCTTCTCTTGTGATCCATTGTGAAATGTGGAATTGTTTCCACGACCAAAAATCAAAAAATCAAGGCCAATTCAATTTGTTTGGTGATTCTACTTCTTTTACCATCTCTACAAAAACAGAAAAAAGCACAAAAAAGAAAAAGAGAGAGAGAGAGAGATCAAAGATCTCCAAACTAGAAAAGTAAAAATAATTCAATGAAAACAAATAGCAGAAATTCGAAATTGAATTTGAGGTACAAATTGGAAGTTGAATTCAATTCATATGTTGATCAAATTGATGAGTAGAACTTGAGTTGTGATATACTATATTGAATTGCCTATTTGAATATTGGAAATTTGATATTGGAACACTTGATCAATTGAAATTGTTGAAAATTTGGATCACAAACTCTTTGACCTCATGATGTTTGATAAATTGCCTTTCATCTATTTTCCTTGAATTCTAAGTGTTTGATCATGTGTCTTATGTTCATTGACCATTCTCTTTGAAACTCTTATCTATTTGAATCTTATATGTTGCAAGATATGAACTATTTGCTTTGAGTTTTTTATGTTTGATTTGATTGCGTTGTTGAGTAATTGAATACTCTTGAAGTTACATTAAGAACTTGAAGAAGAGCAAAGAGAGGTAAAAGGCATAAGGGGGTGAGCACATTAGAGCGAGAAAAAGCGTAAAACAAGAGTGATACAAGAGTGGATTGTGAGGGTATACAGATTCCCTTGTTTTTGTGTCTTTGATTTGTAGGTTCAATCATGTTAAGAGAAGGAACAAGTGTATCTATTGCCTTTAATATGGGGCAGGGCAATCTTTTGTTGTCTTCCATTAATGATATGCTACAATGAATGACCCAAGAGTTTGGATCACTAAGACAAGATATCGAATCGATGAGAAAAGATTTTGGTACAAAGCTTAATAGAGTTGAAGAAAGGATGAATACTTTCGAACCACTTCCCGAACGAGTATTAAGAAACCTAATTCAGCAAGAAGGTAAAGGAAGGGGAGGAAAAATGCAAAGAGGACAACAAAGAGGAAGGGTACTCCAAGATCAATTTAAGGATGCTCTTGAAGAGGAAGAGACCCTTTGGAACAACAACAAAAAAAAGTACCAAGAACCAAGAAGAAGCGATATTAGCATGGGGACCATTAAGCTAAATCTTCCATCATTCAAAAGAGGTCAAGATCTGGAAGCTTATCTTACCTGGAAAAGCAATGTGGAGCATGTGTTTGATTGCTATGACTATCCGGAGGCTAAGAAAGTGAAGTTAGCCATTGTGAAATTTTCATATTATGCACTTACTTGGTGGGAACAATTGATGATCACCAAAAGGAGAGCCCGTGAACCACCTATAGCATCATGGGAGGATCTGAAAGCAGTCATGAGGAAAAGATTTGTTCCATCCTACTACCAAAGAGAACTCTACCAAAAACTTCAAACACTGCGTCAAGGATCCAAAGGAGTAGATGAGTACTACAAGGAGATGGAAGTGGCCATGATGAGGCTCAATATTGAGGAGGATTAAGAAGCTACCATTGCAAGGTTTCTTAGTGGCCTGAATAGAGAGATAGGGGACAAGGTGGAAATATGCCAATTCTACCTACTTTGAGATGTGATGGACATAGCCATAAAGATTGAGAAGAAATTGAAGAACAAGAGGAGTTCAAGTGGGAAGCCCACTACTACTTGGCCTAGGAGAGATGGAGTGACGCCTAAATACCCACCTAGGGACAAAGGCTTCAAGCCTAAGTACCAAGAGAACAAGGGGCCACAAGTAGCCAAAGGGAAAGGTCAATTACCACCTTTCAAGGCTAGGGATGTTCAATGCCACAAGTGTCAAGGATTGGGACACTATGCCAACCAATGTCCTAGCAAGAGAAACATCATCTTAGACAATAAAGGCATGGTGGTAGAATCGGCTAGTGAGGGTGAAGAAGAGGGGCAAGGAGATGATCAATCCTACTGAAGGTGGTTGTGAACAAATGTATATGATTGGGAGAGTTCTTAGTACTCAAGCTAGTGAAGAAGAGGACTTGCAAAGGGAGAATCTATTCCATTCAAGATGATTGATACAAGGACATTCGTGTTGTGTCATTGTGGATAGTGGAAGTTGTGTGAATGTTGCTAGTGCCTGCTTGGTTGAGAAGATGAAGTTACCATGCTTAGACCATCAGTGGCTAAATGATAGTGAAGGTTGGCAAGCAAGTAAGGATCTCATTCTCTATGGGCAAGTATCAAGATGAGGTGCTATGTGATGTGGTGCCTATGCAAGCTACACACTTGTTACTTGGGAGGCCATGGCAATATGATAGGAAGGTGACCTGTGATGGCCACAAGAACAAGCATACCTTGGAATTTGAAGGAAGAAAGATACACTTGAGTCCCTTGAACCCTCATAAAGCCTATATGGATCAAAAGAAAGTTCTTCAGAGGAGGAAAGAATTCTATGAGGAGAAAGACATAAGAGAAAATGATGGAAAAACAAGAGAGAATGAGAAGGGAAGAAACAAGAAAGAGATGAGAAAGAACCGAAAAGAGAAACAAAATGAGAGTGAAAAGAAAGAGAGTGAAGAAAAGAAGAGTGGAAAGGAAATGGGTTTTTATGCAAAAGAAAGAGAGTTGAACAGTGCATGTTTAACCTTCAAGCCATTGGTCTTACTCTTATATAAACATGCTTTACATTCTACTTCTTTTGATGATGACACTAACTCTTCTCTTCCTAGTGATGTTTGTTCTCTTTTGAAGGATTTTGAGGATGTGTTTCGGAAGAGCTCCCTCAAGCTTTGACACCATTGGAGATGGATTGAACATCAAATAGACTTGGTACGGGGAACATTATTACCAAACAAGGCTGCCTATAGATTCAATCCAAAGGAGACCAAGGATCTACAAAAACAAGTGGAGGTGCTTCTTTCCAAAGGATATGGAAAGGAGAGCATGAGCCCTTGTCCAGTACCCATCCTCCTTGTGCCCAAGAAGGATGGAAGTTGGAGAATGTGTGTTGATTGTCGATCAATCAACAAAATCCCGGAAAAGTATCGCTTTCCTATCCATAGATTAGATGATATGCTTGATGAACTAAGTGGTAGCATATGTTTTTCTAAGATTGACTTGAAAAGTGGACATTAACAAATTCGTATGAGAGAAGGGGATGAGTGGAAAACTGCTTTTAAGACCAAACATGGCTTGTATGAGTGGGTTGTTATGCCTTTTAGTCTCACAAATGCACCTAACACTTTCATGAGATTAATGAATCATGTTCTTAGAGAATGCATAGGTAAATTTGTGGTAGCTTACTTCGATGACATTTTGGTTTTTAGTAGGAGTATACTTGAGCATGCTAGTCACTTGAGAATTGTATTTAACATAATTAGAAGTGAATTGCTTTATGCTAATCTCAAGAAATGTTCATTTTGTTTGCCCCAAGTTACCTTTCTTGGTTATATTGTGTCATCGAAGGGCATCCATGTTGATGAAGAAAAGGTAAGGGCCACCAAAGATTGGCCAACACCTAAGAGTGCAAGTGAGACCAGAAGTTTTCATGGTCTTGCATCATTTTATAGGAGGTTTGTGCCTAATTTTAATACCATTGCAACTCCTCTAACTGAAATTACCAAGTCTAATTTGAAGTTTAGGTGGGAAGTGAGGAAGAGGGAGCTTTTCAATTACTTAAAACCAAACTTGCTAGTGCTCCTATCTTATCTTAACCAAATTTTTAAAAGGTGTTTGAAATTGAATATGATGCTTCGGGGGTGGGAATTGGGGTTGTATTAATGCAAGAAAAGAAACCCATTGCCTACTTCAGTGAGAAGCTACATGGAGCTACTTTGAATTATTCTACTTATGATAAGGAATTGTTTGCTTTGGTTAGGTCATTGGAGCATTGGCCAAGGGAGTTTGTTATCCATTCCGACCATGAGTCCCTCAAGTACTTGAAGGGGCAATTAAAGTTAAGCAAAAGACATACAAAGTGGGTGGAGTTATAGAGATGTTTCCCTACATCATTCAATACAAGCAAGGTAAGGAAAATGCTATAGTGGATGCTCTATCAAGGAGGTTCACCTTACTAACTACTCTTGATGCTAAATTGCTTGGACTTGAGTTTATTAAAGAATTGTATGGAGAGGATGACGATTTCAAAAATATCTTTCTTGCTTGTGGAAAGGGAGCTTATGATAAGCATTATTTGCATGATGGTTTTCTATTTATGGAAGTTAAATTATGTGTGCCTAAATGTTCTCTAAGGAAATTGCTTGTTGTTGAAAGTCATGGGGGTGGCCTAATGGGACATTTTGCCATTTCCAAGACTCTAGATATTTATGGAAGTTAAATTATGGGTGCCTAAATGTTCTCTAAGGAAATTGCTTGTTGTTGAAAGTCATGGGGGTGGCCTAATGGGACATTTTGCCATTTCCAAGACTCTAGATATTCTTAAGGAGCATTTTCATTGGCTTCTCATGAAGAGGGGTGTAATTAAAGTGGGTGAAACATGCATTATTTGTAAGAAAGCTAAGTCTACTATTAAACCACATGGTCTCTACATTGTTCAAAAGTTGATGATGCTCATAATGTTGCAAGCTTGTTTTTCAAAGATGTGGTTAGATTGCATGGAATTCCTATAACTATTGTTAGTGATAGGGATACCAAAATTTTGAATTATTTTTGGAAGGTGCTTTGGGGGTTGTTGGGAACAAATTTTGTTTTTCCACTACATGTCACCCTCAAACGGATGGCCAAACGGAGGTGGAAAATAGGACTTTGGGAACCTTGTTAAGAGCCATAATCAAACAGAATTTGAGGTCTTGGGAAGAATGTTTACCTTTCATTGAATTTGCTTATACTAGACGTGTGCATGCTTCTACTCACTAATCTCATTTCGAATTGGTTTATAGACTTAACCCTTTGACACCTCTAGATTTGATCCCATTGCCTTTGAATGAAGTTTATGGTTTAGATGGGAAAAGGAAGGCTCAAATGATCAAGAAGCTACATGCCAAGGCAAGGGAGATCATCTAAATGCAAACCAAAAGATATACCAATCAACACAACAAAAGAGGGAAGAAATTAAATTCAATGTTGGTGATTGGGTATGGATTCACTTAAGGAAGGAGAGATTTCCTCACTTTAGAAAGACTAGTCTTGAGCCAAGGGGAGATTTACCATTTTCAAGTTATAGAGAAGATCAATGACAATGCTTACAAAGTGGATCTCCAAGGTAAGTGTAATGTGAGTTCAACTTTTAATGTTAGTGATCTTTCTCCTTTTGAAGTAGATGAAGCCGATTCAAGGATGAATCCTTTCAAAGTGAGGGGCAATGATGGAGATCCGATACCTATGATCCCTTCTGGGCCAATTACGAGAGCCAGAGCTTCCAAGTTGAGGCAAGCATTGATCATATTTGTTCAAAGGAGAGAAGAGATGCCTGATTTCTCAACTATCTTTGAAAAACAACCATTAAAGAATGAAGAGCCAAGGAAGGAATTCAACTTGTGAATGATTGAAAGCTTCAATGAGGGTTGTACAATCAAGGAACAAGCTTTTGGGGGCTTTGGGAATCAAGTTGGAGAGCCTTGGAAGGCTTGGGAAGAAGTTGGCAATGTGCAAAATGAGTGTGGCGCGGTGATGGAACGAGCAAGCACCGGATGGCACAAAAGAGCACCATCCGGAGCTATACAGTGTACCAGCCGGAGCAGGACAACAGCATCTGATGGCTACTGGAATTTCCAGTAGCAATCCTACTCTACTTCTGGTGTTGGTCACAGATGGATCAGGCGTCGGATAGAGCCCCCTCTGTTTTGCCTCAATGCAATGTTGACTTTTTTTAGACGATTCCACTTGTTTTTAATGACTTTTCTTTATGTTTTAAGCTAGTTTAGATGGTTAGACAAGTCTGTAATTATTCTTAGGGCTTCTTAGTGAAGAGAGTATATATAGTTCTCTATTTTGTAATTGGAAGACAACTTATTTCTATAAACACATTTCAAACAATTGAGAGAATCCTTTTGGATTAAATACAACTTTTCTTGAGTGTTCATCTAATGGCTTTTCTAAGGTTCTTAGTGTTCTCTAGATATCTTCAATACTTGGCTAGGGTAATTTAGTTGAATAGGTTCAATCCATTAGATCATATTGTGGGACATTATGGTCAATGGTTTCAGCTTGAACCTCTTGTATGAAGTCTTGAGTTGATCTCAAATTGGGTGTTCTGGTTTTTGATTGAAGAAGGAAGGGTTCCTTTCAAAATTTGAGATCACATCGGCCTTCTAGTGTGCTTCCGGTGCGGTGTCCGACGAGCTGTTCATAGTCGAATGTGAGGTTAGGTGCCGCCTCATTGGCCGGCCTACTACTCCGCTTCATCACGCCCCGATCTCGTTTCTCGTTCTAATTTGATAATTCTTCGAGCACTATTCTATCCAAAACTCCTACAATCAAAATCAAGTATAGTGAAGTAAAATACATCTAAAACAACGTAATTAAACTAACTAATGTAAAATACTGACAAAAAAAAAGGGACATAAAACTTAGCATAATTATGTCCACACTTAGACTTTTGCTTGTCCTCAAGCAAATTTATCTTCAATCCCCAACAACAATAATAACAACAACACGAGCCCTCATATTGTAATCTCCATATTAAACATAAGACATGAGATCATAATATGAAATTAATCACTATCCCTTCTTAGCCAAACCACAAATCCTAATACAAATAAGTGCATAAAGTGTGTGACAACTTCACATAATATGGGCAAGAAATACTCAATTCTTCACTCAACATAACCAAAAATCTTTTAATCTTCAAGTTTTGAAAATCATTTGAATCAAACGAAAGATAAAATCAATCAATCAAACTATTTCAATAAAGAAAAACACAAGAACCCTTTAAAAAAGAAATCACAACCATAAACTTGTCAATCCACACACTTTTCATAATGATAGAAATAGGTCTACTCGAGTCAAATAGGACTTTCAGAATTGGCTACAAACAAAGGATAGGGATAAACAAATTTAAAATATGAGAGAATAAATAAGTTCAATCAATTAAGGACATAACTCATATCACAAAGATATCAACATTAATCAGAAATCTCCTTCTTATCACCAACTCCTTTCATTGCACTTCCTTTCTCTTCTTTTATTTTTATTTTGTATAATAGAGCATCTTTTTTCTTCTTCTTCTTCTTTTTTTATTTTTTTATTTTTTTATAAACTTCATCATACTCTATTTTTTTTTTTCCCATCAACATAAACTCAAAGCACTTCCCTTTTTCTTTTATTTGTTCATCTCTTCCTTTTCATCCTTCATTCTCCTTCAGTTACTCATTTTTCATCAAACATTCAATTTTCACAAAAATGATTCCAAAAGAACATGGCCACTATTCTCTTAGAAACATTTAAAATATATGGTAGGAATGTAAATAATGAGGCTTAAAATTAAAGAAATAAAATAATTAGAAAACTATTCTCATTTAGGCTCAAATAAGGACCAAGAGATATAATGTGAAGGGATAGGCTTAAATAAAGGCACAACCGAGTCAAAAAAGGCCTTATGTCATCCCTGAGCTAACCACGTTTCTATGGATTTCACCTCAAGTATGTGTAAAGACATGTTCTAGAGTGATAAGAATGAGGCTAGAAATGAAATTCCAAATCAAGACAATTCTTTCAATCAATCCTTCTCTTTAGCATAAAAAGAATCATGAAGATTATTTTTGAAAAAATGGGGTTTTACAAGGGTCATGCAAGATTCAAAATCAAGTTTTCAAGCATCAACTTTGTAAAGTGGTTTGAATTTTAGTTCAAAAAGTTATTTGGGATTGTAGAAGTTAAAAGAAGTTCAAATAATTTCAAACACAAAAGGTTTCAACTATCTCATGTCTAAATTCAAAGATTACGAATCATATCATTGGCCACAAGAACATAAAATCAAACTATCCTAAACATTAAAAATATCATGAATGAGAATAAAAACATGCAAAATGAAAGAAAAATGTTAACAAAGTCAACTAAGAAGATGAAAATATGGCAAAAAACATATAAAAGACGACATATATAAGACAATATAAAAGAAAACACACACCCCCACACATAGAGTTGGCATTGTCATCAATGACACTAAAAACACATAAGAAAAAGAAAAGTAAAAAGAGGGAGGAGATATCGTCACCCTCTATGAGAGAGGTCACAAAGAAGCTGATTGTAGGAATCTAGGCGGGCATCCTGGAAGTGAAGCCTATGTTTGAGTTGAATCCCAAGTTGTGCAAACTGGGATTACATGGCTTCTTGAGTAGCAAGGACTTGACGCAACATGTCTCTAGTGGATTGGTGCAGCCTAGAAGTGGATGGTCCTGCAAAAGATGAAGGGACATCTTGTGGATGTCGTCCTTGTTCCATGGCTTCAATTTCCTCTTCCTCCTAGAGTTGCTAATCTCGAGCGTGTACGAATGAAAAGCACTTATGATGCCATATACCATCATCACCATGAGAATATTTAAGATTTCTCATGGTAACTGTGTTGATAATTTAGTTGGATTTGCATCCTGTAAAATCCACAAGAGGTAGATGAAAGGCTCGAAAGATAACGGTTAAGAAAAATGGGTAACAAAAAGCCTTATTAACTCTAGGTTTAGTGTGAGCAATCTTACACATATTATGAATTAGGATAGCAGGCAAAGAAATTCCGGAAATATTAACTAATCTGTTTTCATGTGATAGAGAATGTAAACATCCAAGAAATGTAATTTATTCAATGAAGAAGCCTTGGGACAAACATTGTGATTAAGCAAGTACGTTAGGATACCGCGTGTTTCATCTAATTACTTAACAAGAAGTGCAGAACTTGTCTTATCCTTACCTGCTCCATAATAGACAAATCCTAAGTCTTGTCGTGCTATGTTAAAATTAAAATCTTCATCCGAAGGCACTATCTCATTAGAATGGGAAGGATAATGGACTAAATCAGGGAGATGGAAAATTTGAGCACTGGTCTCTCTATCAAGATGAATAGGAAATCCCCTAACATATGTGTATGTAGTTTCAAGTTCAAGAGAGGGTTCATTAGATATATTGGCATAGAACTCTTCAACTAGGTTTGGATAGAACGAGTTAGGAAAATTTATGATAGATTCCTAACCAAGAATGCAAAAGCAAGGAGCAATTTTAGGTTGTGCTTCAAGTGGCTCATCAACTTTATGCTCAAATATCTATGAATGATTAGCTCGTTCGTCAAGCCACTTATTATTTTCAAAATAGGTAAAATGTGTGTGATCATATAAGGGAGGTGGTGGTTGTGGAGATGCTTCTCTTCTTGATGTTCTATATCTCTTTTCTCTACTAAGCATTTTGACAAACACTTGGTGTGCACTCAACTTTTTTCAAAAAATAAGTGAATGTAATAACAAATTCAACCTCCCTATAGCACAAGAAAACAAGGAGAATGCAAGAGCAAGGAATCAACGCAACAAATACCAATCAATCTATGCGCATTAGCCTCCAACAATCTCAACAAAATGCAATGCAATGAAAAACTAACAAAAGCAATAAAACTAAATATAAAAGATGGTTAAAGAACAAATTCACCAAACTTCCTTTGCAATTTGTTGAATCAAGGAGCTCTTCCAAGATGAATTTCGGATTTGAGCTTTGGGAGGAAAAGTGGGTGTAGGAGTGGTGAAGAGAGAAAGAAAATTGTAGGCTAATGATTGAGGATGGATTTAATGTAAGAAGAGTAGGATTTGTATGGTGAATATGATGGATTTGGAAGAGGAACTGAGGGAAGAGGAGCTAGGGTTTTGGTTTTTTAGAGAGGGAATGAGAGAGATTTGAAATTAGATGAAAGAAAGAAAAGGGTTAATAATCGATTTTTCAAGTCTGTCTGGCTTCGACTGGGGTGCGTCAAGCGCTGGATGGGATATGGCTATGTTTTTTAAAGAATTCCAGAACCAATCAGGTGGAGTATTAGGGGTGAGACCCGGCCTTGGATTGTGCAACCGCTGCGCTCCCTGGGCCCCAGATGGTGCTGTCTAGCACGGACTCATGCTCCTTCTATGCCCAGCTTCCATTTCCTTCCATTTTGATTATTTCCTGTAAAATTCAAAATGGGATTACATCCTAAATATATAAAAACAAATAAATAACTAGAAAATGAAAATAAAATTCAAATCAAACTAAGAAATCTTACTCCTAGATTACCTCCCAAAAGCGCCTTTGGTTAACGTCGTTTGGCTTGACCTTATGCCTCAATTTAAGGTTCATCATATGATGGCATCTCAAGGTCCATTATAGTCATTATATGAGGTTCAAAACCTTCATAGAATGGTTTGAGACAATGTCCATTAACCTTAAGCACTTTACCCATTTCAAGACTACGAACCTCAACTGCACCATGTGGCAAAATGTTAGTAACAACAAACGGACCAATCCACCTTGACATCAATTTTCCATGAAATAACTTACGTCTAGACATATAAAGAAATACCTTTTGACCAACAAAGAACTCTTTTTGAGACAAGAATTTATCATGATAGATTTTTGTTTTCTCTTTGCAAATTGAAGCATTAACATAAGCATAATTCTTTATCTCTTCAAGTTCTTGAATTTGCAATTTTCTATGATGACAAGCATTAGAGAAATCAAAGTTGAATTGCTTAATAGCTCAATATGCTTTATGTTCAATTTCCAAAGGAAGATGACAAGCTTTACCACATACTAACCTATAAGGAGACATGCCAATAGGTGTTTTGAATGTAGCCCTATAAGCCCATAGAGTATCACCCAAGCATGAACTCCAATCTTTTCTAGCATGGACTTAATTTCTCTATTAAAAACTTCATCTTGGCCATTAGTTCGTGGATGATATGTAGTAGAAACTCTATGCTGAACATGATAACATTTAAACGAAGCCTCAACAACCGTATTGCGAAAATGAGTACCTCTATCACTTGTTATAGCCTTGGGGATGCCAAATCTGTTAAAAATGTTATCTTTTATGAAATCAACCACAACTTTAGCATCATTAGTCCTTGTAGCTTTAGCTTCTACCCGTTTAGACATATAGTCAACCATAAGCAATATGTAAAGATTACTGAAAGAAGATGGAAAAGGTCCCATTAAATTATTTCCCCACAAATCAAATATTTCACAAGTAAGAACATTAGATAAGGGAATCTCATCTCTCCTAGATATGGTTCCAACTCTTTGACATTCATTACATGCTTTAACATACAAATATGCATCTTTATTCAAATTAGGCCAATAGATTCTACATTCCAAAACTTTATGGGCAGTCCTTTTGGGACCGAAATGACCTCCTACTTCATATGTGTGAAAAAATGCTAAAATAGATGCAATTTCATTATCAGCCACACAACGACAAATTACATTATGAGAACAGATTTTAAACAAGTAAGAATCATCCCTTAAGTAGTATTTAGCATCACTCTTAATCTTATCTTTTTAAGCCCTTGATAGTTCAGACTATAATTCCCTAGTCACTATATAATTAACCATATTAACATACCAAGGAAGAAAACCATGAAACTTATATAAGTGCTCTTCGAGAAAAATTTTAGAAATTGTAAATACTTTCCCTTCATAGGTCAGCAAATACTTCCCCTTCATAGGTCAACCTACTTAGATGATCAACTACGTAATTCTCAACTCTTTTATTATCTCTGATCTCAATGTCAAATTCTTGAAGTAACAATATCCTATGTAGGAGCCTAGGCTTAGATTCCTTCTTCTTGAGGAGGTACCTAAAAGTTGCATGATCATAAAAAATTATCACTTTAGTACCCAACAAATAAGAACGAAACTTTTCTAATGCAAAAACAATAGCAAATAGCTCCTTCTCCATAGTAGTGTAATTGCATTGAGCAACATCTAATGTCCTTGATGTGTTGTAAATTACGTATGGCACCTTGTCCTTCCTTTGACTTAAAAGAGCTCCAACTATCGTATCACTAGCATCACACATTATCTTAAAAGGCAAATCCCAGTTAGGAGGTTGGATAAGAAGTGCAGAAATTAAACTTTCATTTAAAACATTAAAAGCTTTCTTGCAAGCATCACTAAAATCAAAAGGAACACCTTTTTAGAGAAGTAGACACAAGGGTTGAGCAATTTTAGAAAAGTCTTTTATAAACCTTCTATAAAAACCATCATGACCAAGAAAACCTCTTAGTTGTTTTAAATTAGAAGGAAGAGATTTGATTACATCTACCTTTGCCATGTCAACTTCGAGTCCTTTTGCTGAAACCACATCTCCTAAAACAATGCCTTGCTCCACCATAAAATGACACTTTTAGAAATTCAACACAAGGTTAGATTGAACACATCTTTTAAGAATAAAGGCTATGGTGTTTGCTGTTAAGGTTTTCATCATCTCTTCCAATGTAGAATTGGATGGCATGGATTGTGAAAGATTGGGACCATTTAGAGGACCTTGGGGATTTACCTGGTAAAAATCGGCAGGATTTCTCTAAGGTTGGTTTTCGATTTGAATTGAATTTACTCCTTCATTCCATCAGAAGTTTCAATGATCTCTCCAATGTTTATTGTATGTATTTGAATCTAGATTGTACAAAAATTTGAGTGCCTAAGAAATTTCTTGTAGCACTAACATCTACATTACAAGGACAAAGATCAATAACATGTTCATAACTACAACAAATATTTGCAAGAATTGATTGGTGTTTGCGTGCTAGTGTTCATAGTTAAAAACTTTTCAAACAAATTAGTGATCTTATCTACTTTAGCTTCTGTAGAATTGACTTCTTCATCCTTCCTGGGAATGATATCCCTTATTCTTGTTGTTCGAACAGAAGATGTAAGCTTGTTGAACAACTGTCGAGCATCTATTGGACATTTTTCCAAAAGTGATCCTTGCATAGCTGCATCTATCATCACCCTATCCATATCATTTAGTCCTTCATAAAAATGCTGCATTAGTTTGGCTTCTGAGATCTGAGCCAGGCAAAGTAGTTAGCAATTTTTTAAACCTGAACCAATACATTTTTTAAACCTAAACCAATACTCACAAAAATTTTCATCAGGACCCTATCTAATACCTGTAATACCTTTCTTAATAGATAAAACTCTTGAGGTTGGAAAATATTTTTCAAGAAAAGTTTGCTTCATGGTTTCCCATTGAACAATAGATCTAGGAGGCAATTCATATAACCAATCTCTAGCATAATTTGCAAACTAAATGGAAAAGCACGTAACTTAATTACCATTTTTGTGGTTCCACCTTGTTTCAATGTAGCACAAATAACATGAAAGTCTTTGAGATGCATTCACAAAAATAGGTAATAATTGAAGAAAACCAGTATGCAATTTGAAATTCTCATCAATATTACGAAAATCAGTAGCCAAGGGATGATCAGTAAATATAGGTGCAATTAATTCCTTAATAAAGCATATAATTGTTACCTCCATTAACACCACCATTACCTGCGAGAATAATATTCTTTAGGGAACTATTATTCCTCTACCATTACTCCCATTATCTCCATTCCCATCGTTGTTTTCTTCTATTGAAGAAGATGAATTTGAATTGCTTGAGATTTCTAAAATTGGATTTTCATAGATTGTAATATCAGCTTGGTATTCCTTTCAGCTTCGTAAGCACATCAACTGGAGAGATTTCCTGAAAATCTGAGGACAAGAAAAATAAAAATTAAAAGATTAATCGGAAAGAATTAAACTTTAATAATAGTTCCTCGACAACAGTGCAAAAATTGATCGTGCATTGTAATACAAACAAATTAAACCTATCTACCAAAACTAATGTAGTTAGGGTAAGTAGGGTCGAACCCACAGGAAATTGAATTTAACCTCAATAAAAACCAATAACTAACAAAGGGGGAATTTTTGAAAGAGTTTATAAAATAAAATCAAACAAAGAATTTAAAAGATAATTTATAAAGGAGAATATAGATGAGAAAGCTGATCGCTAGAAACAATCAGTAGGTCGATTGCTATGGGATCAATCATTGATGAAATAACACAATTAAGTAGTTGGTTTTAGAATTTGTCTTACCTCTCAAATTTCTATCCATTAAATAGATCTACTTCTGTTAGCGAGAAACAAAATCCCTAATTTAATCAATTAAACCTTTTGCGTAGCGAACAATAGATTTAATCAATTAAATTGCATAATCATGAAGGCAACACCAACGTCACATTACATAAACAAAGAAGATTTAATTCATATAATTTGACTCATACAATTCTCTATTGTCAAATAAAGTTACTAACCAAATCAAATTTAAATAATAGTTGCTACTTGGTGGATTTATCAATCTTAGCGATAATATTTAAATCCTAACAGTATAATCATGCAAATTAATCTAGGTGATCATGCTAAATTAATAAGATGAAAATAAGAATTCCACAATTACTTAATAATCAAATCTTTATAAGAAAAACAAATCCAATCTCATAACCTATTTCATCTTCTTGTTAACAAAAGAGAAATACTCACAAGACATGATTAATAAAACTAAAAAATACATAAGAATAGAGAACAAAAATCTACCCTTTCTCTTCAGAAATTCTCCAAAAATCAATCTTGAATTGTGTCTCTAAGATTGAAAAATAACCTGTTTATAGGAGTTGAAACTCCTTACAAATAAGTATTACCTAATAGAAATCTAATAATGAAATAAAATCCTAATACAAAAAGAAGTAGTAAAGAAAATAATCAAATTCTAATTAAAAAGGAAAACATTGTCACTAGTCAACGTTGTCCCATGCCGGATGGTTCAATCAAAATTTTGGTAGCTTTCTAGTGTGCTTCCGGTGCAGTGTTCGGTGAGCTGTCTGGTGCCGAATGTATGGTCATGTGCTGCCTCCGGCACCAGATGGCTCACTGGCAGGCCCGCCGCTCCGCTTAATCACCCCCGATCTCGTTTCTCGTACCAATTTGATAATTCTTCGAGCACGTTTCAACAAAAAACTCCTACAGTCAAAATCAAATATGAGGAAGTAAAATATATCTAAAACGACATAATTAAGCTATATAAAACAATGACAAAAAAAATTATAAAACTTAACATAATTATGTACAAATCACAAAATAAATTGCAAGGATCAAGTGAGCAGTAATTTCTCTCTGCCATCCCATTCTGAGCACTAGCTTAAGGACAAATTGTCATGCCCCGAACCCGGATTAGACTTGGAGTTCGAAATCCGAGCCTGAAAGCATAACACGACAGAACTCGTAAGGTTGCCCTCATGACAAATACATCAAAATATTGAAAAAGTATCAAATAGACAAAACATCATCAGAATCATAAAACTATTACAGATTGATTAGGCTCAAGTAAACACAGAAACTCATTAGTCAAATTAATAAATTCAGCCCTGACTATTTATCCCGCTAAGACAGCCAGACAAACAAATTTTGATGAGTTTTTTTACCATGGTCATGGGTTCAGACCACAGAGTGGAAAATGTTCCCCCAACTAATTTATATGAAACATGTAAAATGAACATTTTTCTAAAATTGATATTTCATTAAAATTTTTATTCAATATCGCAAGTCCAAAACCCTAAGAAAATAAAGTAAGAATGAATAAATACATCCACATATATAAATATATATATATATATATGTAAAACTTATTATTTAAATAATAACTTAAAAAATTCATGCAGAAGGAAAGAATGCTATGAAACTGTTTTGACAAAGGAAATTGAAAACTATTATATTTAATTAGCAAAATAAAAGAATTAAATAAACAAAAAGTTCATGACCAGGTTTTTATAATATCCTCTAACCTAGTGTAGATGAGTACTGTTCGGTGGGATGAAGGCAACAAAAAAGGAAATTTTCAATTCATAAATATTGTGTATTACATATAATATTAGATTTCAAAGACTTTCCTTCAAACAACACAAAGGGACAAACTAGTTCAATAGGAAGAAAAAACATTAATTTCTTTTGTAAAATCGAAACATGAGAAATGAAGGCGATTAAAAACTTCCGAAGATAGTCATACAAAAATAAGAAACTAAATAATTTTTCGAAACAAAGGAAGACTCCTTAATACTCACCTTATCAATTTGATTTGAACCTTACGAAATTTGTTTTCAAAAGTCGATTTGAATCTCTAATCAAACCAAAATAAACACATAGTCAGGATGGGGAGATAAATGAATTAAAGCCTACGATAATAAAAATATACAACTTACCCTTACTGGTGTGATTCTAACGAGACAAAACTCTAGTGTTTCTCTGCAATTTTCCTTCTATTCTATCCTTGATAAAAATATGCAACTTACTCTTACTGGTGTGATTCTAACGAGACAGAACTCTAGTGTCTCTCTGCAAATTTCCTTCTATTCTATGCCTGAGTTACAGCACATCTATGGGCTCTAAATAAAGGGACCTTAAAGCTATTATAAATTAATAACCGCTAAAAAAAGACCTCAAACAATTAATAACACACCAAAGACTTAAACAAATTGTACACAAAAGATCTTGATTAATCGGGATCTTAAAAAAAAAATTCAAGCCTATGGGGTGGGGTATCCCGCAAATAGTCTAATTTACAATCCCATTAGACTCCAAATAAGCCATCCATGTATTCTGTGCCATTGTCAATTTCGAGAATTTTTATTTTAGCATCTGAGTACAAATCATCTTATGAAAAGATTGGAAGCATGGAAAGACTTCATTCTTGGTTTTTAACAAATATACCCATGTCATCCGAGTACAACAATCACTAAAGATAACAAACCAACATTTTCCAAATAAAGAGGCAGTTTGAGTAGGATCCCAGACATCAAAATGAATAATCTATAAAGGAATATTACTTTTATTATTACATAAAGGGTAGGAATTTCTAGTGTGCTTAGCAAGTTCACAAGCATCACAATATAAGGAATCAATTTGAGTCTTTGAAAACAAACAAGGGTATAACCTCCTTGAAATAACAAATGATGGATGTCCTAATCGTCTATGCAATTGAAAAATATCCCAATTAATATACTTATTTTCTTCGAAACATGCCAATCTAGAATCTTGAGCTCCATCAACCATATATAAGCCATTATGCAATCTACCACTACCAAATATCTTCCTGGTTCAAAGGTCTTGAAATACATAATGATCAGGGAAAAATTTAATTTTGCTGTTTAGTTCGTTAGTGATGGCACTAACAGATAAGAAATTTCGAGACATGGAGAACAGATGAAAGTGGAATATTTGCTGCACAAACAAAAGAACCTATGCCACAAATTGGGGCTAAAGAACCATCAGCTATTTTAACAAAATTTCCAATAGGACAAGGAGAGTATGAAAAAAATCCTTGAGAAGAGCTTGTCATGTGTCTATTTGCACCAAAATCAATAATCCAAGAATGCATATGAGTAGTAAAAGAAATACCTAAGTGTACATATATAGCAATTATTGGGGTGTCAAGTTTACTGAGGAGATGACGAAGATGCTGAATGTCTTTAGAAGACAAGGAGTCAACTAAGTCTAGTTACTTGGGTGGCTCCTCATTGACAGCTAGATGGATTTTATCTTGAGGAAGACACATTCTCTCCCATGACCTCTAGTTAAGTTAGGGAAGCAACCTTGAAGTTTCCAACACGTCTCCTTTGTATAACACAATTTCCACAATAGTCACATTGAACTGGAGGTTTAGCAAGTTTTCTCCTTTGCAAATTCATGAGAAACAACTAATCCTAATTTCTCAATAGTAGGTGGGTAAATCATGGTTCCACATCGTGATTCCTCTTGTATAACATGAGAGTAGGCATCCTCAACGGACGGAAAAGGACCTCTCACAAGAACTTGTGCACAAGATTGATCATATTCCAGGTTCAAGCCAACTAAAAAATCATATACCCCCTCCTTCTCAACCAACTGATGGAATAAAGCAATATCATCACTACAATGTACTTGGAAATCTTGATAATACTCCAACTCTTGCCATAAACCATGCAACTCAGAAAAATAATATGTGATAGACAATTCACCTTGCTTGGTATTATGAATTTTATTCCAGATTTCAAAGACTTATGCATCATTCCTTTTACGAGTGTAAGTCCATTTAGTGGAATCCCAAATTTTCACAGCTTTATCAAGCAAAAGATACTGTTTTGAAATTCAAAGATCCATAGAATTTAACAACCACAACATAACTAAAGAGTTGTCAGAATCCCAGTAAATATAAGAAGTATCAATCGCAGGAGTGGCTTTCTTGTCTCCTCTGGGAGAGCTAAACATTTTTCGAGACTTAATGAAGAGTAAACAAGCTCAGGACCAAGCAAAATAGGTACCCCGTACCCGCACCGTCCAACATCACATTACTGATTGGGGCTATAGAACCCAAGTCCACAGGTTTGGAATCGCCCATGGTTGCAACAAAAAAGTAGAAACAGAAGCACCCAAACAGGAAAAAAAAAACCCCGAAAATAAAGGTAACCAGAACAGTCCCAGGGCAGAGCAATTTGTGAGCATGCAGTGGGGCTTATAGTTATCGTTGAGTGATCTGTGTGAGAGGGAGAAAATTCAACAAAGAAATAATAAAGGTTGAAACCGTAAGCAGTAAAAGGGAACTTTCAGACTACAGAGGGAGAAACAACTCTACCTCAAAAAGGCAACAATGACTCTGATGCCATGTAGAAATTTAGAATTCAAGAGAATAACAAAATTTCTCTTATCAAATTATCTCAAAAATATATGTTTTTATACAACTCAAGAATACCAAAACTGTAACCATGTTAGACTAGGAACTACTAGTTATAATTCCTGCCAAATTTAGGGCCCAATTGTTATTTGGAAACTTTAGTGATATTTTAAAAATATTAAGGACTTCTTAATAAATTTGAATTCTTTCTCTATTATATATAGGATTGGATTTAAGATATTAAGTTATCTAACAATTTCTATTTCACACCTAAACCTATTCTCCCAACCTTAGCTGCCTTTCTTGAGAGAAGAAATTCAATTACTCATTGGATCTGTGATTGAAGATTAAAGATTCTAATTACAATTCATACAAAAAGTTTGTCTAATTACTCATCTTTTAGATCTTATTCTAAGTTTTAAATTTTGAGATAGAGGTGTGGGTATTGGGATTTTGATTTATTTTGAATTTAATTATTTGCATATTTTGAAATTGAATTTATTATTCAATTTCTTTCTGTTCCGTTTTCCTCGAGCCAAAGCAGAGCACAAGGCTCTCTGCTGTTTCCATCCCGGACTATTATGACTACTACTACTTTTATTATTATTACAAATTGATTTTCGGTTATTTGCAGCGAACAGTAGCACCAAAAACAATGAGTTCCCTTTTTCCTTTCAAAACTATTATTATTATTATTATTATTATTAATTAGTTATGTATTATGTTTATGATTATTTTAATACTAAATTATATTATAATTAAATATAATGAATTTTGTGAATATATATTTATAAAGTAATTATTTTTCAATATTAGTTTGATTTTTCAATCTCTTAGAGGATAGAGTCTAAATTAAGGTTTTGAAAGATTTATACAATTTGGATTAAGTTGAGATTTCATTTTGTCTAGGTTTTGATTATCTTTGGGATTCCGAGATTCAAGGTAAGTGGTTCCTATCCTTCATCTATTTTTATAAAACCCTTTTCTCTATGCTTTTCTTATAAATATTTTTTAGGATATATTATGTATTTGTTTTCATGGATTGTGTGATAATATTTTTTGTATATATGTATGTTTGACTCTTATAATTCTGTGTACACCAGAGAGCGGCACTTCTCGAATATACCTACTGATGAGTAAACAGGTCATGCAAGCAAGTTTTTTTGGTCTACCTAATTGGGAAAAAGTTGGACAGGTCATGCAATCAAGTTTTTATGACCTGCCTAACTGGGAGTGCACTGAAGAGTTTAAGCTTATATATGTATATACCCATGCAAGCATGTGTTTACAAAAGTTTTTATGTATTTATGCAAGTTTATGCAAAGTATTTTCTTTGTTTGATTTGTCGAAAGGTATAAGAATTATTTTATAAATAGTCTTGATTTTCATTGAAAGGATTATGCCTGTGATTGAGTGAATGCATGTTAAAATGTTTTTATATAAATAATTTTTTTCACGCAACATAGGATTAGAATTGCTTACTGAGCTCTTGTACGCTCACAACTTTTTCCCTTCTTTGTAGGTGATTTAATATGTTTTAGTTGGATTAGAGAGACAATTGAAGATTTATAGTTGATTTGATTCTAAGTTATTATTGGAATTGTATTTAGTTTTCAAGGCTTTTGTAAATGCTAATTTTTATTTTGAGGATTAATTTGAACAAGATATGGTTTTTATTTTCTTCGATATATAGTTAAGAATCATGTAATCTTGCATGTTGGATTAGTCTAAATGCGCGGCTTGTTACACCCGGATCGCGGGACTAGTACAATCCTACAACAATTAACAATTATAATCCTATTTACACTTAATCAACAATAAAGCATGGCTTGTATGACCTAGTACTTCTATGAGGCTAATGAACCATGTTCTTAGGGAATGTATTGGAAAGTTTATGATGGTTTACTTTGATGATATATAGCAAAAGTGAAGATAAAAAAATTAAGATCAAATACACTCATCAATTAATTAAATCAAAATGAAGCATTCAATTTCAAATAAATGGAGAAAATAAAAAAGCTTTTAAGATAGCTACAGTAACAGAAATGTTCCACAAGCACCCAAACTCTCGGACGCATCTAAACTTGGAATCATCTCTTAAAACGAAGTTAAACATGGCAAGTCATCACATAGGCATTCAAAATCTTGAAACATAGAGAACATTTTAATACATTCTCTAAAGCAAGGAAAAGAATGCAAAAAAATTTACTATAACACAAACAGAAAAGGGTACAAAACTTGGAATAATCCCCCACACTGCAACCAAAAACCCAAGTTTTGTCTTTCAGATTTCCTCAGTTAAACAGTTGCTTCAAAACCATTGATCATAAAGGATAGAAGTCACAAAAAGCAATAAGAACAGATTTTTTAAAAAAATATATGAATCAGTGGCCGGAAATACACAAATCATTTCATCAAAATTTCCCCTTGAATATACAGTGATAAAGTTGGACAGAGTAACCACCTTATCTTTTAGCCAGAACAGAACTGGGGCAGGTCTGTCAAAGTAGGACTGTGTACCAAAAACCATAAGTCTACCAATTAGTTATCGATGGGCCTATACAAGATAGAAAAATGTTACTTAGAACCTGCTGCACTTCTCTTGAACTATGTTCACTGCGGATGAATTTTATTAACAATGGCATTACTTGACGGCTGTACCTCCTGAAGGAATCCTGTTTCAAGCCATTTAAAATACCCAACACTGATAAAATCAATGGGGTCCTGGCTGCCAACTCTTCCTTCTTGGCTGAACCTAGGGGAACAGTCCAGTGAAGCACAGGCTTGCACTCAGGTTTCTTCTCTACAGATTCCCCAGAACACTCCAAATATATCCTTAGCACATTCTCACATACAAGCACAAGATTCTGCTCTACTTTCTTCTCCTCGTATAACGATGAATTACTAACAAGAACATCGTACAAAAAGTTTATGTAGTTCTGATAAGACTCATTCTCAAAGTGAACAATAGGTGGTTCGGAGACCTCAAGGATAGAGCACACTCTCTGCAGCTGAAGCTGTAGGACCTTATTAGAGTTCAGATCATCCGCGTGAGATGAAATAGAGGAAAACAATTTAATCAGAATGTCCACTGTATCCCCAGACAAGGACTTCAGATGCATCTTATAGAGATCAGTAGTAACCTGCAACAGAGAAAAAAATATGAAACTTGATAACCATGTAGATTCAACATAAAGATAACAGTTACAATGTCTCTACATAAGCAACACCGTACTTTTTTTCCTTTTCTCGTATCATACAGTATTACTTGATAAGATGAAGGAAGAGACTGTTACTATTCCAGGTGTCTCACACCGAGAACACATGTTCTCAAACAAATAAAGAGATCCAACATCATTGAGGAAAAGTTTATTCCAACTTGAACATCAAGAAAATAAATGCCATTTTCTTCCCACCACCAATCTGAAGGCTGTGATTATGAACATGAATCAAGGAATCGGATGAGAAGAAAGAGGAACATTATCCCTCATGAACGCAGATGACACATAATGAGAATAAGTAATTATTATCCAAGGATTTGGAACGATCACAGGGCACGTCAAATAAAATGAACTAATAACACGGGGAAATATAGGTACTATTAATCAGTCTTTCAAATGTTTTGGAATGTGTATTCAGAGAATTTACGGTCTTAATATACCATTACAAGGAACTGTGAACAAGGTCGGCAAACTAGCAGCATTTTACCAAACTTGCCTAGATGATATCTATCCCTCACTTAGCCCGTGAGGAGCAATGGATTGAAAATCACTCCTTAGCTCACAAGGCACTGATGACTCCAAAGAAGCAAGGCAGAGATATAAAGGATATGACTTGGAATGAAAATGCTTTAAGAGATCTATAAACTAATAGGAAGGTTGCATGGCCAACTGAAGAACAGAAGGAACATGTTAAATGGTTTATATGGCTACACCAAAGCACTATGCGGCCAACTGAACAACAAGAGTGAAATACTAACAGTGGTTGCTAGGTTGCAATGCACCATAAGGCCATTACTGAAAGAAGAAAGTGAAATAAAAACATGTTCTCATGTAGCTTGCATGGTGAGCAAATGAAGTAGAAGTAGCAGACTGTGAGCCCACAAGAGGTCAGGGAATCAGCTCAAACGTATTTGAGAGAATCTCATTTCAAAAAGTAGTGGCCAAACATGGCTCAAAGTCACAGCACACACTTAGATTTTGATGGCATCATTCCAACATTGTTGACTAATTGGCTGATACAAGAAAATGCTCTCAGCCACGATCATCTGAGGAAGGTTTCACTGAGTGCAAGATTTTATCACACGTGAACAAAATGGTGTACATAATGAGTTCCCTTCCCCATTCTTGAGTTTTTGGGCTAATGAATATGACAGAGTCATGGCTAGCTGTTCTGTGGAGTAGTAGATTTTTAACACAAATAGCACAAAACTAAATACATAAATAGACAAATAATTATCATCAAAACACAATCACGGAGAATAAGCTATTGAGGTAATTTTACATATATTCATTAAAATAAGTTGGACATTTGTGAAGAACAATGAGCATCCACTACCCATTCAGCACAACAAAAATACATACTAAAAAGGGAGACTGGAAATCACCAAGTCTAACCATTCTGAACATGTTAAGCCAAATTTTAGATTCATTAATGCTAAAAACAGATTTGTCAAGGGTAAACTTTAATACATATCCCCCAATCTTGACTAATCCCTTTACTGCTGAATGCTTTACCAAGAAAGGTCAAATTCTCAGTTAAAATTTTATTTTTGTTTCAGACTTGCCTAGAGAGAGAGAGAGAGAGACCTGTATGACAAGTAGCTGTGATGCTATATGACTCTTCATTCTGGAAACAACGTATGTAGTAGATTGTAGATTTTCATCTTCAGAATCATCATTATTCAATCCAAAACCAGAAGATCTCTCCAGTTCAGGATCAGGGACCTGAATACTATTCATAGTTCTCAACAGCTTTAGAAATCCAGACATACTGGAAGAGGCAATTTCTTCTAATCCAATAAAGATATCTTGCCATTCCTTTTCACTAAGTTTTCCTGTGAGATTCTTGGCCAACCGTGTCAATGACGTAACTCCAGCACTTGCAGGACCTTGGACAGGGCTCATAATAAATCCAGCCAGTATGGACACTACACCTCTCAATTGTGACCTCACCTCATAGAAGAAACTCAGAAATAAATCCTCCAAACATTGAGCTGCTAGTGCAGAAGTTTCAGAGTCCCATGTACTGCTATCGAGTTGTAAGTGTCTGGAACTTGGCAACTGGTCATCCTTCAGTAAGGTTTCTTGCTTATCATGTAAGGAGTAGAATATTGGAAAAACAACAGAACCAAAGACACTTAACCAAAATGTGCCTGAGAAAAGATGGCCATGGTCTTTCAGAATATTGAAGAGAACTTCCAAAGCACTTTTTCGGATGGCAGATCTGGTATCTGATATCAGTTTGGATAAACCTGACAAATTTATTATCAACAAAAAGATGATTTAATTATGATTCTCCCATGGCATTCAAAAACAATATAATCTTCTACAACTTGTTGGCCCTTGCCAAACTGAAAAGTTGTGTTCCAAGGTAATCAAGGCAGAAATGATAAGAAAGACTTCACAAAGCCCAGTAAAACTTCACTATGCATTGTGGTAGGTTCAAAAGAACAGTTGAATTGTTACTTGTTAATGAATAAAAAGACCAGACCCTAAGCATACAGGAAAGAGCACATCAGGTGAGAGATACTCCAACCAAAGCAAGGCAGCAAAAGAAGACCTAGGTATGGAAAAACAAATAACAATCCATGCACCCTATGATTATCAGGTAACCTTAGATTTCTAAGCCTAAAAACTACCTCTATTTCACATTCGGAAACAAAAAGAGACATAATTCCCTTGAAGAAAAGAGAAAAAACAAGATACCTGTTAGCAAAGGAAGCCAATAGGACCCATAATCATCTTTGTCAGTGAAGATATGTCCAACAGAATCATGGTCACTTGACAGTGGTGCAGATGATGCATTTTCCTTGCAGCTCTCATTGCAAACAAGTCCTCCATCAGCAAGTTTGACCGCACAAAACCTTAGAAAAGCAATGGCGTTGAGGCTAACATCACTATTAAACTTACTACTTGTGAAGGTGAGCAGACATTTAACACAATCAGTAAATGTAAGTGACTCAGTCTCAGTTATGTATGAGAAATACTCTCGCACAATCTTTTCCATGGTTTGGAAGGCCAACGAGACTATATTTTTCCTTTCATCAGCTGCAGCAGCAGTAAACACCTAAGCCAAATAAGAGTGTCCACATCAGAAAACACATTTGGAAGACTAAATCCGCCCATAAATTCATTCTTGCTGAAGTCAGTGCTACTAGAGGTACATATCAACAAACTAAATTAATGGCCAAGTAAAATGTTTTCCAGTGCCAAGAATTGCCACATAGACTATAGAACCAGGGAAAGTAACAAATTGAGCAATTTCATTGAAAAAAAAATATGCTGTTTTGGGGGAGGACACAGGACACCAAAAACTCTCAGGCATCACCTACATGTACTTTATATATCCTTGAGCATCTAAAAGTTGAGTACCTTCGGAAAAAGAAAAAGGATATACGAATGTACATTCTCATCAAATTCATCAGCAAACACTCAAATTCTTTTCAGAAATGAAATGGAAAACATTTATCTCAGAGTGCATTCATAAATTTCATGTGTAAAGTCAAAGAGAAAGAAGAGAATCATACATGGGATTTTTATGGACCTTCTCATTCAATATCATTGTCCTTGCAGAAGCAGAAAATCAGAAAGAGAACCAACATGCAGCAAATTTAGGTTAATCCCACAAGACATTGAATTCGATGCCAAAGTTCAAAATGAAATCACCCAATTTAGCAACACTACCAACTCTGTTACAGTTACCTAAATCCTCAATGCTACTGCATATTACTAATAATTCTCATGCAAAAGATAATTACCATAAAAACACTTTTCCAACCAGATTTCACATTATTGACACGACTGAGAACCATCTGTGAAATACATCGAACAATCAACTCTCTGATTTCTGCAGAGTTGCTCCTCTGCATGACAATCACAAATGGTTTCAAAAATTCATTCTGGAAATTATAATTTGCCAGTTCTTCTCGCTCCAAAAATTTCATCGCTAGTTGCCGCAAGGAGTCCATAACGAATATTGCAACAGAGAGATTTTCTGACAGACCAACAGCTACAAAGAAATCAGAAAGAACACTCCATATGCGAGACCAGACCAACCTGATGCGGTTCATGTTGTAATGTCTGCAAAAGGAGATCATGGAATGATTGCATCCTTCATTTGTGAGATACAAAAGGAGTACAATATGGAATTTTTATCAACAGAATCATTCTACATAAAATTTAAGTGCACTAGTAGAGTAGAAAAGGTGCTGGATCTTACGCAACTTCAACAATTTTAGTGAGGCTGAATACACGAGGATCTGATGGAGACTGCAACTCTGACATTGATACTTTGCAAAGAGCCCTCACAAAAGCCACTATTGCCTCACTGTTTAACCTTTGGCTATGGGCAAAAATATGATTCAACTCAAAATTTCCAATCTGATCAAGGAGATTCAAGTTTGAAATAAAACTATTGATCTGTTCCGGGGTTACCAACCCTGGGCCCGGAGAATTGCTTCCCAGACTAGTACTATCATATGAGCCCCCACGAACAACAGCAAACATGGCGGGATTCTGGAGACTTCCCTTTTTCTTCAGAGATGGAATGCCTGCTGACTTCAACATCTTCTCATCAGAATCAGCACCAGAAGTAGAGAAAAAAGATGCATCAGATGGAGCGCCCTCCCCTAACAACTGCAGATGCTCAAAACGGGATAGGCATGTCAATATGTGCTCCCAAGCCTCTTGAAGATAATTCCCATCTTCAATGGCAACTGCTATTATAGCCTGTCAAAGAAATAACTCCAAAAATAAGCTCAAACAGAAGTTCACTAGATGAATGAATGGAAGCATTCGCACATCAGGGGCAAGTATATAACACAGATACACTTGTATCAATACTCTACTTAAATCAATCATTTCGAATATAAAGCGGCCCTTTTTTTTCTAAACAACTCAATTTGACTCTGATGGAACGAATACTGAGTTTGGACAATACAGACAGTCACCTTAATTTTTCAACACAATATTAAAAGTCAGTTCTAAAATATAATGGACTCTTCCAGGTGGACAAAAATTTCCCATCTTCAAGCTCTAATAAACCCACGTGGAAACCAATTTCCTCGGAAATTTCTGATGGCAGCAACATAGTAGTTGATTATTTCTAGTAAATATCAGACACCATCATCACTGAGACCAGTCAAGCTTATCTGGATTTACATCAGGGGGTCAAAAGATTATTCTGATGAGGTAAAATGAAAGGAAAATTGGTTCGTTTCCCCCAACACCCAAACAACCCTTAATCCTCCGATCATCTGTCTTCTTGTTGCTGTCCTGCTTTAGGTTATCTCCATTATATTCTCATACATAAAACCTCTTAGAAATACCTGACTGGGAAAAACAAACTAGAGAAACTGCAAGACATCACTACTAAAAGAATCCGAATTGGTGATGCCCTTCATAATCATGAAAAATAACCATAGTGTAAAATATTTTTCAGAAAAAAAAAAAACAAAAAAGAACTTGGGTTATAGGAATGGTTATGGAAGAGATAGGATGTAAGAACTAGAAGAAGGAAGCACCAAGAAAGAAACAAGGGAAGATGGGCTCAAAGCAGACAGAAGTGGACAGGGCACCAAGAAAGAAACAAGGGAAGATGGGCTTAAAGCAGACAGAAGTGGACAGGGACACCTTGATATGAGTCCACGACTAGACAACTATTTTCGGAAGAAGAAACATGGGACTGTTGCCTAATTTGGTGCACGACCAGGTCAAGTCTTGAGTAATATCACACAAACCCCATGTTTGCAACTGTTAACTCCAATTGACTTAGTTGTCCATCCAATTCTGCCACTTCGTAAAGGTGTAAATGAGATGAGAGAATTCGCAACTTGTTGGACTAAACTAAATGTATGTTTGAATTTGGCTTGATAAAAAATTTATTGAGCTCAAGTCAAGCTGAAGCTCAACTCTCTAATCAACTGTGCAAAACCAAGCTAAAATATAAAACATAAATTTGATCCAATATCCCTAGATTAAGTTTATCCTTTCAAGATATAATATATAAAATATATTTTAAAAAACAATTTTTTTTATTGAAGATTATATTTTTTTAAATAAAATCATATATTAACCGTTAATTTGATCATCAGAGACTTATTATACGGAGTGCATTCCATAGCATTATCCCCCTTCTGTCTGAATTTTAAAAAAGAGTAAGTTCAATAAATAGATACTTTAATTTGACTTTTTAATTATCATAAACAAAAAAGAAAACTTCTCTCCTCTTCTTCTTTTAGGAATCTATGTGAGATCGGGAAAGCTACGTCCATTAGTGCTTTCACGAAGCACGAAGAAGTTCAAGCTCCACATCAATATCATCTATTGTTGAGTTGTCCTTTCCTCAACCATTTAAATTTCAACCACTTATATCAATAAAAATATTTTAGGGATCATAGTTGGTGTGCTGAGAAGACATGAATGATCCCATGATGACCATTTTAGTAATTTCTTGACGTTGTCCAATGTAGTATCATATTCAAACAAGTTATTTGAATTGGATTATTAACAAGTTATATCAAGTTGTAATCAAATCTGATATTGTTGTTGATAGTTTCATTAACTTTGTTTGAGCCTATACAAGCCAGAAAGTTGATTTCAAAGAGAGCCCAAGCTTGAACCCTGCCTTCAAAATATTTCACATGCCAAACTTGAACTTGGATGTTTAGGATAGATTCAATCGAACCAAGCCCGAAGGGCACAAGCGCAAAACTTAAGAATACATCAACAAACCAAGGGACATCCTCTTTCTTATTACTAAGTGTGACTTATTCCTGACATAACCAGGACATGGTAATGAATTTCAATTTTGCAAATTAATTGATTCTAGGTTCTCTAGAAAGCTTTCTCATATGTTTACTTAATCTTGACCATATAAACTCAGTTTCATAAGTTAATAAGGGAGTACAAATTTAGTGCATTAAAGTCAATTTTATTGCTACCCAGTTTCAATTGAAGATCCTTTGTCCTACTATGCTTGATGTATTTCTTTGGTAATTCAGGACATGACAATGACTCTCTAACTCACGAAAACAGAATTCAACCTGATATAGAAAACTGCTGATTAATTAGGCAAGAAAGGCGAAAAGTACCTTCACGGTATCAACATTTTTTTGCTTCATATCTGCTGCACAGTGAAGATAAGTGAATTTAGCCATGGTTGTCACAAAAGCATCTCTTTGTGTCTGCATACCCATAACAGCTGTCACATGCACAGCATGTCGGAATCCCATCAAGCATTGAGAAGTTGCTTCCTTGTCATCACTCTGGTCCAGAGTAACGCTAAATGCAGCAAGCATTGGACCCCAGCAGACTTCAGCCATAAACCTTACTATAGATGCATCAGAAATACTGTAGTAAACAGACCTGAGATGGGAAAAAAGATTAGACAACTCCAGAATCTGCTTCCATCAAAGAACATGAGTTCTCTGGAGGTGCAACTAAAGAGAATGGCCAAGCCAACAGACAGCACTTGAAAAGTCCAAATTCAGGACACATGAAAACAAGTCTTTGGTATCAAACCTCCAAAGAGAACCCAGAATATACAGAGTTCAAAAGATTGATAAAGTACCATAGTAGCAGAACCAAAACTCTAACTCACTCTGACAACCGTTTGCATTGCAGGGAATTTCATAACATCTTTACCAGTTTTAATCTTTAATAGTCAGGATGAAGGTACAACTAATCTACTTTTTTGGGACCTATAGTATGAGCTAAACAATGTATGTCCAGCAAACCAACAGTGAACAAAAAACATGCACTTTTGACTTACTCTGACTTCCCAGATTTTGCTTTAAATTGCTCCAGTATGTGCTTTATAAGAACCCCATTGGTGCCTACCGGTTTTTCTTCTGTCTGCTTCCAAACTAGATTTAGAATATTTTCCAAGCCAAGTAACCTGTTGAGGCTGTTCCCTGGCCTGCTCTGTGGCACAGAAGAATCTGCATTCATCTTTATCTCATTCTTTGCAATTTGATCATAGAGAGAACCTAAATATTCTTCTGGAAGATCCTTTCCATCATCAATTCCTCGATTATTCCGTATGAAATCTGCCTTTGTCATCTTCTCAGAAAATTTTGAATAAACAATATGAGTCAACAAGAGAAGTGATTCTCATAAACAAGCAATTGCATAGCACAACAAGATGATCTTTGACCTTGGCCTTACACACAGGACAATAAATATTTGAGACATGCACTCTAAAGAATTTAGGAATAAAACCCTGAAGGAAAGAGTGTATCAAAAAGGTTTAGAATTAAGCCTAAATAAAATTTAACCAAAAAATCAATAAAGTATTGTACTAGAATTCAATGACATGAGATCAGATCTAACTAGCATTATCCCAAAACACAAGTTTCGAAAAATAAAAGATATCTAGAACAAATGTTTCATTCAAAATAAAAAGAATAATGCTAGCCAAAGTACATATGTTACACGTGCCTGTCCATATGAATTCATCTCAGGTATCTTATTTAAATTCATCAACTTGTTAGTTAGAGAGTTGCAGACAACCCCCCGGAGGGCTCTTTTTCTTGCCTTTCAAAATCTAGTTTGACTTTCTTACCCAGATATTGATCCAACGGCTTCCTTCTATTCCTTAATTTATAATAATATTTCCAAGGATTCACATTTATCACAACATTTAATAGCTACAGGAAAGATGATAGTGCTCCAATGTCTTCCTTCTCTAATTATCCATTCTGTATCTGAGTAACATTCATCTCAACATTAGCAGATACAGCATTAGAAGAATTGAATTGTTAAGCATTCTGACTTCCATCTTACAAAATTCCTTCGATCCATTAATTCTCAGATCATGAATGGTTTATTGCTCTTGTTTGCCCATTTTTTCCCCTTCACCATATCATTCTATCTATATTGAGCATTCATCTGCATCCACCTCCTCTGAAATAAGTAATCAGGAAGGTTAAGATATTTAAAAAGCACGCTTACAAGGAAACAGGTTCTTATTAGAATCAATACCAACGATTGACTGCAGGTGAGAAGCTCCCTTAAGCTCTTAGCCAAACCATGTGATTCATATGGTCCAATACTCACTATTAATCAGGGAGTTTTAGAACTGTTTTTATTTTTTTTAACAAGAAGAGCTTTGCCCTAGTGTTCCAAGAATTATACAGTTTTGACAAATGGACATGAGGGAGAACTTCATACTTTATACAAATGTATTTGGCTGCAATCCTTTGGATATTGTAGTCAAACTATACTTCAGTGAAATGAGAATCCCTTGAATTTATAAAACATTGAATGAAAAATCAGTTTACTTTAAGAAAGTAGACAAAAAAATAAATTAAATAACATAAGCCTAGTGTACACTTTTTTAATGATGTGAATCTACGAATTTACAAAGAGATGGGAATGCTACATTAATATGGCAAAACAATATTTTGCATAATCTTTTCAAGATTTAAGTTAAACTTTTTATCATCTTTCACTACAGTCAGGACCCATTTCGGAAATATTCTCAACAAATAGCGCTTCAGTCATTCCTTTTTCTGATTAACTGTAGAATCTGAAAAGAAGTGATTCCTGGTATTGCTAAATGGTAGCAAACTCAGAACTAGAGCTATAGAACTTCATTGCATTAGTGGATGCGTCTGTGCTAATAGATTTCTAAACAACTAATTATCATGAATTACATATTGCTGTAAAATTTCCATTATGACTATTAGAGCCACAAGAGTAGCATCAATAAGAGCTGCAACAGTAATTAGCTCAAAAGTATTACAATTTGACTCTCTTTTAGACAAGACAAAGATTTGAAATAACATATACTATGAGTGTTTGTAATATTCAGTTGTTTGTAGCAATTTTGAGTCATGACAGGCATATGTTTGTTTCTCAAATCTAGAATTGGCATCTAGGTTGTTTTGATGTGTTTCTACTTGCAGTAGAATTCAGTTAGGTTATGTTCGGTTGGGATGTTTGGTGGAAGCATTTGAAGAGTACGAAATTATTTAGGCAAGTAAATGGATTATTTACATTGCTTGCTTGGTTGAGGTGTTATTAGAAGGGGAAGTAAATTCAGTGCAGTGACGAATGCATGCCTTAGTTTGTGGGGCCAATTTCCCCCATTAAATTTTTCATGGGGTATTATAAATATATAATACAAATATAAATTGACCCCACAAATTTAGATAATTTTCCCTCAATAAAATGAAAAACTAAAAAACAATAAAAAATTATATGATGGGAGAGATTACGGGATGTCTAAAATTTACTTTTTAAATTTTTTTTTTAAAAATCAAAATTATTTTTTTCAATTAAGACATTACAAGATATATACATTTAATTTAAGTAATCTTTTTGGAGATTCTAGACAAAAATTTCAAAATATCAACTTAATATTTAAAATGAAGTTCATAGCCCATTGTCAACTTCAAGTGCATAACGTTCCACAAACAAAATTTAGAAAAATTAACCGTCATTTCAGCACATACAAGTTATAAGATAGCAAATTATCTTTACTTTATATTTATATCTTAGATTTTGTTATCCTACAAATTAAATATGTACATATATTTGTCCCCACAAAAAAGGAAGTGCAACATCCGTCACTTTTTCGGAGGGGAAAACCTCCCCCGCCATGTCATCAGATAAGCCCTCTACGTTGAAAAGTATTTGAGAGTTCTTTTAACATTTTGTCCAAAGGTTTTGTTTTACAATTTTTTTACCCATAACTTTTCGTCACTTACGGGTGTATAAAAGTAAATTTCACAACATTTACTTTCCTTCCCCATACCAAACAGAATCAATGCAAATACTCCCACATTCAGATAAGTAAAATGATCTCCCCGTCCCCTTCGTGGACCAAATGAAGCTTTAGTCTCTAAATCATGACAGGTTAACTTAGCTAGTGTTTTAATTGCAGTCAAACTACAGTACTTCTGGTCATATTGTGGCTTCAAGTTTCATTGGATTAAGTTCCCTATTAATTCACTTCATGAGATCTTATTGAATGATTAGATATAAACTTGTTTGTCATGAGGTTTTCCTTCTTTTCCCTATAGTTTCTGTCGAATTCCTTGCTTCCCTTTATTATTCCTGTTTTTTGAAATCTAAAATTATCTTCTGTTCTAAAGTTGCCCCACTGATTCATCAAATTAAGATCTCATCAAGCATTCTGAAGCTGGGTATGGGGCTGCATGTGTAGAAGCACTATGTATCAACTAAAATGCAGTAGTTCTTATATATTATATTCTCAGTAGTTCAAGATAGAAATGGGTTTATATGTAACCCCAATAACAGCTACTGTAAAATAATTATCATCACTAGTATCATTGTGAATTAATCTGATACTCATGAAATGGGTGGGACAAGTTTTATATAAAATTTAAGTGGCAGAAAGATAAGCATCGTTTAAACATCTCACCTTATCCTTTACCATGCTATTATGTGCATCGGTGTTGAGCATTATGACAGAGTAAGCAAGAACATAAGCCGTATCTGCACTGGTGAACGAATTTGAATTGCATTTGCAGTAACGCTCAGCAAATTTTTCCATGATCCTGTCAATTTTTTGTGCCTCCCCAGGCAAACGAAATCCTCTTAGGAAAAATCTGATGGCCTGACCAAAGTCCATTCCTTCAAAGTTAAAAGAATCCACATAAGCATGCATAACTTTCAAAGGAAATTCCTCCCTTTCACCCAAATAGTCACCAATCATGGTTTCATTTAATCCAGATGTATTCTTCAGGAAAAAAGCCACTGACTCAGGCGAGCTACACAATTTTTGAGTACTGACTAAGAAATCAATCCCCTTGGAGGGTTTTCTGTTGAACAGCGAAACACCTTTCTGCATTTAATAAATGAAGTTATCAACTCAGAAATACAATAATTTAATTATTTTTGCAAGAATGGGAAATGACAAATCATTAGGTGCATAAAAGCAATGCCAGCATTTAGTCAAACAATATCAGTCGCGCAAGGCAACAAGAAAAGCTCTAAAAGAGGGAGGAGGGGAGGGTTTAGACTACTGCACTAAGGAAATAATTATATGACAATCTTCACCCAAATGTTAGCCAACCTGAATTTCCAGCTTATAAGCCCGACGCTGCTCTAGGGATGCCGTATCTGAGAACTCAGAATTTGCTTCTGAATTAAGCTCATAGTCAGCAATATTTCCTTCTTCACCAAAGTTAACAGGATTTTCTGACAAATTATCATTATCAGAGTTGACCAGAGCTGATTCTCCAACTTTCATCTGTTGGTCCATCCATAGTCCAATTGACTTAATTATCCTGACCAAACATTTCACTGATTCAAGCCGAAATGTAATGTCTTGAATAGGAGACAAAGTCGTCGTCGAACCAGCAGGTGGACCTAAAGCTGTTTTTAGAAGGCCATTGACAGTCCTGCAAGCATCTGACGGAATTAAAATTGTTTAATATAGTTATTAAACCAAACTTAGAGGATTCGGAACAATCAGAATAGCAAGAAAGAAAAACCACACTGGTGAGTAGCACATCAAGATATCCATCAAATTCCCATGAAACAAATCTTGCAGTTGGGGGATTCGAGTACTATTTATAAAATTGACACACACAAAAATAGTTGCAAGGACCTCGAGCACTCAAGAACCAGAATCAAATGACCTCATATTGTGTGACCATTCACAAGCTAATTCTACTTCTCCAAAGAAACAAAGAGAAAAAACATAAATAAAACAGGTAAATTTGCTCTACTTAGCAAGATAACCAGCTGAAATCTTCCATCTTGACAGTGAATAGTTGGCCCCAAAATCAATAAGCCTCCCTCTACCCCAGTGCCCTGGCACTGTCCATCAGCAACAAGAATCAAACAGGGACACAACAATATAGTGTATGGCTGCCAACAATGGATACGGAAGCCAAAGAAGCATGAGTGGACATAACTTATAACAAATCATTAATGTCATAGAGAAGGTGTTGGAATAAAAATATAAATAAATAAAATCGTGCTGAGAGCCAGTTGGTAAATGATGAAGCTGGTGTGATGCAGAACAGGAATGACTTAGGAATTGAAAAATTCTTTGTCACGCAAAGGTTCTACACTATCATGCATGAGTACTCCATGGAAAAAGGGACAGGCCTTGGTCACACAAGGTTACATATCCAACATTTGAAAAATACTTATGATATAGAAACTAATAGATTAGCATATTAAGATTTAATTTATAATTAACATCAAACAAGCTAAATGTCATATAATGACATATAATATATGGTTTTTTTTGTTTGTTTTTATTATTATATTGTTAATCATTTATACTTATGATATAGAAACTAATGGATTAGCTCTGTTAAGATTTAATTTACAATTAGTGTCAAACAAGCTATAACTTTCATATAATGACATATGATATATGGTTGTTTTTTATTTATTTATTATATTGTTAATCATTTATACTCAATTATTAAATCTTAAAATCATAAAAAATATATTCTTTATCTCAAATCCATGGCTTAAAATTTTCAAATTTCTCAGATTCAGTACCCTTGTCAGGTACAGTTAAAATACCAATATATGACTCAACAAATGAGACAGTGAATAGATGCAATAAATAGACTCGGCTTTTTAGCTAGAGTAAATAGTAGAATTAGAAGAGGTTTTGAGAATACAGCAGAACACACAAAAAGATTTTGGTCCATCATCTTAGTTAAGAGAAAGTTAAGAATCATCATTCAAATATACTGATGGTTCATCACGTCTCAAAGGAAGATGCAAATTCTAAGGTTCAGAAGCTTGTGCAGAATCGTGGAAGTCACAACGGCATGTAGGATTCTTATAATCAATACACTCCTGAAATTGATCATCCTTCCTATCGGATTCTTCAACATCAACAAGCAGCCAGAATTATCATTCTTAATTCCTGTGTTCCACACAAGGAAACTTGGTGTATAAAAATCCTTTCTATTCTGAAATTTCTTGCAATCTGACTTCAATTTTTGCTTAGGAAGAATTAAGAGAATTTTGCAGAACAGCTTTTGATAGGTTTGTCCTGTTATCATGGTCCCCTCAAAGCCAAAATGGGAGGTAGACCCAATTTTCTAGCAATCCATATATTTCCTAAGTTGAAGCAATTGTTTGCAACCATAGGGAGGACACCCATCTGCCATGTCACAGTCCCATCCCGCTCTTCTAAGTAAAATCCATTGTGAGTAAATTTTTCACCCGTCACAAAAACCTATCAGTTTAGTTACTAGTCTCAAGCACTTCACCCGAAATTTTTAATTCTAGATGACAAAATTGATAACAGAAGCAAACAAAAACTAATGGTTTTCACCTTTTTCAAGTTACTGTCGAATAAAGTTTCAAAGAGAGATGCGTGTATCAATAACCAGCAATAGTGAATCAATTAGACATGCCAACCAACATAACAAACTAATGAACACATCAGAAACGTTATTGATCAAGCAGATGAGTACGCAGAATATTGCCTAGTATTGAGATTGATGTGATGCAAAATACTCACAATGTAAAACACAATATATAAATTTAGAAGGAAAGAAATAATGGGGAGAGAGAGGGAGAGAGAGAGTAGGACAAAAGAAACTTTCAACAACAGGGTGTTGACAATAATAATAACAGCAATAATAATTACCATAATTTGAAAATATGACCATCAAAATATTGTAAGGTTGCATATTAAACTAATAAAACTATACTCCAAAAATTCAAATTGCATTTCCAACTGCTCCATAATGCAATTTGAAATTTTTGGACTACAACTTTCTCAGTTTAGGATAATCTTACAACTTTTGCACATGAAATAGGTTATTGGTTTGGAGTTCATTAATGCTATTGGAATTTTTATCTATAATTTTCTTACTTTAGGACACAATTTTAGGATACTATCTTACAATTTATGGACATGGAATGAATTACCATTATCATAGCATTAGCTGGATATGTATTATGCACTTTGAATATTTTAGCCTATGATTTTCTTACTTTATCATATAACTTTACAAAGAATTGGGCACGGAATGGATTATCATCATCAACCTCATCAGAAAAGGCCATACCAAAGGAAAGCTCGTAAATCTCGATACCGAGGTATGTGAATGTTGCACATACTAGAGCAACCGTAGTCACAAAACAAATTCCTTCAGTACATACCCAAGGACATGGAGGGACCAAATACCAAAGTTACTGATTCCAATCTTTTGGTCAAGAGATTTCAAACTAGGAGTATATCAAAATACAAAAACTCTTCAACACTACCCGAATAGAAGTACAGGAGTGACGCACCCATGGAGGGCACAAAAAGGCAAGAAGAAAAGAGGAATGTATTCCTTAGAGCTTTAGTATCACCACTGGAAATGAACAAATAATGGTGATTTTTTTAACATAAAAGGATCAAGTTGAACCATACCTAAGTATAAAGAGATATGGAGCATTTTCATAATGATTGCATTTGACACATCAATTAGAAACAAATAAAATATATAAAACAAGAGGCATCCTCCATACCTTTCAAAAATATTTGGGGCATCCACATCACAATCATAGTTGACAAATATATCAACGATCATCTGGGAGTCCTGAGAGATCTTCTCCAACAGACTCAGAATAGTCATCTTCTGTAAGAAACTAGGTTGAAGCACATTCTCCAGCACACGAAGGATTAGCATAGGAAAGAAAATTCCTATTTCAGATTTCAACCCTGATCTAAACTTTGATAGCAAACTTTGAAATATGGAACAAAGAAGTTGAAAAATGGTCATAACAGATAGAGCACTGTTCTTCAACAATGACAAGCATAAATACTGCTTAATAGCATTAAGGAATCTGCAACAGAGAAAAAAGGTAAAAGAAAACCAAAAAATTAGCTTCAAAAGGGAAGGCACAAGTTCAGCATAATGTTCAATGGTGAATATTAGAAATGATTATATAAAGCTTGGACATGAAGAAAGTGACTCCCTATCTAGTTGCTTCTCCAACCAAGATGGCACTTTTTTCCCAGGAACCCATAAAAACAAGAAATAATAAGGACACAATAAAATTCAATCATTAGCATGAATAACTAACATTCTTCTCGATTTTATCTTGTTCAATAATCTTAATGGCCAAGAACCACTTCCTTAACTATACTTTCTTCCCATCCATGAATAAGTCTTCTTGAGAAAGTAACCTATTTTGTCAATTGAACTCAAAAAAGGTACCTAACTGCAGAAAGTTAATGGTAGACACCACTTTCCCTACTGTAAACACCATTAGCATGAAATTTGGTAAGGAAGCTGAGCCTAAATATCAATTGGAATTATCAGGATAAAAACAAGGACGATTCTAATGAACTCTCTTCAAAAGAACAATCAGGTCCAAAAGCAGTTCAACAAGTTCTATCCAAGCAGGACTTCACAAGGAGAAGGCTGGGCCCTAGAATATTTGCTTTCCTATCATCAAAAGTAAACTGGTCTCACACATGAACAAGTTGGAAACAAAAATTCTGAACTATTAATTGGAAATTTGTTGTGAGGCACATCTACAGGTTAACTCAGAAACTTTTGAGAAATATTTGTCAATAAATGAGCAAACTGAATACAACACTAATTTCTCTTCCCATGCGTAAGTTATAGGTGACTAATTTGAAAAGACTTGCTCCAAACTTAAAATTGAAAACAAAGGAAAAATACACAGTTCAGACATCTGTCAATATGCAAACAAATTAAGCAGACATAAAAGAATGAAGTGGCAAAATAAGGAATATTAACGAGTCTCAAACTTCCCATGTGCAAGGCAAGTGAATTGTGAATTAGGTAACCATATAAGCTCATCTAGCTGACTTACTAATTTGACTGCACAGGTTCACACTTGAATCATAAAACAATAATAAGAGCATAATAATTTTAATTGCATCATTAAGCTTAAAACGTGGAACACATGAGATAAATTAAGGGCAAAGGGCAAAAAACAAACAAAGGGAGCAATTTCCATGATACCACCAAACATCCTTAAGGCAAAAAACTGGCTTAGAGTGTACACAAACAGGAAATAATAAAGGAAAGCAACATGCCTCTCATTTGTGCCCCAAACAGGACCGGCATTGTACATAATGACCTTCAGAAGCTCCAGGGATAGTATTTTCCCTCTCAGAAGAATCTGATCATCTTGGCGGTCTTGTGACGAGAACTTCATGGACAACTTGCAAAGATTCTTGTAAAGCACAAAACCATCCTCTACAATCTTAGTGTAACTATTTAGATCAGATTTGAGTTCAGCAGATTCAGCATTTTCCTGACCATTTTGCAGAGCCAGAGAAGGGAGAACTTCTTTCATTTGAACAACCTCGCTAATGAAGTTCTGTACAAAATGGATGGAACTCCCTTCATTTAAGTTTCGATCAGTGAACTCCAAGAGTTCAGCTACAGATACGGTCTTAAAGGAAACCTGCAAGGAATTATGCTCAACCCGGGTGAAAACAGTGAGCATCATCTGGGCAAGAACAGACTTTGCACAGATCTGATTGGTGCCACTGGAACCGCCTAGGTAAACGTTGTAGCAGGACCTGACAATGTGCACGAGACAATCGCCCCTGATGAGGAGACATGGAGATCGAACAGCAGAAAGGAGAAGCCTCAGCACCGCAAGCTCGAGGGCCTCATCGGAAAGGGCAGTGCACTTGCATGCAGAATCAATTAGGTGGAAAATGAGGGAGCTCTCTTTAGAATTGCGGTCGATCTCTACCTCGCAGCGGATGAGACCGAAGGAGAAGAGTCTGAAAGCGCAGTCGAGGGCGGGCTCGACGACCTTTGGGGCACCAGAATGGAGAGCCATAATGATGGGCTGGAGGATGAAATGGGTATCGTTGGAGGAAGAGATGCCGTAGAGAGGTGTGCAGGAAAGGGGATCCGGATCGCAGGAGTCGTTGAGGGTATCAAGCTTGTCGAGGGCGGACTTGCAGGCGGAGACGAGCTGGGAGTGTTTCCTCCAGGTGGCGTTCTTGATGATCTTGTCAAGGGAAGGGCCGAGCACCCAGCCACAGCGGGAGGGACCCCCTAGGGTTTGGGAAGGTGAAGCTGACATGATCACATCAAATTAAAGTTCGTTGCAGGAGGAAGGAAAACGGTCAATGCAGCTGCTACAAAATGGAAATCCCATTTCCGGAAGGTGTCTTCTTGATTTTCTACATCAAATGATGAGTGAAGACGCGAAGGTCAGGCAATGGCCTTCTCCCTAATCTCACACACACTCGTAAGTGATGAGAATTTCAGCGACCGACAGACTAAATCTCGCCGGTGTTGCGCCGCGTGACGGAAAGGGATTACTCGTCCGATTGAGTGATGATAACCCAAGCCCATAAAAGGAGGAGAAGGAGAAAACTACCACAGGCTTTACCGCTCCTGGCAAAAATTGTCTTCGAGCCTTATATATCGTTCTGAATCTCCACCCTTTTCATTTTCTTTTTATTGGCCTTCCAAAGACGTATGTATTTTTTAATTAAAATTACACTAAACAAGCTTCTTAATCTAAAAATTAAATTATACTCACTCGGATCCATCCATAATTATAGTCATTTGTCCTCATTATGTTATTATTAAGATAATTTTTTTGTATCTATATTGGATAAGAACATTGACAATGAAAACGAAAAAAAATGCTTTACGAATATTTACTATAAATATGTCGGTTATTCTTAAACTTCTACACTTTTTAATTTTTACACTTCAATTATTTTGTTATCAGTTCTTTCCCTCTAACTAACACAACGTATCAAAACTCATTCTTCCCTTCATTTTGGACATTAAATCAAGACACAAATCACCCACGTGACTCATAATAACACCATTTGAAGAATAGGTTCATCTCTTCTGCTTTCTTAACAGATGGCATCACTTTTTCCCTTAATTCCCTCTATTTCCATGCAATAAAAACCAACAAACACACATTTTAAGACATTTCTCTTTCTTTTTCCCATTGCTACAATGCATGAAAAATACCAGTTTTAAAAATGTAAAGCTATTTGGAGAGATTGGAGTCAAATTCTTCAATCAAAATGCTAATGTAGGAGATTGGCAATTGTAAAAACATTATTGATGGAAAGAATTCCCGCTAGATGATTTATTGCTTACAGCAAAACCCAAGTGAAATTCATCATGTTAGAGCTATCGTGCTCTTCTCTAACACCCGTTTTTATCTACAATACTCATTTCTAACTAGATTTTCCTTTGTTTGTATAAACTTCATTCAAACATTCACAATAACTACTTTTCTTAGGTCTCCCTCTAATCTTCCTAGTAGTTGAGTATCTATTTCATAGACTCTCATCTCCTAGCCATGCTCTGCCAAATTCCTGGTAAGACTGATATGCATGTGATTGAGACTTGGTAGATACTCCCTATATCTCTGCCACTTGAATTGGTCCTTGAAGTGCCTTCTTGAGATTGCGCTATGGTCCACAATATGAGTAGATACACAGTCAAGTATAGTTAAAAGCAGTTTTACATTTGTGTAGTAGTCAAGATGGTCACACCTTTGTTGGTTGTGTTGGAATTTATATCCAAAAAGACTACTAATTATGAAATTATTGAAAAATATATTGAAGACCTTTTTGAAATTGTTTATTGCGCTTATGAAATTCATACAACAAGGTCTAACTTGATTAAATAAGTAATCTATGTGTTGGGACAATCAACACATCAAGGTATAGACACTTAAAGTTTAAATCATAAGGAAATCGTTCTTGGTTGCTTAATGGAATTGGGCGTTCAATTAAATAAAAGTCATAACACATTAGTCTCCTTTAAATAGGGTAACTTACACTTAGTCTTTGGATAGTGCTTACAAACTAGATGTTTTCCCTAAACGTACCATCAAAGAAAAGAGAACTAATGTCATTTGTAGCTACTACATGGACACAACCCCATGACATGAGTATGGATTGGAGGTATGGCAAAATTAGGTCCTTGGGCTTTAACATAATATAGGTGAGAAAATCCCTAGAGTAGTTACTTAAAAACCCTAAGAGACCTATTGAAGAACACTTACAAGAAACTAGATTTTAATCCAAGAGGATTCTTTTATTTGATAAAAAGATGTTTGTAGGATGAAATGAAATGACAAGAAAAGCTAGTATTTATACTCCAAGAACATAAAATAACCCAATTAATTTGACCTAGGTGTGAAAGTACTTAATTGCCCTTGATACAAAAGGAATGGAAGAAAAATGCTAAAATTTAGCAAAGTTGTAGCCAAAATCGGTTGGTGATTCTCTTCCTTCAACCAAACAATCCATCTGGACTTGCTCCCTCATCGATGCATGGACTGGTGGTTCTTTGGAAAAAGCCTAGTGTTGAAGAAAACAACTGGTGCCAGCTACTCCAAATGTAGTTGGGACGGTTGATGATTGTCCAACCGTCTTTCTTTTGTTTTCTTTGGTTCTTGTCGGTTCCTTCCTTCCCAAACCATTTGTGGATTTTCTCCCTTGATCCCAAAGCCATAATCCTCTCTTGAATTAATCGTTTTATCGTCCTCAAAGCCTTCAATCAAACACAAGTTCCATAGCTTCAAATCTTCTTTAGGTCTAATCTTATCAAACAAGGCTTCAAAATCGATTTGTTCTTCCTCGTCTTGAATAAATGCCATCAAAGTCTTCTTCATCCTCGTGATTGGCTTAGATGGCACTGATGGAGCTTGGTCTCCATCAATTCTTCTAGTGAATATTCAATGTGAATAAGCAGATTGAACTAAATACCAAGGGATGGTAGATGCTATTGACTAAGGTGATAGTACTTTAGATCTAAAATCAATAGTAAATGTTACATAGAAGGGTAAATGTGTCATAGGTAGTTGACGTGATTCAACTCCAAAGATACCTACCAGACCTATAACCAAATCAAGAGCTACAAAGTTAAGACAAGTATTGATGATTTTTGTTCAAAAAGAGAGGAGTTGCTTGATTTTCAATCAATCTTTGAAGGGCAAACATTTGTTGATGAAGAAAAGCCAAAGAGAGATTTCAACTTGTTGATGATTTGAGGACATGAAGAAGAAGTTTCAAGTGAATAAGATTGTCCCAAAGTGCCTTGGAATCAAGTGCAAGAAGCCTAAGAAGTGAAGCAACAAAGAAAGGAAATAAAACAACAACAAGGAGGTGTTTGATAAAAGAAAAGAACATTAACCGGTGCCGGTCCTTTACAAAGCATGAGTTGGTGATCAACAACGAATTAGCTTCAATTTGGCCGAAATATAGGCTTTTCAACCGGTTGGTACACCATTGTTGGTACTTCGTGCCAGTTTGGTCCTTGAACTTTCTCATTTGGTCCCTAATGTGACCTTGACTTGTCTTGATCGGTTTAACTTGATTTTTATTGACTTTTCTTGGTCATTTGACCCATTTTAAAAGGTTATTAAGGTCCTTTGATCATTGTAAGACTTTGATTAGGGCATCTTACATGTTCGACTATAGGTAGTCTCTTATTTGTAATTTTTGAACCAACTTTCCTACAAACAACTTTCAATCAAATTGCGAGAATCCTTTTGGATCAAACAATCCTTTTCTTGAGTGTACTTCTAAGACTTTTCTAAGGTTCTTAATCTAATTATTGAAGGTTTTCTATACTTGTCAAGAGTATTGAGTTGAATTGATGACATATAATCTATTAGTTTATGTTGGAAGACAATATGGTCAATGGAATCTATCTTGAATATCCTGCATGAAGTCCTTGGGACTGTTTTCAATGTGGCGTGTATTCAACTTGTGATAAAATGAAGAATTCCCTAATTGGAGATCATATCATCTTTTTGTTATAAGACCTTAGGTTTTCTTTCTCTATCTTTAATTGCTTTCTTTTTTTAGTGTTTATATCTTATTTGTTTATTTGAAAATCTAAGATCTTATTGTGTTTTTGTATTAGTTCCTTTACATTTATCCTACTTCTTCTCTTGTGATCCTATTGTAATTGTGTGGATTGTGCCTAAGGCCAAAAACAAGGGCCAATTCAATTTGTTTGGTGATTCTATATGTTCTACCATCTCTACAAAAGAAAAAATACAAAAAGAAAGATACATCAAAGATCTCCATAGCTTCAAAATTGTGAAAATATCAATAAAAAAAAGAGCCAAAAAATTTGAAATCATGCTTGTTCATGCCTTGAGAAGTTTAATTCTATTTGAAAAATTGATCAAATTGAATTGTGTTGAATTGCCTATTCAAAAAATTGTTATTGAGGCACTTGAAATAATTGAAATTTACTGAAATTTAGATCACAACTCTTCTCAAGGTGTTTGACAAATTGCTTATCATCTATTTTCCTTGAATTCCAAGTGTTTCATCATTTGTCTTGTGCTCATTGACCATTATATTTGAAACTCTTAATTCTTAGAATCTTATATGTTGGACAACAATGACTATTTGATTTGAGTTCTGTTATTTGATTTGGCATTCTTGTTGAGTTAAATTGCATTACTCTTTAAGTTGAATTAAGAACTTGAAGAAAAGTCAAGAGTGGTAAAAGGCATAAGGGGGTGAGTACATTAGAGTGAGTAAAAGCCTATTTGAAAGCTTGATACGCAGGTGAAAATTGTGAGGATATGTTTCCCTATTGTTATGTTCGTTTTGTAGGTACAAACATGCCATGAAGTCCTAATCATCTAATGCATCCAATGTGGGAGAGGACAATGCTTGCATGTCTTACATTGTGGAGAAATTGGAACAAATATCCAAGGACATTTCAACTAATACACATAATTTGGTGGATATGAGAAGAAACCTTGGTTTAAGGATTGATAGAGTTGAAGAAATGGTGAATTCTTTTAAGACACCTCCACCTCAAGTTTTGAGGAATCCAATTCCACCAAATTAATTGATTTCGGGTGCACCTTTACCTAACAAATCAGCTTATAGGACCAATCCAGAGGAGAAAAAGGAGCTTCAAAGATAAGTAGAAGAGCTACTTTTCAAAGGCTATGTGAGGAAAGTATGAGCCCATATGCAGTACTCGTTCTTCTAATGCCCAAGAAGGATGGAAGTTGAAGAATGTGTTTTGATTGTCGTTTCATCAACAAAATCATTGTAATGCATCGCTTTCTCATCCCTAGATTAGATGATATGCTTGATGAATTAAGTGATAGCTTGTGCTTTTCTAAGATTGACTTGAAGAGTGATTATCACCAAATTCGCATGAAAGAAGATAATGAATGGAAAACAGCTTTTAAGACTAAACATGGCTTATATGAGTGGTTTTTTATGTCTTTTGGTCTCACAAATGCACCTAACACTGTCATGAGATTAATGAACCATGTTCTTAGAGAGTGTATAGGAAGATTTGTAGTATTTGATGATATAGTGGTCTATAGTAAGAGCATAGATGAGCATGTTAACCATTTGAGATTTGTACATGAAGAAAAGTCAAGGCAATCAAAGATTGGCCTACACTTAAAAGTGTAAGTGAGGTAAGGAGTTTTCATGAGCTTGCATCATTCTATAGAAGGTTTGTTCCAAACTTTAGCACAATTGCAAACCCCCTTACTGAAGTTATTAAGGTTAAGGTGAAGTTTAGATGGGAAAGTGAGTAAGAAAGTGCTTTTCAAATGCTTAAATCTAAACTCGTTAGTGTTCCTATTTTATCCCTACGTGATTTTCCCAAAGTTTTTGGGAATGAGTGTGATGCTTATGGGGTTTGGGATAGGTGCCGTTCTTATGCAAGAAAAGAAACCAATTGCTACTTTAGGGAAAAACTTCATGGTGCTTCTTTGAATTATTCTACATATGAAAAAGAATTATTTGCATTATTTAGGACATTGAAGCATTAGCAACAATATCTTTAGCCTAGAGAATTTGTCATCCATTCCGACCGCGAGTCCCTCACGTATTTGAAAGGGCAATCAAAACTAAACAAAAGACATGCCAAGCGAGTGGAATTCATAGAGAAGTTTAACTACATTATTAAATATAAATAAGGTAAAGAGAATGTTGTAGCGGATGCGCTCTCAAGAAGGTACACCTTACTTACGATTGATGTAAAATTGCTTTGGTTTGAGTTTATCAAGGACTTATATGGTGGTGATGATGATGATTTTAAACATGGCTTTGTTGCTTGTGAAACATGAGTTTATGAAAAGAATTACTTGCATGATGGTTTTCTATTTAGAGAACATAAACTGTGTGTGCCTAAGTGTTCTTTGAAAAAATTGCTTGTAATTGATATTCTTAAGGAACATTTTCATTGGCCTCACATAAAAAGGAATGTCATTAAAGTGTATGAATCATGCATTGTTTGTAGAAAGCCTAAGTCTACCATCAAACCACATGGTCTTTATATGCCATTACCTATTCCTAATGCATCTTTGATGGATATCCAAAGATGCTATGCAATGAGGCTATGTTCAAAGACTTGTATTTCACATACAAGAATTTAGATTCAAGGATTAAGAAGGCAAGGACGACATTGATGCAAATCAAAGAAGGACAACATGTTGATGATGCCGACTTGAAGAATGGAGGCTTATGTATAAGGATTTGTACTTCAAGTTTAGGCTAGAAGATATGAGTGAATGGGGCTTGAAAACACAAGTACCAAATAAGAGGAAGAATGATCCAAGAACTAGCTTGAAAAAAAAGCTGGAATAAGCTGAAATTCAAGCTAAACTTTCCTGCTTTGGCAAGCTGAAATTTAAATGGATTGGCAGTGAGCACGCGGCTTGTTTGGTCACCAATTATGGACTTAAATTGAGGAAAATAATCATCTTGCTTTCAGCTACTTGTTTGGTACCAAGATCAAGACCACCGACAAGAAAGATAGAAGCCATCGAAATTTCCATGCATGATCAATTGCACCATCTTGCTTCATTCGGTTGAAGCATAAATTGAGCAGTCAAATTGAGGAGCTTGCTTCATGATTCAGCAGGCTGCTTGTCCAATTCCATCTCCTACCGATTCAAGTTCAATTGAGATGCTTGTGGACGAATCAAGTGAGCTGCCAACTTCCACAATTTGCTTTGCTCAATTTCATCAACATGTGACAACCAGCAACTGGCACCACATATTACCAAGGCTTTCACAGGTTAAACACAAATTTCAGGACTTTCCAGAGATTAATTGATGCTGCCACATGTGGGGGAACAGGCGCTGGTGAAGCCAGAATGTGGAGCAGAAAAGAACCGGTGCATTCACAAGAGCCGATCGAGGGCTGGTTTGCCAAAATGCAGCAAACTCTTCCTGTTTTTCTCCCCTTTCTTTTGTGTAATCGGAAACCGCTCTTTAGTTAGAATATTTTTAGGGTTTAAGTAGCATATATACTCTTTTATTCTCAATCTTTAAGAACAATTAACTTAGACACAAAAAAAACAGCTTTCCTTTTGGAAACCTTAAGTAGTATCGAACTTGGTCTTTGTGAAGTGTTCTTGGAATTTCCTCTTTAGGGTTCTTAGTCACTAAACTTTGGGCATTCAATTACTTTGGGTGAGGTATTGAATAGTCTGTACAAATCAAGAGGTTGGTTGTTGTGGATTATTCTACAAAGGTCTTCCTATTTCTCCCACATAAATCTTTGATGAGTCCTTTATTTACACTTTGATTTGGGTTTCTTGTTTGTGTGAAATCTAAGCTTCAACTTTCCAAGGAAATCACATCATATTTTGATATCAGGGCTTAGGCTGTCATCAAAGGTTTGAATATCTTACTTGCTTTCTTTGTTTTTAAGTATTAAGATCATAATTTCTTTGAAAATCCTATGGTCTTATATTTGTTTTGTTGATTTGTTGCTTTTACAACTATCCTGGTATTTTCTTGTGAACGTTTCTGTTGGTTGAGTTGTCATCTACATCTACAAAAAGAAAAAGAAAAGAAGAGTTTTTGTTCTTCAAAATTCAAAAAAAAAAATAATAATAAAGAGGAGGAAAGGCCACAAAAAAATTTCTACACAAAAAGAAAGTGCCAAATTTGAATGAAAATTGTGAGATTTCTTGTTTAATCCTATTTAAATTGATTGGGTTGGAGTTGAATTGAAGTTCTATTGTGATTGATTTGGCCAATATCTACCTAGTTTGAAATCACGGGAATTGGGTTGGTTGAATTCATTGACAAATTGGTTCACATTTTTATTGCCCTCTAGGTGTTTGATGAAATGCCTCTTTGAAAATTTCTTTGAATTCCAAGTGATTGTTCATTGTATTGAATTGGTTGACCTAAAATCTTTGAAACTCTACTTTCCTGACTCCTATTTGAAGATCATCAATTGATCAACTACTTGATTTGTGTGGAGCATTTTGGTATTCTTGCCTAAGTGACTTGCAATTGCTCTTGTGAGTTGAGTAAGAACTAGAAAGAGGAACTAGAGTGGAAAAGGGCATTAGGAGTGAGGCCAATAGAGGGAAAAGAAAAAGTCAATGGAAAGAGAGATACATGAGAGAAACGTGAGGATAAATTTTCCTATTTTTCTTGATTGTTCTTGAAGGCCAATGTGACAAGGAGCTTCACCATCTTCACAAGCATCAAACATGGGGGAAGACAATGTCGTTCTATCTACCATCTTGGAAAGAATTGAGAACATGACCATGAACATGGGAGAAAGAATTGAGAACATGACCACAAACATGGGAGAGTTAAGGAGAGATGTCAACATTAGGATGGATCAATTTGAAAGAAGGGTAAATGAACACCAATCAAATCCTCCTAGAGATCATGTGCAAAATGGGAGAAGAGGAGGAGAATCTCTACCTAGTTCTTCTAAGGAGTATACATCACATAGAGGAGTTGATAGAAGAAATTATCAAGTGAATCCATCTAGAAGGAAACATGAGCATATGAAATATGATGATGATGACTATTATGGCCATGGTGTTGATGAGAGACCAAGGAGGGATAGGTTCATATCCACTACTCAAGGTTCCAAGAATGTTGGGGAATACTTGAAACAAATGGAATTAGCCATGAAGGGGATTAACATTAAAAAGGATAAAGAAGCTTCAATGGCTATATTTCTCAAAGGGTTGAGAAAGGAGATTAAAGAAAGAGTAGAACCACACCTTTTTGTTGATATGAGGAAATGGTACAAATGGCCACCCAAAATGAAATAAGCTTGGAGAAAAGAAAGTCATCGTATGTGGGATCTTATAAAAGCTCAAGTCTAGTTACATCTTCATCAACTAAGTACCAAGAAGATGTCCATAAGGCTACAAATTATCTAGCATGGGAGAGGTTGGAGCCTAAAACTGAAGATAGCTCAATCAACAATGAAGTGAAAGGTGAATTTGGCCTTCCAGAAATTGTTGGAAATGAGCAAGTTCAAGAGTTCTCATGTGAAATTATGGAATAAAATGATCACGTGACACTTGTTGAATTGGAAGCTCAATAAACACAAGCGAAAAATGATGTAGGAAAATCCCATGAAGTGAAAGAAGAGATTCCCATTGTGAAAAATGGGAGAAAAAGGACAAGAGAGAATAGAAAAAGGAGAGCATGAGATTGAAAAAGATTTTGAGGGACAAAGAGAGATGAAAAATGAGATTGTGATTGAAAAAGAAATGAGTGTCATTGAAAGAAAGGATTTGAGTGAAGAAAATGAAAATTCACATGAAAAAGAAAGAGAGAATAAGAGTGTTTTAGTGAGGAACAAAGAGATTTATTTTCTTACTACTAACATTGACCATTCTTTTTCTAGTGTTTCCTTGTTTTGGTTGCAAGACTTTGAAGGCCTAATCAAGTTGAAGGAAGGCAAGGACAACGCGGTAATGAATGCTATGTTAAAGTGGTAAACTCTTATCTCTACCCTTGCTAATAGATTGTTGAATTATGAGCATGAAAATATATTTTCTATGATTAAGTATGATTGTGGAAATGCTTATGATGTTCATAAGCAACATGCTATTGTTGAAATTGTTGAGCATAATGATTCCTTGTTTAGAGAAAGTAAGTCTTATACTTCTATAAGATTTGTTAAAGATTTCATTGATTTTGAGTTTGTGAAGGAGTCATATGTGATTGAATGTGGATCTAGAAATGAGATTCATTCACGTGGAAGTAAGTTGTATATCTCTAAGAGCTTTTTGAATGAAATGATAGATCTTAAGCTCGATAGGGAATCACTTGTGAAAGAATATGCTTGTGAATGAGTTTGATGTTTCTAGACAAGTTATATATGGTGAATTCTATGAGCATATTAATTCTTTGATTAGAGAAAATGATTTGTTGATGCCTAAGAAGCTAAGTATGACTTGTTAACATATTGATCTTCATAGAAAGAGCTCAAAGTTTGATGCAAGAACAATATCGAAAAATGTCTAAACAGAAGAAAGGTTGGAAATTTTATGAAAACTATCTAGTTTTCTGTTCAATGACAAAAGTTGGAAATTATCAGATTCAACAAGCTATCTAATCTCTAAGGAAAACAAGAATAAATAACCTAATTCTAACCCTAAACCAAATGGGAAATAAAAAAACAATGAAATTATGAAAATACCTGTAAAATATAAAAAAGGCCAAAAATCCATTAAGACGATCCCGGATGGCTGAAAAATGCCTTACATAATGATGAAGAGATGAGTATTGGTCGTTGGGCAGTTCTCGATCACCCAGTCAAATTTGAGCCCATTACGAGCTTAGGCCAGATGATGATGAATAGTGCCCCAGCTAGGAAAAGATTTGCCCTCGAATCTGACTTGTCCTCACCAGTTGTATCAACTGCTAAATCTTCCTTGTCCTAAGATTGGTAAGGTGACAAATTAGCAACATTGAAAGTACCTGACACATTGTACTTGCCCGGCAAATCAATCATGTAGGCATTGTTGTTAATTCACTCCAACACCTTGAATGGCTCATTTGTGAGCGATTGCAATTTGCAAAATCTGCCTGTCGGAAACCTTTCCTTTTTTAGCCGAGTCCAAACCAGATCGCCCTCCTTGAACACAACCTTCCTCTATTGCTTGCCGACCCGCTGCTTATACTGTGAGTTCTGCTGATTAATCTGATCATGGACCTGGGCATGTAGCTCTTTGATCTGTCTAGCATGCTCCTTCGCATCCGAACTGAACTAATTATGAATCAGTAAGGGATTAAGTTCTAGTGGGGTAGTTGGATTGCATCCGAAAACAATCTCAAAGGTACTTCTCCCTTTCGTCCGATTCATAGAACGGTTATATGCAAACTCAGCTTGAGGCAGCACCAAATCCCACTATCATAGATTGTCTCCCAGTAAACTGCGCAACAGATTACCCAAGCTTCTATTTACCACTTCCGTCTGTCCATCTGTCCGAGGATGGTGAGAAGAACTAAACTATGACTTGGTGCCCAAATATTGCCCGAGAATGCTCTAAAAGTGATTGACAAACTTTACATCTCTAACGACGTCATTGACTTAGGAACTCCATGTAGTTTGACAATCTTCTGTAAAAACAATCTAGCCACCTGTGAAGCATCTAATGTTTTGTTTTAAGGAACAAAATGTGCAATCTTCGAAAATCTATCAACCACAACCATAACCGAATCCTTATTCCTCTATGTCCTTAGCAGTCCCAAAATTAAATCTATAGTGATATCCTCCCAAGGTGCCATTGGTATAGGTAATGGTAAATACAATCCCGCATTGCTATCCTTAGTTTTAGCAATATGATAGATGTTACATCTTTGAACACAACAAACATGTCCCATTCCATCCTAGGCCAATAAAAATGCTCACGCACCAACGCCAACGTTTTGTCAATCCCAAAATGTCCTGCTAAACCTCTGACATGATGTTCATCAATAATTGTCGCCCTCAACGAACAATCAAGAACACACAATCGATTTCCCCGAAAAAGAAACCTATCCTGAATCATAAACAATGGCTGCGACCCTGTCTAACACTTCTCCCAAACACCCTTGAACTCCAGATCGTCCCTATACAAATCAGAAAACGGATCAAATCCTAATACTTGTACCTGCATCGTGCTCAACAAGGCATGTTTCCTACTCAGCACATCTGCCACCCTATTTAATACGCTTGCCTTGTGTTGAATGGAAAAACTGAAAGCTTGCAGAAACTCTACCCACTTCGCTTGCCTCACATTTAGCTTGTGCTGTTCATTTGTAAATTTCAGGGCCTCATGATCCGAGAACAAAACAAACTCCTTCGAAACAAGATAATAACTCCAATGTTCTACACTCCTCACAATCGCGTAAAATTCCTTATCACAAGTTAAGTAACGTTGCTTTGCCTTATTAAGCTTCTCATTGAAGAAAGCTACAAGCCTACCTTGTTGACTCAACACTCCTCGAATACCCACTCTTGAAGCATCACAATGCACTTCGAAAATTTTAGAAAAGTCAGGTAAAACTAAGACAGGAGCTTCGGTTACCTTTTGCTTCAGGCATTTGCCTCGGCAGTCCATAAAAATTGGCTCCCCTTCAAACAATCAGTCAAAGGCACAATAATGGAGTCGAAACCTTGAATAAACCTCTGGTAGAAAGACTCCAGTCCATGGAAGTTGCAGACATCAAACGTCGATTTCGACGTCGCCCAATTCAGAATAGCTTCCACCTTTGCCGAATCCATCCGAATATCATCGCCTGACACAACATAACCCAAGAATGTCACATGATCAGTCAGAAAGTGAAACTTTTTTCGCATTAGCATACAGCTTCTGTTTCCTTAACGCCTTAAATACCTCTCTTAGGTGCTATAAATCCTGCTCAACCGAAACACAAAAGATCAAATATCGTCGAAGTACACCACCACAAATCAACAAATAAATGGCCTAATCACTTGATTCATTAACCTCATAAAGGTACTGGGCGCGTTAGACAATCCGAAAGGCATGACCATCCATTCGTATAGCCCATCTTGAGTCTTAAATGCGGTCTTCCACTCTCCTCTTGGGAATACCCAAATCTGGTGGTACTCGCTCCTCAAATCTATCTTCGAAAAAACAGATGTCCCATGTAACTGATCAATCAAATCATCAAAGCTGGGTATCGGAAACCTGTACCTGAGGGTTATCTTGTTCACTGCCCTACTGTCAATGCACATCAACCATGATCCATCTTTCTTGGGCACTAATAAAGCTGACACTGCACAAGGACTCGAACTTTCCCGAACAACCCCATTTTTCATCAATTCGTGTTCCTGTCTCTATAACTTCTCATGCTGCTTAGGATTCATACGATAGGCTGCCTTATAAGGAATGATAGGACCAAGCACAAAATCTATACAGTGTTGGATGTCACTCATAGGTGGCAATCCCGAAGGCATCTCCTCTGGAATCACATCAACAAATTCCCTCAGCAATGGAATAATCTGCTCGAGAAGTTTGGGATGATCTGAATTTTACTTCAAAACAACCAAGGTGAAAATTTCCGTCACCTTAATTGTTTCCTTACGGAAGTCTACCCTAGACAACAGTACCTTTTGTCGCCTCCTTCCTCAAATCCGAATTAACCAATGTAATGCTTTCACCATAATTGCTGAATGTGTATGTGTTCTGAAATCTATCATGCTTCGTTCATCGGTCATACTACCATGGCCTTCCTAACAGGATGTGACAAGCATCCATAGGAACAAAGTCACACCATACCTTATCTGTGTACCTCTTCCCAATCGAAAACTGAACCAGGCATCGCTTGCTGACTTTAAATTTATTACCCTTCTTCAGCCACGTCAACTTCTAGGGTTGCAGGTGCTTAACTGTTTCTAAACCCTGTTACAAAAATTTCCTGTGATAGTACATCAAGTATGGAAGATGTTATGCCAGAACCAAGACTCGTCTTCTACTGCCACACTTAGCACTCGCCGAATTAGCATATACAACGTCCTCCTCATTCTATGCGTCATCAGGTTCCTCTTCATACTTGTCAAATACAGGCTCAAGTACGAGTTCATTGAGCGTCACGAGGTGCCGATTTGGGCAGTCTGCAACAAAGTGCCATATACCCTGACATTTAAAACATCGCTTGGCTGTTGTTGTTGTCATCTCTTTGCCAATTCGCTGGGCTGTCTTTCCTTGGCTATTACCTTACCCTTTCCTCTTTTACTCTCAATTGTCACTGCAGCTGAAGAGGATTGTCCACTAGGTTTGTTCTGAAATTTGTTTGGAAACCTAGATCCCGAACCACTACTCTTCCGCCTATACTGCCTCTCGACTTTTAGGGCCAATCTGCAAACATCTTCATATGTCCATTATTGGTGCAGTTGAACCACATCAGCAATTTCGACCTTCAAGCCCTCCAAAAACCGAGCCACTGTCTGCTCATCTTTTTTGGCAACGTCACACCTCATGCGCAAATGATCAAATTCTGCAATATACCGTCCACCGACAAATCACGTTGCCTGATAGTATGATATTCGATAAATGCTTCCTGTCTGTAGTGCGTAAGCAGAAACTTTTTGCTCAATAACTTCTTCATCTTGTCCAGAGTCAAAATTTTCGACTTTCCCTCCCTTTCCTATTGCTTCTTAACATGCTCCCACTGAATTGAAATATGTTTTCTTAGTTTAATCACAACTAACTTAACCTTCTGCTTCTCAATCAAATCCCGAATATCAAAAATCTGCTCAACAGTGTGTAACCAATCTATAAACTCATTAGGATGCGCCTTACCTTCAAATTGAGAATTTTGATTTTCATGCGAAATTCTGGAAAGAAGATTGTTGTCGGCCAGGTCATTTCGATTTGTTACGTAAATAGTTCAACGCCCCAAATGGGTTGACATCTTCCCCCTCATCGTCGGACTCAACCTCCGATTCCACCCTTGCCTTGGACTGAACATCCAACCTAGCCTCTGCCAGTTGTCGCTCCAAGTCCTGGATCTGCCTTCTTTGCTCTACATTTTTGTTTTCGATCTGCTGCACGTCTCGTCGACATGGTTGTTCGTCTTCCTCAGGATTGACTCCACGTCCCCTTCTAGCATGGCGCCATCCACGACCACCAGCACGATTCTGTTTAGCCATTGGTGAAGGCAACTTTTGGCTTTGATACCAACTGATGCAAGAACAATATCGAAAAACGGCTAAACAGAAGAAAAAAAAAGTTGGAAATTTTACAAAAAATATATAGTTTTTTGTTCAATTACAAAGGCCAGAAATGATCAAATTCAAGAAGCTGTCTAATCTCCTAGGAAAACAAGAATCAATAGCCTAATTCTAACCCTAAACCAAATTGGAAAAAAAAACAATGAAATTACGAAAATACCCCTAAAACATAAAAAAGGCCAAAAGTCCATCAAGACTAGCCCGGATGGTCGAAAAACATTTTACGTCATGGCAAAGCTATGGGTATTGCTTGTTGACCGTTCCCGATTGCCCAGTCAAATTTGAGCCCATCCCGAGCTCGGGCCAATTGATGATGAATAGTGCCCCGACATTAGAGTTATATTCTCACAACTTGAATTTCTTGAATTGTATGAGTGAGCAAATCTTTGGGACTTACATGAATAGACTTTCAAGGTTTGCTCTAGATGATCGAGTTTTGTGGATCTGTGATGGTATGCTTATCGATGATGACTTGTATCTTTGTGGCCTAGTGTGCATACTCATTGTTGATTCTAGGTTCTTATTTATCTTGTTTGAGTTGTACTTCATTTTGATTCCTATGAGGAGAAAATTCATGTCTATTGATGATTTCTTCAAATCAACAAAAAGATGTGAAAGAAGAGATTCCCGTTGTGAAAAATGAGAGAGAAAAAGAACAAGAGAGAATAGAAAAAGGAGAGCATGAGATTGAAAAAGATTTTGACGGAAAAAGAGAGACGAAAAATGAGATTGTGATTGAAAAGAAATGAGTGTCATTGAAAGCAAGATTTGAGTGGAGAAATTGAAACTTCATAGGAAAAAGAAAAAGAGAATAAGATTGTTTTAGTGAGAAACAAAGAGATTTATATTCCTACTACTAACATTGACCATTCTTTTTCTAGTGTTTATTTGTCTAGGTTGCAAGACACAGAAGGCCTAATCAAGTTGAAGGAAGGCAAGGACAACGCGTTAATGAATGCTATGTTAAAGTGGTAATCATAAGGCAGTATATAATTGATTTCCAAATCTCCCATTCAAGCACAATAAACACAAGATAAGCGTTTAGGACCTATGGTTTGTGCTTTCAATGGAAAAACTTTGTTTTCTTGGTGTATAAATTGGAAATTAGTGCTTGGCTCTATTGTTCTTGCTCAAGAATTCATTGAAGGTGGAAGGAGGATCATTTGTACTAAAGAATGGCCTCAACCTTTTAAGGAACAAAGAGTAAGGCATCCTCATGACATTTTCCCAAAGAAGGATGCTTAATACCTAGTTCTTGAGAGCCTAGATTCACATGGTATGATTTGTATTCATCTTTTAATCCATGATAGTGACAATTCTCTTCTCTATGTAGGACTTGAAGATTCGAAGACAAATCCTTTTGAGGTGAAGGGGAATAATGGATATCTAAAGATGCTATGCAATGAGGCTATGTACAAAGATTTGTATTTCACATACAAGAATGTAGATTCAAGGAGTAAGAAGGCAAGGACGCCATTGATGCAAATCAAAGAAGGACAACATGTTGATGATGCCTACATTGAAGAAACAAAGCTTGAAGAATAGAGGGTTAAGTACAAGGATATGTGCTTCAAGTTTAGGCTAGAAGATATGAGTGATAGGGGCTTGAAAACACATGAAGTCAAGCACCAAAGAAGAGGAAGAATGTTCCAAGAACTAGCTTGGATAAGCTGAAATTCAAGCTAAATTTTCCAACTTTGGCAAGCTGAAATTTAAATGGATTAGTAGTGAGTAAGCAGCCTATTTGGTCACCAATTATAGACTGAAATTGAGGAAAAATAACCAGGTTGTTTTAGCTACTCGTTTGGTACCAAGATCAAGAGTACCGATAAGACAGATTAAAGCCACTGAAATTGCCATGCATAATCAATTGCACCATCTTGCTTCTTTCGGTTGAAGCATAAATTGAGCAGCCAAATTAAGGAGTTTGCTTCATGATTCAGCAGGCTACTTGTCCAATTCCAATTCCATCTCCCATCGATTGAAGTTCAGTTGAGATGCTTGTGGACGAATCAAGTGAGTTTCCAGCTTTAGTAGTTTGCTTTGCTCAATTTCATCAACATGTGACCGACAGCAACTGGCACCAGATATTTCCAAGGCTTGCACGGGTTAAACATAAATTTCAAGGCTTTCTAGTGATTAACTACTGCTGCCGTAGGTGGGAGAATTGGCACCGATGAAGCCAGAAAATGGAGCAGAAAATTACCGGTGCTCTGACCGGTGCATTCACAGGTGCCAATCGAGGACTGGTTTGCCAAAATGCAACAAATTCTTCCCTTTTTTCTCCCCTTTCTTTTGTGTAATATGGACCCCTCTTTAATTAGAATATTTTTAAGGTTTAAGTAGTATAAATACTCTCTTCATAAAAAAATAGCTTTCCTTTTGGAAACTTTTCAAACACAAGATCAAACTTGGTCTTTGTGAATTGTTGTTGGAATTTCATCTTTGGGGTTCTTAGTCACTAAACTTTGGGCATTCAATTACTTTGTGTGAGGTATTGAATAGTTTATACAAATCAAGAGGATGGTTGTTGTGGATTATTCTGGAAAGGTCTTCCTATTTCTCCCACACAAATCTTAGATGAGTCCTTTCTTTACTCCTTGATTTGGTTTTCTTACTTATGTGAAATCTGAGCTTCAACCTTCAAGGAAATCACATCAACCTTGGGAGCATGTTTCTGGGGATTTTGTTCTTGGTTTACTTATGTCTAGGAGAGGCAAGGATTTCATTCTTGTGGTTGTTGATAGATTTTTGAAAAAGGCCTACTTTATTGTTTGTTCCGACGTTGATGATGCTGATAATGTTGCAAATTTGTTCTTCAAAGCGGTGGTTAGATTCCATGGGATACATAGAACTATTTTTAGTGATTGGGATACAAATTTTGGATCTATTTTTGATCGGTCCTTTGGGGATTGTTGGGAATTAAATTGTGTTTTTCCACTACTTGTCACCCTCAAACGAATGGTCAAACAAAGGTTGCTAATAGAACATTTGGAACTTTGTTGAGAGCCATAATAGATGTGAATTGGTTTATGGTTTTAATCCTTTGGCACCTGTAGATTTGACTCTTCTACCTTTGAGTTTCTAGTCTAGATGGCAAGAGGAAGGCTAAAATGGTAAAGCAAATGCGTGCCAAGGCAAGGGCGAACATTCAAATGCAAAATCAAAGATAGGCCAAACAACACAACAAAGGTAGAAGGGACATGAAACTCAATGTTGGTGATTGAGTTTGGATACATTTCAGAAAAAATAGATAAGAACCAAGGGGAGACGGACCATTTCAAATCATAGAGAAGATCAATGACAATACTTACAAAGTTAATCTTTAAGGTAAGTATCAAATGAGTTCAACATTCAATATTAGTGATCTTTCCCCTTTTAATGTAGATGAGGCTGGTTCGAGGACGAATACTTTCGAGGTGAGGGGGAATGATGGTGATCCAACTCCAAAGAAACCTACTAGGCCTATAATGAAATCAAGAGCTGCACAGTTGAGATAAGCACTGATGATTTTTGTTTAATGAGGAGAAGAGTTGCTTGATTTTCAATCAATGTTTGAAGGGCAAACATTTGTTGATGAAGAACAACCAAAGAGAGATTTCAACTTGTTGATGACTCAAAGACTTGAAGAAGGAGTTTCAAGTGAAGAAGATTGTCCTAAAATGCCTTGGAATCAAGTGGAAGAAGCCTAAGAAGTGAAGCATCAAAGAAAAGAAATGAAACAACAAGAAAAAGGTGTTTGATAAAAGAAAAGAACATCAATAGGAGCCAGTGCTTTGCAAAGCATATGCTGGTGATCAACAATGAATTGGCTTCAATTTGGCCAAAATTCTAGAGAAGTATATCAGCGTGGGCACTTCGTGCTAGTTTGGTCCCTGAACTTTCTCATTTGGTCCCTAATGCAACCTTGACTTGTTTTGATAATTTTGACTTGATTTTTATTGACTTTTCATGGTCATTTAACCCATTTTGAAAGGTTATTAAGGTTCTTTGACAATTGTAAGACTTTGATTAGGGCTTCTTACATGTTCGACCATAAATGGTCTCTTATTTGTAATTGTTGAACCAGCTTTCCTACAAACAACTTTCAATCAAATTCTGAGAATCCTTTTTGATCAAACAATTATTTTCTGAAGTGTTCTTCTAAGATTCTTCTAGGGTTCTCAGTCTAATTACAAAGGGTTTTCAATACTTGGCTAGAGTGTTAAGTTGAATTGACGAAATTAAATCCATTAGTTCATGTTGGAAGACAATATAGTCATTGGAATCTAGCTTGGATCTCTTGCATAAAGTCCTTGGGATTGTTTTCAGTGTGGTGTGTATTTAATTTGTGATGAATGAAGAATTCCCTAATCGAAAATCACATGACTAGTAGATTGTCAAGTCACTTGGGAGAGATTTTTGTAGAGAGGTAGCAAAGAAATGTAGACATACTGGAATTTTCTTATAAAGAAAATCACATCTTCTTGGGATTATAACCCTCATTGTCTCCATCATTGAAATAACTATTTGGTCTACGGCATCTTTGGTGAAAGAGTTGAAAAATGCCCTGCACCAATGACTTGGCTCTGGCCTGTTCATCACAAAATGATGTGCTTCAGGGTCAAACATTTCCAGATCTTTCAAAGTTTCTTTGTGCAACTGCTTATTTATTGAACTAGCAATCCTCCAAAGTCCTTCTTTTACTGCTTTCTCCCTATGCAACTTCTTGAAGTTGCAATACATATGTTGCACACAATATATATGCTGGCGTTGGGGTAAGACTTCATTCTAAGCTCTATCAAGCCCCTGCAAAAGTTACAGATAATAATAATAAAAAAAAAACCACAAAGGGTTAATTTTCACAAAGGTTATTATTATATCATCCAATAGTATCATGAGTAATTCACTTTCAAATATTACAGTCCAATTGTAACCAATTGTCCCTATATCCAAATCAGCATCCCAAAATTCAAAGAACAATTGCCATTGTTCTCTTGATTCCTTTTCAACCAAAGCATAGGCTATTGGCCACCATCCATTATCAACATCAACACCAACATCTATCAAAAGTTTTCCTCTATAGGGTCCTTTGATGAAACATCCATCAAGTCCTATCATCTTTTTGCAACTCATCAGAAAACCCCTCTTCAATGGTCCTAGGCAGCAATACATTCTCATGAATCTAGGTCCTCTGTCTTGTCTTTCTTTGAAATTCTAGTGGTGGATTTCTATGGTTGTATCAAGATGTGTCCTCTTTAAATCTGTTTCATACCTCCACAACAATGCATATTGATTTTTTAAGATCCTGTGATCAAGTCCTTGGCCATGGTCTTTGTTGCATATGCCTTGTAGCAGCTAATTTAAAATTTGTATTCTTTATAAATTTCTTATCTTATCAGCTTCGCTAGCTTATTTATGTTCAACTTGATTTTCTCCATGTACTTTTTGCAATCCACTAGGCAATGAATGATTGATTCATCCATTAGTGGCTATAGTTGGTGTGGTGTAATCTTAAGCTCTTAACAACAAGATATGTACTTTGTGTTGCTTTCTCAACAGAAACAAAGATCATCCACTTGCGGTTTAGGCTCTTGCATATATAAGTTCATTAGGCTTGAACTTAACTGCCTTTACATCCCTGATCAAGTAATTTCTCGCTACATCCTTAAACTTTATAGCATTGCCAAAACCTCATCCCCACATCAAAAGGAGTGTTCATGTCACGTGCTACATCAAAATCATGATACCTACTAATTAGGTGATCATTACCTCTCCATTTTCAAGGTGTAATTCATCATTGACTCAATCATCATCCAAAGCTTCCTCATCATCTCTTCTCTATGATCCAGAGGCACCCCCTTATTAAGCAACTCTAAGACATTTTCATTAAAGAGGTCATTATCATCATACCTGCTTTCATCATCAGTCAAATGTTCAACTCTACAATCTTCATGAAATTTTGATGAAGACTTGTCTTCTTCAATTAAAGCAGCAACATTATTAGTCCTTCTCCCCTAGCATTCTCACCTATGGCCTCATTCACAACAGCAACATTACTAGTCCACCCTTCCTTTGCATTCTCATCCAAGGTTACAACAGGCTCATCTCTCCTATTCTCCTCATCTGCACCCATGTAAATGTTGTCTTCTTTATCAATTCTAGTTGCACTAGATCGCAACATGCTTGCTTGAAGTCCCACATTCTCCTAATCAAACTCATTAAAAAAAAAAAAAAATTAACCCCAAGAATGTTATCTTGACTAGCAAGTTCTTCTACACTTTGAAAGTTTGGAAGGTCAAATGTTTTTTGACTTTCACTGTGCTGAGTTTGTCCAACAACTTCCTTAGTGGCATTTACGTCAACATTTACCCATGCAACAACTTCCTTAGTGGCATTTATGTCCTCTATGACCACCTTACCTTCAACAACATGAACATTTACAACAGCATCTCAGGTCCCATGTACAACAATATCAAGATTATCAGTCCTCTGTTCTTCAATCCAAGGCAACAACAACATTGGACCTTCGTTGGCCTTTTATGTTTTCCTTTTTGGTAGAACAAGAGGAATAACCTTTTCCTCAATTATTACGGAAGAGACCTCCCCTTTAGTCACCTTAGGTGCACCTATAGAAACTTATCTACTTTTTCAGGGATGCTGGAGTGAAAGAACAGTTCTATCACCTTCATTCTCTTCAGACACTCAACCATTTTATTAACCTCATCATCTCCACAGATAAGCAATAGACCTGTCTTCAAATCTCCTATTAGCTCCAAAAACAAGAAAATGGTGTACTCTTCACCATCCAAGTGGCTGAGGAATTTCAGACACAATAAAATTTCCTTCATGGTTATTGTGTTAGTCCTACACTAGTCCACATGATCAATCCTCCCATTTTTATATACTATATTGCATTCTACCTTGCATGACTGGCCCTCATGGTGTATCTTCAATGTGAATTATTCATCATCCATATCTCTCAGAGAGAAAAAAAGGGTAGACACATCTATTTTCAATAAAGACGGTCAAATATGTTTAGACATATCACATTGAGTTGAAAATTTATCAAATAACATAAATGATAACTACTTTTTTACCAAAAAGACTAATGTGAATGATTTGCACATAATTATGCTAAGTTTTATGATCTTTTTATGCCATTATCTTATGTAACTTAGCTTAATTATATTATTTTAGACCCTATGCTTGATTTTTGTTTGTAGGAATATTTGGTTGAAAAACACTCAAGATTTTACAAAATTATTGTCTAGGCATTGTTCATGGCACTGTTCCCCGTTTTTACTGTTCATCATATTAGAGTTGGAGACAACAGATTGACCAAGTTTGTTGATCGTGGACCGTATCATAGACTTTCAGTTTTATTAGGATTTCATTATTTATTCCTAAACTACTTCATTTTGTAATTAGTTTCTATTTTTAGAATCCTTTTAGGTTACTACTTATTTGTAAGGAGTCTTCTACTCCTATAAATAGTCCCTTTGCCTTAGTCTTACAACACGATAACAACTCAAGATTGATCTTCCAAGGAATTCCGAAGACAAAGGGCAGATTTTCTCTTCTTTTTTTTAAATGTATTTTTCGGTTTTGTTAATCATGTCTTGTGAGTAGTCGTCTTTTATTAACAAGAACATGAAATAGGTTATTTTGTTATGGGGTTATGAGATTTGGTTTGTTTTT
>JAOXNR010000001.1:1061889-1089186 GCA_028571225.1 Parsonsia alboflavescens | reverse complement strand
GCCCAAGCTCCAACAATGCCAGCGGGGACCAATCACGAGGATGAGGGCATCAAGGATGAATAAGGCTTTGATAACATTTGTTCAAGACAAGGAAGAACAACTTGATTTTGAAGCCATCTTTAAGGAAGCCAAACTTGATGATGATGAAGGTGGAAAGATGCTATGGAATATGGTGTCAATTAAATTCTTGGAAGACTTGAAAAGATACCAAGAATGTCCCATATGAAAGTTGGAGGGAAGACATCAAGTTTGCATCAAGGAAAACAAGCGAAATGGAGCTAAAACGAAAGGGAAACGGTGGCTATCCGGTGCCTGACACACCTGATCAACCACAGCCAGCTGCATTCTAGAGAGCGTCCGACCCTGCATCCGGCGCCAAATTCCTCCCCTGCCAGACCCGACTTAGTCCAATTTTTACCTTTTTTCATCATTTTCTCTTGTAATTTGAAGCTTGTTTTCAAGGTTAGTCTAGTATTTACATCCCTAGCATGAATTATTTAGGTCAGTTTATGTTCTTTGAGTATATATACTCCTTATCTTGTCTTTCACAAAGAACCTACAGACAACTTTCTCTCTTAAGATTCTTGGTTTAACTACTCTAGAGTTTTTCATCACTTTAGTTAATGTATTGATTTATCTACCTATATCTACACCATGATCGTTGATTGAAAAATATCACAAGTCATTATACAAACTTGAACCTTTAAGTGAGTCATGGAAAAATCTTCAAGTTGTTATGTTTTTATAATGAACTCATTTCAATATAAATCACACCACTCTTTTACACTCTTTTTTCTTTTCCTCTAGAAGATCCTGACATCATTATCTCACAAATTCATTGATAGGCCACATGATTATGTAAAAGATTTAAAGTTGATGAGTGTTTTTTATTGTTTTTTTAAGATTAATTTATTATTATATAATTTGTTATAAGAGTTATTGTACAATTTAATCCTCAAACTTTATCCTTTTGGAAGCTTTGTCCTTAAAATTTTTTTTTTTTTTGCCTTTATCATTTTTAAAGTTGACTTCAAAATATGGTGATTTTTTTAAAGAATCTAGTTGAAAGAACCAAAATATCTAACCATAAAAACTTTAAGGATGATAAAGGGTTTGAACATTGAATTATACAATAACTCTTTGTTATAATAAAATTATCTTGAAAATTCTACTCAAAGCTATCAAATAGAGTTTGTAAGTTTTTTAAAATCTTGAATTCTGAGTTTTGAAAGTTAGAAAAATAAAATTAAAAAAATAAACCTCTATCTAAATGGTGCCGTTAGGTTTGTCTGTTTTAATTAAATCAATTTTTTAGCTGGAAAGGTTGTATAGGTTTAATTTAAATTTTAAAAACTTTTAAATAAAAAAGATTAAATTGTTTTCAAAATTTTTATTTCAAAAACAAACCACTATAATCAAATTAATAAAAATATCTCTGTATCTAAACAAGGAGCTATTAACATAATATAAATTAATAATGAAAATATATATTTTTAAAAGACTACTAAACTGTTGATTAATTGTATTATATTCAATTTATCTTGACCTATTCTTTTAGATATTTTCCTTAAAAAATTTATTAATTAAAAAAATGTATGAAACCGATTAAACTTTTAATAAGGTAATTTTTTTTAAAAAAAAAAATTTCTGAATTTAAATGTTTCAATTTGACCTGATAAAAAATTAAAAAATTGTAAATTCTCAAATTAAAGGGGTTACTAATAAAAATTTATATTGAAAATCTTTTTTTTAGTGATAAAAACATTCAATACCAAATAAAAATTGAAATCTACAATTTTGGACAGAGAAAGTAATTAGTTTAATTTAAAAAATGCTGCAAACCTATCCATACAAAATAGATATATTGTAATGAACTTTCCAGTGATACAAATGGCAAACTACATGAAAGACTGTGATGATGACCATGAGAAGAAGCTTATCCCTTTAAAAATAAAAGGGTCACTGAGAAATTTTTAGTATAAATAGTTCTAGTTAGATATTGTGCTACACAAACCAGCAGTCTGCTCTGTCCCGAAATAGAAGGCTTCTCAGACCCATAACTACATGAAGCCACACATCCAAAGCCTGTGAGCAGAAGCAAAATTTGAAATTTTGATCTACCGTCAACAACTTCAAACAAATGAATTCTGACATGAAAACAAATAGATGCCGTCCAAAATAACCAAGGGCAAAAAGATAATAAATCCTGCATCACTACATCAATCAGTTAGCTCTTGTGTCAATCTTCAAAAGCTGGGCAGTAACCATAGAGGAACTAATAAAACTTGACCATAACATCTAAAAATTAAAAATGATTACAGGGTCAAGTATATGTCCATATGATGAACTCAATATTAGGATCTGATATAATCCCTTTTCTTCGAGAAAGGGCTTTCCGTCTTGGATCCCAAATGAGTCGCGAGCTGAAGGAGAAAAAAGATGATCTTGAGTCAAATGCGTACCCTGGGTATGAAGACTAATAATGCATTTCATGAAATTTACATCTGCAACGAGCACAATGGATGGGATTGAACAATTACATAAAAATGTCACTTCACTTCTTTGCTTTGGAAAACCTTAGGCAGCGATACTTCTCACCGCTTACAGTAATTTCTAGAGCCCCATCTTGATTATCCTGATTTGATGCAGTTCCCATTAACACACTTTTCTCTTTCTCAAGGTTCTCTCTTTCCATCTTCAACCTAGCTTCTTGTCGGGAAATCTCTGCCTAAGCGGAAAATGTAAACAAAAGCTCATGTTAACCAAAAGTTCAAAAAACTAACGGTGAAAGTTATGTAATCTGGAATAGATATATGAGATCACCAATCACAAAAGTTAAAATTACAAGGCTACATTTGAAAATTATGTAAAAACTTATTTTTGGATGGGAAGAAACTTGGTTGTGTTTTGAAGACTCAGCAAAATAGAAAACTGGCTAGAGGTTGTGTTTGGTTTCTGAAAAATTCCTTTCAGGAATTGCACCATTTATGATGTTACCAAGACTCAACAAGGACTTTCAAGTCATTATGTTTCCCTTGCACCATTTAGTCTCTCCCTTCCACTGCCAGGAATTGCAGATTTCAACTTATTCACATAAGAAATATTCTAAACGTCAAAACAAGCCTTCAATATAAGGAATCACATCTAATTCCTAAGTCATATTAATTTTATTTCTGAAAAATGTTGTGATTGAGAAAGACAAATCTATCAATTATAATTAAATTTTCTTATTTTCGAGAAGTGCGATTGTGAATAAATTATACCAGGAAGAAATGGTATTCTCTTTTACATGGAAGCTATAGTAATAACATAACAAAATCGTGAATGAAAACAGAGCCAAGTGAAACATGAATGATACCTCCCGACGAGAGAGCTCGGCCTTCCACGCGGCTTCACGCTCAGCCACCTCTCGCTCGCGCTCCTCTATGTAACTCTGCATTTCCCTCTCCTTCATGAGGCGGTCCTGTATGTCTGCATCCAGAGCCTCCTTTAGCTCCTCCACAAATTTATCCACCACCGCTTTTATTCTCAGAGACATCCTTCCTTCCTAGGTCACTTTCCGATGCACCGACCAGAGCGAGAAACTACTAGGTGGACGGATTGCAAGAATATTTCCGAGCCCCACAATCAATTTGGCAAATGATTTCGATTCCAAGTTACAGACTGTTATAAAACTCCCCACACACAAATCAATTTCAGATGTATTCATACTAGGAACATAATTCCTGAGGAGAATCAGCTCAGATTGGACGGAATTGTGGAAGGGTAAGAAGAACTGAAGAAGACAACTAAGATGATGGAACCCTCAACTGCAGCAGCACCACGACGAGACGACAACCACAACTATTTCACATTCACTTTACGCTTTCACAACTACACCTTTGTTTACAACTCCTAGTCCCGATTCCCGACTCACGTAACAAGGCCCATTATCAGTGCTGCCGGCTCCCAACTCTCGTATCGAAGCCCTGATGCTGGCCCATTACAAACTCTTCTCCATCCCAAATCGCCCAACGGGTCCAAACAATCCGGACCCTATATTAGATCCAGACCCACTAATTAGAACCGGACTCACCGTATATGATTGTTCGACTGTTTTGGGTCGAATTCATTTGTATCCAATCGGGTAGAAATATTTCTCATTTATCTTAAGGAATATGACTATTTTCCTTCTTGAAGTTTGACCCATTGTCTGTTTCTCAAGGAAATTTTTTTTTTATTAATTTGATATCCAAAGAATTTACGAGAGATCAAAACCATACCAACCGTCAAGATCGTAACACAAAGTCGTTAGATATGTATGTAAAAAACGACGTGATCTTCTTTTTTTTTAGGATAATTTTGTCTATGTACAATAATATAAACCATAAAAAGGGATGAGTTACTATTTCCCTACTTGAAATTTGATCCGTTGTTTATTTCTCAAATAAATTTTAACTTTTGACTAATTTGATATCCAAACAATTTACGGACAATCAAAATTGTATGTGCAATCAAAATCCTAACACCAAACTATTAAATATGCACGTGAAAGTCACATGATACTCTTTTTCAAGATAATTTCTTTCATTCACATGTGGCTTGATCGAGATAGCTTTGGTTAGATCGTGAGCAATGCATAGAATGAGCCGACCACATTCACAGATCGGACAACATCTCATGCAACAGAGGCAGAAGGCAAAGTAGCAATAACAATTCGAGAGATGGCTACAGTACCGAGCAAATCTCTTGTAGTCTAGCGAAGAAGAGCCCATGCTTGTCACTACTGGATTCATAGGTTGTCCTTCGCCTGTGCTACTAGACTATATTAGGTTTGCTCGACGCTATGGCCATCCACTCAAAATACTACTGTTACTTTGCCTTCTGGATCTAGTACAAGGGATGTTGTTCGGTCTACACGTACGGCTAGCTCATTCCGCACACTGCTCATCGTCTAACCAAGGCTGCTTTGGTCAAGTCACATGTGAACAAATGACATTACCCTTTAAAAAAGAGGATCATGTTGCTTTCAAATGCATATTTAATAGATTGATATTAGAATTTTGATCGTGAGTACCATTTTGATCACCCTTAAATTTTTAGGGTACCCAATTTATTATAAAGAAATACTTTGTTTGAGAAATACACAACGGGCCAAATTTCAAGTAGGAAAATGGTCTTTTACCCCTTTTTTATGCTTTATATTTTTGTAAACTGATGAAATTACCCTAAAAAAAAGAGGATCACGTGGCTTTCACTTGCATAATTAAAGGCTTAATATTAGAATTTTGATGGTGGATATCATTTAGGTTCTGTAAATTATTTGGATACCAAACTGGTCAAAAAAAACCTTTGTTTGAGAAATAAACAATAGGGCAAACTTCGGGTAGGAAAATAGTAATTTACCATTTATCTAAATCTTCATAATATTTCACAAGTTATACAATTTTGTAACATACTTTTCACTACATACCTATTTTGACTTTTCTTTAAAAAAAATTCTTTATTTATTTTTAACCTGTAGTAAATATTTTTCCATCATCATTCAAAGAACCACAACTACCAAACTAACCTGTAAAATGAATTGAAAGCACCACAACTATCATCATTGATCAAAAGCTAGCTTCCAAAATAAGAAAACTGCTCAAACCACTACTACCATTGAACATATAATTTGTTTCAAGGAGCTGAGAGAATTCATTTGTACCCTTCCATGTATTTGGTTTACTTGCTTGTTATGTTTTTTACAATAAATAAGAAGACCAAGGTAGTTTCTTCTTCAGTTTGTTCTATTTGGTGTTATGGGATTGATGTTTGTATTTTGATTTGATAATGTCGTATTCAGTTTGTTGGTGTTTGTTAGCTTCTTTCTTTCTTTGTTTTTTGTGCCACGATCAGTAGGAGGAAGGAAGGAAAGTTTCAATAATTTCGCCCCTGACACACTTATCCCTCAAGAGTCTTTTGACCCTTCTAGTATATTAGGTTTAACAACTAATGTGGCTATTGAACTTGTCAAGTTTTTTCAGTTTAACCATTAAACTTTAAAAAAAATAGTCAATTTAACCAATAATCTTTATTTTTTGGCATTTAAAACATTATACAACAGCCTGACTAAAATTGACAAACACGTGCCTCTAATGTGAGTTATGAAAGGAAAAAAATCTTCAAGTTTGCTAATTAGATCCAATTTGAAATACCACATGGCCATTGAAAAATTAAAAAAAAAAAAAGAAAAAGGCCTAAAATCAAAAGTTATATGTTCTCTCTAAGACTACATCATCCTAAAGCATCAGCCACCGATATGAATGGACTAAGCTAACTGCATCTTCATTGTCCCATTCTCAGTTGTTATCGAATCGTATGTCAATTGTAACACTGAGCAAGACTTCATTTGTGCCTGAATAGATAAAGAGATATCAATCATTCATTATTACAAATATCTAAGTAAGATCCAATTGACCAAAATTAGACATAACCTCAAATTCAGATTCATGCTTGCTTTCGAGTCCCGAGATTGAATTATTTTTTGCCCATTGATTAGTGAACCACCTTTTGAGTGGCCACCTTAAATAGGCCATCTTGTGAGGAAGCTTCCTCTGCCCAAGCCTTACTAGAGTTATAAGGAGACACTTAGGACATCTCCAATTGTGCATCCTTTCAAAGGATATCTATTGGAGATCTCACGTACCACATATTCATTTTTAAACATATTTGTATTATGGACCTTCATTCTCCAATGGTTCTCTTTTAGAGGTGTCTAAATCAGATTTCATCATCATAATGGACCCCATAAGAATTCATTTTCTCATAAATATACACCCCAAAAAGTGAAGTGCCTCTTGAAGCATCTCTCTCAAATAGGGAGGGAGCTTCCTTATTTTCTTTTTCCTGTAAGTATCCTTCATAAGCATCCCATTGGAGCTCTTAGCCCCACAATTGAGATTCTTTAAAATTCCAAAACTTGAGGTTTAAGTATGAATTAATTCGACCAAACCCTTAAACCAAGAACTTTAATGTAAAAAGAACAAGTATAGAATATTATCCTTCACCTATTTAATAATGAAGTAATAGATCCAATCACTTACTAATAGGTAACTTGATCATTAAATATTTTGAATTACATATTACTTGGACAAAAAATCAAATAAGTGAATATACAAATAGTAAAATCCCAATGAATCAAATATAAGTTTCACGTATAATATTTCTAATCTAGGGAATATATGGATAATTACAACCAATTAATTAATAATATTATTTCATTAATTAATATGACACATGTTCAAGTCATTTATCTTCACAATAGCTTATTATATCTATTCTTAAATGGAATGTGATTCTCTATTTTCTAATACATTAGTTTCATCATACTAATCATAGAAAATAATAAAAACCGAAACATAACAAAGTATTCTTGCACTAATAATAATTAAATGAATCAGGAACATCTATTTAAATTGTTTATATCAAGAGACAATATCACTTTATTCTTACTCGTAAAAATAATATCTCTTAATGAAAAATTAAAGATGAGCGAAGAAAATCAATACATAAATAAAAAAAAACCTATTTATTAACAAGATTCATACATGTTTTAGGGCATACTAATATTACATTAAGGTAATGTAATGATACAGCAAAATTAGGGTAAAACCTCGAAATAGAAGGTGATAGTGATATAATAACTTCAAAGGTGGCATTTCTTCCAAAAATGTATGAAAACAAAACTGATACTTTGATACTAAAGGAAACTGTAAGAGAATTAATATCTAGTGTGTTGCAATTTTTGGAGGAGAAACCAAATAAAAAAGCATAGGTTTCTCTATCTGACGATATTTAGTGATTCCTCGTACGTATGAATAAAAAAGTATTAATTCAAAAACAGTGATATGCATTTCCTAAAGACAATTTAAAATGTACATTCCCATCCTTGGAGACTACATTTGGATTTCTATATCAGGCAACTGACAACATATTCAAGCTATTAAGAATCACTAAATACTTCTCTTAACCCCTTCACAATCATAGATTTCATGACTTGAAGTTTTGGTGATACAATGGACAAATGATGTGGATAAATGTTTTCGAATGAACAATTGAAAAGACATGGAAAGAGGAGATATTGGGAGAATCACATCAAGGAAGGAATTTGATTAAATAACGTAATAGAAAGAAATCGATAAATTAAAACTAGTGGCAAATGGAGGTAAATTTTTACAATAGAGGCACAATTGTGAGAAATGATACATAATAAAGTTGCATTGGTTTCTCGTCAAGACAATTTGTGAAGATTACTCACTGATTGAATCACAAAACATAATCAAGAGTTTTTATTTAAGAGTAGTGATATGCATTTCCAAAAATGAATTGTAAAAAAGAAAAAAAAAGGCACATACATGAGCACGGTGTGTGCATTTGGATTTCTCTATAAAGAATTTTTCCTTTTTCACATGATTCAAAATGGTAATGTAATTTTTTTAGCTCCTCCAGAATCACAGATTTTATGACTTGATGTTTATTCGAGACATTGGACATTTAAGTGTTAGAATCCTGCAACGGAAACATAACCTAACATGAAGATCATATCAGACTTATCGTATTGGTAACTGTTTCCTATGTCTAGAGATTAGGTTATTATAAATGCCTTTTTCGTGTAGATTTAAAATCATATGAACTTCACAAATGTTTAGCCTCTGGATCGTCCATGCAAATCTCTGCAAAACAATGACTCCCAATGAGTAATAGACATTAAGATAAACAATGATTGATTGTCTCCTTAGATAATGACTCTCGATGTCTCCACAGACTAAGCGAAAATATCACTTTAATTCTTACTTGTAAGAATAATATCTCTTAATAAAAAATTAAAGATGTGTGAGAAGAAAATCAATAAATAAATAAAATACTTTATTTATTAACAAGATACGTACATGCTCTAGGGCATACTAATATAACATTGAGGTAATGCGATTATGCTGGAAAATTAGGATAAAAAGTTGAAATAGAAGGTGACAGTGGTATAGTAACTTCAAAGGAGGCATTCTTACAAAAATTTAAGAAAACAAAACCGATACTTCGATACTAAAAGAAAATGTAAGTAAATTAGTACCTAAAGTGTTGCCTTTTGGAGGAAAAACCAAATAAAAAAGCATAGGTTTCTTTGTAAGAAGATATTTAATAATTCATCGTACACATGAATTGAAATATATTAATTCTAGAGCAATGTTATGCATTTCCTAAAGACAATTTAAAATAAAAGGTGCATACGCGTCCTTGGAGACTGCATTTGGGGTTTTTTGTCAATCAACTGATAACATATTCAAGTTATTAAGAATCATTAAATACTTCTCTTAACCCTACCATAGCCATAGATTTCATGACTTGAAGTTTTGGCGATACATTGGACAAATGAGGTGGATCAATGTTTTCGGATGAACGATTGCAAAGACATGGATAGAGGAGATACTAGGAGAATTGCATAAATGGAGTTAGCCATTAAGGGAGCTAACATTAAAAAGGATAGAGAAGGTTCAATGGCTATATTTCTCAAAGGGTTGAAAAAGGAGATTAAAGAAAGAGTAGAACCATATCTTTTTGTTGATCTTGAGGAAATGATACAAATGACCATCCAAGTTGAAAGAAACTTGGAGAAAAAGAAGTCATCAAATGGAAGATTTTATGAAAGTTCAAGTCTTGTCATTTCTTCATCGATTAAGTGGAATGAATATGGTATAAAACTTCTTTTTACCCAACATGGGAGAGCTTGGAGCCTATAAAATGAACACACCTCAATTACCAATTAAGTTAAAGGTGAAATGGGTCTTCAAGAAATTGTTGCAAAATGAGCAAGTTCAAGAGTTCTCATGTGAAGTTATGGGAGAAAATGATCATGTGACACTTCTTGAATTGGAAGCTCAACATATACAAGTGAAAAATGATGGGGAAGAGTCCTACGAAGTGAAAGAAGAGGTTCCCATTGTGAAAAATGAGAGAGAAAAAGAACAAGACAGAATAGAAAAAGAAGAGCATGAGATTGAAAAAGATTTTGAGAGGCAAAAAAGTAGATGAAAAACAAGATTGTGATTGAAAAAGATTTGAGTGAAGAAAATGAAAATTCTTGTGAGAAAGAAAGAGAAAATGAGAGTGAATTGATCTTCAAGATGAACAAGGAGATTTCTATACCTATTTCTAATATTGACCATGGCATATGTGCAGGTCAAAGAAGAACTACTTGATGTTGAAGCAATGATGAAAAGATCTACACTTGATCAAGTTGAGCCATGAAAGAAGTTTGTTTCATGTATGCAACATCGAAGGGGCATTTGAGAAGTTTGAAGGCTTGGAAATGTGCCTAAAGGACCCTAGTTCAAGTCCATAAAGAGTGCAAATTGAAGGTAAGACGAAACATGAAGAAGAAGCAAGGATGGCTAGAGCACAGGGGGATCTAGTGCCTGACCAAGACCATTTGGTGCTGGCTCTGCACAAATCAAGAGTAGCAAGCATTCCAGTAGCCGTCCGGTGCACTATTCGGCACCGGACAGGCACGGGGTCAACCAACTTTCTTTGATTTTTCTTGCAATTTTCTTTGGTTTTTAATGTTATTTTTGTTATGTATTAAGGATACGTATGTCTAATTACCCTAGCCATGAATTATTAGGTTAATTTAGGGCTTTGGGACTATATACAGTTCCTTATCATTGTAAGAACTAACAACCCACAAACATGTCAACACTTTGAGCGATGAGTTTTTAAAGATCAAACATGATCTTTCATGAGTGTTCTTGAGAGTTCCTCTTAGGGTTCTTGACCCACTTCATTTAGGGTATTCAATCACTTTGGGTTAGGTATTGAATTGTCTACCTAATCGAGAGTTTTGGTTGTAGTCGAATTACCAATAAAGGTGAATTTGATTGCCGTTGAACCTTTGATGAGTCCTTCTTCTTTTCTTTGATTGATTTCTTTGAATTTATGGACCCTAAAAACCTTCAACCTTCAAGAAATCACATCATGTTTCCTTCATTTGAATTCACCTCTTCAAGTCCTTGAATCATGATGGAGATCCAACGCCTATAATACCTTCCGAACCAGTTACAAGAGCTAGAGCATCCAAGTTGAGTCAAGCATTGATCACATTTGTGCAAAGGAGAGAAGAAATGCTTGATTTCATAACTATCCTTAAAGAACAACCATTAATGGATGAAGAGCAACAATGGAAGGAATTCAACTTATGGATCATAGAAGATATCAATGAAGAGTATACAATCAAAGAACAAGCCCTTGGGAGCCTTGGAAATCAAGTTGGAGGGCCTAGGAAAGCTTGGGAAGATGTTGGCACGATGCAAAATGAGTGTGGTGTAAAGATGGCAAAAGCAAGCACCGGATGGTACGACAGAGCACCATTTGGCGCTCTACAGTAAACCAGCATGTGCCGGATGTGAGCATTGGATGGCCATTGGAAATTCCAGTAGTCATTTGGCACTCCATCCGATGCTGGCTTCTTTTGACCCAACGCCGGATGCTTCTTTCCCCTATTTTTTCCTTAATGGGATCTTGACCCTATTTGGACGATTCCACTTGATTTTATTTGCTTTTCTTTATCTTTTAAGCTATTTTAGAGGGTTAGTCAAGTCTTTAATCATTCTTAGGGCTTCTTAGTGTTGAGACTATAAATAGTTCTCTATTTGTATTTTGGAAGACAGCTTATTCTACAAACACTTTTAAATCAATTGAGAGAATTCTTTTGGATTAAACTCCTCTTTTCTTATGTGTTCATCTGATAGCTCTTCTAGGGTTCTTAGTGAGACTTTTGAATTCTTCAATACTTCGTTAGGGTAATTGAATTGGGTTTATGAAATCCAAACTAATAAATCTTATTGGAAGACAATCATGGTCATTGGTAATCTGGCTTGAACCTCTTAATGAAGTCTTGGGCTGATCTCAAATGAGTGTGTCTTTGATTGAATTTGAATGAAAAATCCATTTCAATTTTGAAATCACATCATCTCACCATCAAGTTGAATTCCTTCATTGATTGTCCTCTATCAAACTTCACCTCATTGATAATGACTTCAGAGTTAAATTGTTCTTCCTTTTGTTGCATGAACATCACTAATGATCTCTTCTTCTTGGCTACCCTAACTCTTGTAATAGGACCCGTTGACATTGTAGGGGCTTGATCTGTATCACAAGATTTTCGAAATGGGTCTCTCTCTTCTTTTTTTTTTTTTTTCTGATTTTTGAATTTTTTATAGTGATCTTTGATCTCTCTCTCTCTCTTGAGATCTTTGAATTTTCGAAATGGGTCATCTTTCTTTCTTCTTTTTTTTAAAAAAATTTATTATTATTATTATTTTGTAAAGATGAAGAAGAAGTAGAATTATCCCTTGTTTTTGGCCTTAGGCATAATCTACACAATCACAATAGGATCACAAGAGAAGAACTAAGATAAATGTAAAGGAACAAACAAAAATCAACATAAGATCATAGGATTCCAAAGAAAGAAAACATGATCTTAACACATAAAATAAGAAAGCAGGTAAAGATAGACAAACCCCTTGATGGAAACCTAAGCTCTGATACCGAAATATATGATGCGATCTTGAGTTGAAGTTTCTCAACCTATAGGCCCAACTCTTGATCAATCAAAATTGAGTAAAAGTTCCCAAGACTCATCAAGTTGTTCATGCTTAGAATTAGATTGACCTCTTGTTAATGCTAACAATTAACCAACTAATTAATTTGTAAGACAATTCAACACATAAGTCAAGTAATTGAAAAGCATTTTTTGAATTATCTCGGGAACCCTAGAAGGGTTTATGAAGAACACTCACAAAGATCAAGTTTTATCATGAAAAGAAACACTCTAAAAAGATTAGTTGTTTGTCATGATAAAAGTTGTTCCAACTATTACAATGAGAGACTATTTATACTCATCTTCTAAGAAGCCCTAAAATGAGTCTTAAAATTGGCTAAATACTAAAGAGCCCCTTTAAAACAATTAAAAGACTAAATAAAAACAAGAAAAGTCAAAGTTAGAGCAAAGGAATTATCACATTGCAATTGAAGTTGGGAGGTGATCAATGCATATTGATGGTTTTTGTTAGGCATGACTGGTACCGAAGAAGTCACCGGTGGACAAACCAATACATCTCTAGAATTTCCTTCTGGTTTGATACCGATTTGATGCTTCATCGCATTCCAAGTCAAGCTAGACAAGAAGCTCATTGCATTCGAGCTTTGGTAGGCTGAAATGGTTGTCGGTCTCATGCTGTTCAACTTGATGAAAGCAAGTAGCTGAATCATTCAAGAAAGTTACTTAATTTGAGGTTCATTTGGTTCTTGTTTGGTATTTGAATTGTACCAAATAAGCTGCTAAATTTCCACAAAAGCAATGAAATGAAGTTCAATCGGGTGGAATTGGAATTGGAACATCAAGCAAGCCGCTCACTAGACTACTTCATCAGTGCACTTCATAGCCACTCAAAGTAAGCTAGAAAGATTCTTGGTGTTATTAAATAGGCTTCTTGGTGGAACGGATTGGATACCAAGTGATACCATCCAAATTCCAAGACTGCTCATCAATTGGTTGTCCTTCATGTCAAAGCTGAAAATCAACCTTGTTCCGAGCTTATTTCAAGCTTGTTCATTCTCTTCCTTGGTGCTCCACTTTTTGGCTTCTTCCACTTGATTTTGGATGATCCTTGATGTGTTTTCAAGCGTAAACTTGTAGAAGAACATCCAACCATTGTCAAGATCATTTTCAAAGAAGATCATAAACTCTTCAATCCTTTGAGAAACCAAGACTTGTTTGATTCTTGAACTATCAATCTTCATTCTTGTATTTGAAATACAAATTCTTGAACATAATCTGCAATTCAACATTTGGTTCATTCATAGCAAAGGAATAACTTGAAACCTTCCATAATTTCTCAAACTTGAAATGAAGGTCTTTATAAGCACATTTTCTTCCATGAATCTTATATTCATTGAACTCCTTCTTGAATGTCTTCCTTGATGATTCAAATAATGTTATGATTGATCCTTGATATCCATCAGCTTGTGAAACCTATCTTGATACAACCACAATCATGTCATTTCAATCTGAGGAGATTGTATCAAAGAAGGTTGAAGAAAGCAAGCAACTCGAGCAAGAAATAGAGCTAAGACATAAGGTCTTTGGTGCGTCATCCGACCTTTCACTTGGCACAGGATGACCTTAACCGCACAAGGACAAAAGCTGTCCGATGCCATGTCCAGCCCTTGAGTTGGAGTCAGACAGCCTTTCTTTGCTCATATCAACTTAGATTATTATGTTATTTTCTTGATTTCTTCTTGTTATTTGACATTTGTATTGAGAGTTATTATGTCTTTAAACCCTATGAACGAATTATTAGTTTTTATTCAGGATTTAGAACTTTAGTTCTTATCTTTGTAATTCTTTTAACTACTTTTATCATGACAAACAATTAATCTCTCTTTGAGTGTTTCTTTTCAAGATCAAACATGATTTTTGAGAGAGTTGTTCACGAAGGGTTCTTGAGAGACTTCAAAAGGGACTTTTCAATTACTTGGATTAGGTGTTGAATTGTCTTACAAATCAATTAGGTTGTTTGATTGTTTGCATTAACAAGATTTCAATCTAATTCTAAGCTTGAACAACTTGATGAGTTTTGGGAACTTTGCTTCAATTTTGATTGATTGAGAGTTAGACCTATAGATTGAGAAACTTCAACTCAAGATGGCATCGAGAGATACTGGTAGAATTGCATCAAGGAAAGAATTTGGTTAACTAATGTCATAGAAAGAAATCAACACATTAAAACTACGAGAGAATTGAGGTAAATTTGTGCGATAGAAGCACAATAGTTAGAAATAATATGTAATAAAGTAGTATTGGTTTATCATAAAGATGAATTGCAAGGATTACTCACTAACCGAATCATAAAAACACATAATCAAGAGTTCTTACTTAAGAGTAGTGATAAGAATTTTCAAAAACGAATTGTTAACAAAAAAAAAGGCACATACGAGTGCATGGTGCATGCATTAGGATTTCTCTATGATGAAGTTTTCCTTTTTCATGTGATTTAAAAATGTAATGTAATTCTATTAACTCCTCCAAAATCACATATTTTATGAGCTGATTTTTATTTGAGACATTGGATATTTAAGTGTTAAAATTGCGTAGTGGAAACATAAATTAAAACTACAATTGTATTACAATCATCACATCTGTAATTGTTTCCTATGCCTAGAGATTAGGATATTACAAGTACTTTTTCGGCATAGATCATCCACACGAATCTCTACAGAAAACGACTCCTAATGTGTCCCTTTACACAAAGATAAACAACAATTAATTTTGATATTGTTAAGTGCAACTAGTGTTTCTTATAACGGGATATTTATAAAGCTAGCCTTTGATTCCAAAAGATGATGTGATCTTGAATAAGGATTTTGATTCAATTCTCAAACACACCAACTTGCAATTTCAAGACTCATCATAGAGGTTCAAGCTAGTTACATTGGCTTATGCTGTTTTTCAAACATCAATCAATGTTTTGATTTGGTAGACAAATCAACATTCTAGCCAAAGTTATTGAAAGCCCTTAATTGAAATTGTCCACGAACCTTAGAAGAGTTAATAAAGAACACTAAAAAACATCGTATTTGATCCAAATTGAATTTCACTCAGATTTGATAAGTTGTTTGTAAGATAGCTAATTGAATTACAAAACAAGAGAGTATTTATAGCCTAAGACTTCAAAGTTCCATAAATAATTCATGGATTTGGTCATAAGAAATCTATACCCCTAATACATAAGCCAAATAACTAATAAAAGTCAAGAAAAAGCTTCAAAATGGGACCTTGTTGGCCATGAACCATGTTCGATTGATGCCAGTCACAAAGTCGGTTATTGGACTAGTTCTGCTTGGGAAAAAGCCAATTTTGGCCAAGAATTCTAGTGCCAGTGACAACATTGATCATTCTCTGTTCTCACCCACTTTGCTTGTCTTCTTTGCTCTACTTTGTTGCTTTCTTCATAGAATTATTTTAGATGATTTCCAAGGCCTCGTTGACATAATCTTCATTAGAAATCATCCTTTCATTGTCTTCCAAGCCTTGGACTTCACAAACATTGTAGCACCTCATTGATTGCCCATCATCATCTAATGAAATCCCTTAAAAAATCTTCCTTCTTTTGAACGAATATCATCAATGTCTTTTTCATCCTTGATGCCCCCATTCTCACGATTGGTATGGAAGGCATTGATGGTGCTTGATCTCCATCAGAAAAGAAGGTGTGAACAGAAAATCCTAGAAAACTTCATAATGAGAAGTCTTCTAGATAATTCCATCACAACTACAAATGGAGTTCTATTTGAAATTAAAAAAGAGTGGCTTAATCACAAGTCTGAAGTTCAAATTTGTTAAACCTCGAAAATAACGATTTAACACATAACTAACTCTTAAGTATATTTTGGGTTTATTCGTAAATTAACCAATTTTAACTAACTCCGTTTAGATCACCAAATGAGAAATTGAGAGATTGGATTTTATTTTATATCCCCAAAGCGTTACCTATTCTTGGGTGGCACATAGGTACAATACCTATTTTATTTTATTTTGACTTAATTATACCTCAACTCTTTGCAACTCAAGAATCTATAATTGGGTTAGTCTTGGCCCATGAAATTCAAGAAGCTAGGCTATGCTGCACTATTAGAATCTTAGGAGCCTCTCTCTCTCTCTCTCAAAAACCTTGGTCCCTCGACTTCTTCCCTTTTTCCTGCCAGATCTTAGCGTTGGCTCCAGCCAGTGCTTGGATCTTAGCTGGATTTTTCCCTAATTAATTTATTTGGTTAAATCCACTCCTTTTAATGATTTGACTAGCTCTTAGGTGACTTTCAAAACTACTGATGTGTCTAGAGTTTTAGAAGGAGCTGCTTATCGATCAAGATGGAACCGAGATTTCGTTGTGAATGTTGCTTGAGGACAATGAAGTTATCTTTCGAAGGATCATTGCTATGTGATTATTTTATTTTCTTTTAGTCCTATCTTACCCGCTTAGTTTAGTTGGGATGTAGTATTTTTTTTCTATTACCATGAAATTTTATCTTATCCATATAATTTGTTCATGTTTCTGTTTCATGGAACTTTTTTAATTATATATATAAAAAAAGACTATTGGAATCCAAAAATAGGGATCTTTTTATAATTGAAATTTTCTTTTTTCAATTTATTCTTTAAAAGTGATAAATGATGACTAATGAAGAAAATGAAAACAAGTCTTGACGGGAACACCTCAGTGAATGAGTGGCAAACATGTATATCATAAGTTTCGAATTCCAAACAAATCACGAATTCCAATCAAATCAATACCCTCTTGAATAAGTTGAATATCAATGTGCTTACAAACGAGCCTAGATACCACTAAAAAAGAAAAAAAAAGGAAAAATTATTAATTACAAGTCATTGTTTTTAGTTGATCATGTATTTGAAGGTGTTTTTCTATATTATCCCTTTGATTCTATACTCAAATGATATTCAATCAATTTTTTTTTTTTTGATAGGTTGATTAAAATGTATCTTTGGAAATTTTTTTTTTAAACTTTAATATGTATGAAATAATCATGGATGATTTATATTTATTGACGGAGAAAGTAACTATTATGCCTTAGGAAAGAAAAACAAAAAAGGCTTGTGACAAGGTGATGCTCTTTTTGGCCGAAAAATGGTTTGAAATTTGTTGAAATTATCTAAATGTTCGCCTCTTAAATTTTGTGGGTTAGTTATGAGAAGTAAATTAGAGTGCAACAATTTAGATTTTGGGGCAAAGATTAGGAGTGAAGTTGAAGATTGTCCGAATCTCCGTTCTTTTATCCTCTCTTTCCTACCGAACTCAGCGGCCAATTCTGATCTATATAAAGCATAATAAACCGAAGAAAAAGAAAAGCAAACAAAGAGATGGCGATGCTGTCAGGCACCGGGACGCCTTGGCTTAGGATGAGGTTATTTCCGCTCCAAGACATAACCATAGGCACTCGGCTCCGGTCTCCTTACCCACTTTATCACTGTAACAAATGTGCTACTGATTGTCGTCCAAGTTACAATGACGGTCGCGGTAGAAGAACCTTTTCTATTTCTGCCACCGCAGCGTCATCTGGGAACTCCGTCGTCCGGGTGCGTTTCGCTCCCTCTCCCACCGGTAATCTTCACGTCGGAGGAGCTCGGACTGCCCTTTTCAACTATCTTTTTGCTAGGTCTAGAGCCGGCAAGTTTATTCTTCGGATTGAAGATACTGACTTGGAAAGATCCACTAAGGAATCTGAGGAAGCTCTGCTTCGAGATCTTACTTGGCTTGGTCTTAATTGGGATGAAGGTGGGAGGTCCTATCCTTTTTTTTTCTTCTCCTCCTCCAACAAAAGTTATCGGAATCATAAACAAGTTAAGCTTTTACTACTTCCTTCCAAATGAATTTGGAATCCAGTTGAAAAAAACAATATCTGTCGTATTCTTTATTTATATGTTTCTGGTCTTTTGCCAATGTTGGTGTTTGGGTTTAAATTTGTTGCTGGTGTTAGTCCACAATTTGCATTCAAGCGCTTCCTGTTGAATCGAAGTCAAGACCTGACCTATATTCTGCACCCTCGAGTGATGTCACTCTGCCAAATGCAGGGCCTGGAGTGGGTGGAAGCTTTGGTCCCTATTGGCAGTCCGAAAGGAATTCTCTCTACAAGCAATATGCTGATAAACTTTTGGAATCAGGCCATGCATATCTTTGCTTTTGCTCAAATGAGGTAAATTATTTCCAGAGCTTTTTTTCTTCTGTTGTATTCACTCAATCAGAGCTTTTAACATATCATGTAGTTATTCCAATACGTGTCCAATAACGCAGAGAACTGAAGAGGCCATGACATTCTACTTTGAGTATATACTTCAGAAAGATGTGCTTTGTAGGCGAATGTTGTTTAACCATTTCTACCTGAAAAGTTTGCAACAGTCCGGGTGAAATGGGACAAAAATCAAACTTCATCTCATTATAAGTTAGGGTAAACTTTAGAATGTCAAATGAGATCATCCCTATCTTCTCAATTTTGTATTACTTAGCTATTTGAGTAGTGTTTAAAAGCCTAAATTACTAGATGTTTGTTATAGAGTCAGTATTTGCTAATTTGTTGTTTAAGTTTGCTGGGGAAAATTGTTTAATAATTATTTGCTATCATGGTTATGATTTGCCTTTGCTTTATTCTTGAGTCTGTTTTTTTTTATACTTTTCTCACAGTTTAAGTTTGTTACTAATGCTACCCTGCAAAAGGCACTTTATGCTTTACTCATGCGCTATTGGTTGTTTTCCTTATTCCAAACATTATTAGGAACTGGAAAAAATGAAGGAGATTGCAAAGTTGAAGCAATTGCCGCCAGTATACACAGGAAAGTGGGCCAATGCCACTGGAAAAGAAGTTGAAGAAGAGCTGGCCAAGGGGACCCCATACACATATAGATTTCGAGTGCCTAAGGAAGGGGCTTTGAAAATTAATGACCTCATCCGGGGAGAGGTTAGTGCATTCTATTTCTCGTGTTGGCATTTCATATTTTTACTTACCTCCTTTTGGCTTTGGTGAAGACATCTTTTTTCTTGACACAATTTACTAATATACGCTTGGACATAGTTCTATGATTAAGAATGGAAAAAGGACATAATTTCATGTTCCCTTTTTGAGATTATACATGTTTTAAGCAGTGGCCTCATTTGTCACAAGCAGTCCTAATAACTTGGTTGACAATGGTAGTCTGGCTGCCTTTGCTGTCAAATTGGAGTATCGTTGAGCATTGTATGTCTTTCTCTTGTATGTTATGCTTGTTTACACATGGGATGAGAAGTGGAAGGAAAATAGGATGGAAAGTAGATGTGGACTCAAAGAGTATACCTACTTAATCTGCTAGCATGGAAATATGAATGAGAAGTTAGGACTCCCCCATGGATTGAGTGCGCAAATTCATTGGAGTTATTGACAAAAAAGTTAACTGTTCTCATAGTGTTGATAATTTGACATGGTGGATGAAGGATAAAAAAGTAAAGTAAGTCAATGATTCTCTCTTTTGTCTACTCTCCTTTCAGCTCTCATTCCTTTCGTACCTAACAAAAAGAAGGTTAAGATAAATACTTCCACTAGGTAAAGTATTCATATTCTTCTTCCCTTTCAAGGATAAAAAAGTAAAGTAAGTCAATTATTCTCTCTTTTTTCTACTCTCCTTTCACCTCTCATTCCCTTCATACCTAACAAAAAGAAGGTTAAGATAAACACTTCCACTAGGTAAAGTATTCATATTCTTCTTCCCTTTCTCCTTCCCTCCCCTTCCTCTTCAGTGAACCCAACATAGTGATAGGGTTCTTTTTGGTATCTGGTTGAGTTCATTAGACAATTTTTCAAGTCAGGAGCTGGGGACAATGGAGTCTAGCATGCATACTGGGCTGAAGGATGGATTGGTAGGGTAGAACTATACTCGTAACCAACTATGGCTAGTCGGCAATTGGAAGGAAAACGAGGGAAGCTGGAATGCTTTGGTATAATTGTACAAGAATATTCAGGAAACCATGATATTGTTGTATATTGTCTCTAGGTTGAAATTTATATGGTTATCAGTTCAATTAATCTGTCTAACAAAAATGGTCATTCTATGCCTCTAGTGACCTGATGGTCAGATTAGTGAAAGGCTTTTTGTTGCTAATTTTGTTTGATAGTGCAATAAAGGTTTCTTGGAACTTGGACACACTGGGAGATTTTGTGATTATGAGAAGCAATGGGCAACCTGTTTACAATTTTTGTGTGACTGTTGATGATGCTTTGATGGCTATTTCACATGTTATAAGGTTAGTGCTGAGCTTGTGAAAATCTTCCACAATGAGCATCTGTACTAGGTCAATTTATTTCTTTTATATGGTTGTTACCTTTTTATATGTTTGTTTTATCACCCATTCATTTATAAGAAGTTTCATTGCAGAGCAGAAGAGCATTTACCTAACACTCTGAGACAGGCATTGATATATAAGGTATGTTTAACTTAATTGAATTAGAACCTCCCTAACTTTTGATGTCTTAGCAACTTCTTTTGCTGCATTGCAGGCTTTAGGGTTCCCAATGCCTAACTTTGCACACGTTTCTTTAATACTTGCTCCTGATCGGAGCAAACTCTCAAAGCGGCATGGTGCAACCTCAGTTGGCCAGGTTGTTAGCCATAGGTTCTATGTTATATCTCTCTTGTTAAATGCATGCTGCTTACTTTGCAAAGTACATGGCCCATTTGGACTGTTTTATAAAAACCATTGTCTAACTCTAAAACTACCTGCTTTGTCATCTACTTCCCTTCTCCCTTTTTCCGCACAACCAGAAAACTCAATGCCTATTTTCCCCTACATTAATAACAACATGGAGATGTGCTTACTTTCACGCTTTAAGAATTTCTGCTGCCGTGGGGATGCATCTACCGGTCACTTAAATGAGATCAATAAATCTAATCTCAATATTGGGAAACAATTGCATAAATAACTAAATATCTATTGTTATCCTTTTAGAATTGTTAAAGCCTTCCACAGCTAAGTATTCTTTCTTCACTGTCTGGAGTCTTCATCAGCCTCGATTGTTCAATCTCTTCATCATTGATCGTTGTTACTTCTCCAATCTCCTTTTTCCTCTCACTCTCTCTTTCTCATGTATTCATTCTGATTCCCCTTGCTCTGCACTCCTGTAACAGATGCCATTTCCTTCTCTTAATCTTTCTGTTCAGCTTCAGCAAAATCCCTGTTCATCCTCCTTTTTTCCTGTGTGCATGTGTGTGTTTCTTCATCCGAGCATTGACTTTGATGGCAATGGCTTGGATTGTGGTAGTGGGCATTGATGGTAGCTCAGAGAATTGATAGAAGTTATGGTGCCTAGGTATCCTTTCATTGGTGTCAGCAATTGCTTAGAATTTAAATTTGAGGAAAGATGGTTACTTCTAGCTTAGTAAATGAAGGGGAGGATGATGGTTGGCATTAATTTTCTGTTGTTGGAAAGCAGAGATGCTTGGGTGAAGCTGTTATGAGGGGATGATGTAATTAAGGTAACAACTTTGAATCTAAAACAAGGGTATTATTTAGCTCTCCTAGTAAATGCGTGGGCATTGAGGAATTTGTTTAAAAGCCACCTATATCGTCCCAACTAAATAAGTTTGAAGACTTTTTGGACTTAGAAATATAGGGTTTATTTGATTTGAAATCTTCCCCCAAAAGTTTTCTACACAAAAAATTTCCCCTCCGAAGCACTCAATCAATTCAAATTTATATTCCCTCCAAATTTAATGTTGGTCCCACATAACTCCATTAAATATACATTTTAAACAATTTTTTAATATTTCCTCTGTCCAGAATGTCCCTATTCTATTTTAAATCATCCGGAATTGAATAACTCATTTCCTAAATAGTTAAAATTTTTCTTTTAGTTAAATTTTTACGAAGGAATTGAGATTGCTATACTTAAGAAGAATTAAGTCAAAACTCGTTCAATAAAATTTATCAAAGTCAAAATAATGTGGTGGGAGTACTTTGTAATTCATATACATCTTAAACAATAAAAATATCTTAAAAATTTTCAAATAGATGGGCCCAATTAACATCAATCCAATCATATTAATATAAAACTTAAAAACTCAATCCAACCATATTCTTCTTCACTTTAAGACCCAATCCAGATACACTTAGTTTTGAGAATGCTCATAAAAGTGCTTCTCAGGACATGTAACTTAATGGCCTTTTTAATTGGTGCCATATTTTGTCTCTCTTCTCAGCCTTCGATATTCTTGATTTTAGACTCCCTTATCCTTCACTGACAGATGCAACTAACATTGGCACTCTTACTCTGTATCTGACAGTTCAGGGATATGGGATATCTGCCTCAAGCAATGGTAAATTATCTTGCACTGTTGGGTTGGGGTGATGGTACCAACAATGAATTTTTTTCTCCCGAACAATTAGGTTAGTCACCTTTCCTTTACTGAATGTTGCTTCTGTGCCCTTCAAGGGAAGTGAATCTCTCTATCTTGCTGTATACCCCCCCCCCCCCAAACAATGTACAGATGTTTTCTCACACCCCCTTTTCATATTTTAAAAAAGGGAAGAAACCAGTTTTCTCTATTAATTTTCGACACCTCTCATGTTTTTTACAGTTGAAAAGTTCACAATTGAGCGTGTTAACAAGAGTGGAGCCATATTTGATATCACCAAGCTCAGGTAATCCTGGCAATTCAGCTACCAGATATAAAAGATGCTAGTTGAAGACATATTTTTGAGATGTCTTGTGAGTTAATACTATTCTTGTGTTAGAATTATACATCCAAGTTCTTGATTCATACTGGTTTGCAACAACTCCTTTAAATCTTTGGAAATGCTAGGTGGATGAATGGTCAGCATTTGAGGTCTCTTCCACCAATGGAATTTAAGAAACTTATTGGTCAGGGTTGGAAGAGCAGCGGTATCTTGACAGAATCGGAGGGGCCCTTTGTAGAAGTAAGGGCTTTATTTGGTATCTCTTCCTGCGTTGCTCACACCTCATGTTACAATTTATAAACTATCAATTTTATGTAATTATACTTTAAAGGTACATAATATGTGTTCTATGTAATCATGCTGTTTCTATAGCAATGTCCGATTTTGACTTGCGCAAATTTTAATAAAAGAGTATGAGTTAGTTCAATTTTTAATATAACAATATTAATTTCTTATTAAAAGTTTTAATTAATTTATGAAATGAGATATTTAATTCCGTACTACGTAAAATGGAAATAGCTACATTCAAATTCAAAAGGAGGGAGTATGATTATACGCTTTTCTAGGTGCGACTCAAGTAGAAGTTTAATGTGGTACTATGCTACAAACTATTCATGTGGAGCAGTCATAGAAAATGATGTGCTTTTACTGAATACTATTAATAATTTTGGATCATTGAATAATGAAAATGACACCTAATTTAGGGGCTAATCTGACCAAACTAGTTTTTCTCCATGTATATCTCTATTATTGGTAATGCCTTGGAAATCCTGTATGCTATATATGAATATAATGCATATTTGTCACAGGAGGCTGTTCAGCTTCTGAAGGATGGCATTGATTTGATAACAGATGCAGACAAAGCTCTTACGAACTTGCTATCTTATCCCATTTATACAACTTTAAGGAGGTAATAGTAAATTCTTGTGTGAATGAGATAAGGCTTCTTTTCTTCAGTTGTACAAAATGTACATTTATCTGATGTTCTTAGGTGGCATAAATGAAAATTAAATTTGTATGTGATGATCTTTTTCTATTTGCATGTTTGGTCTATGATATGCATGCCACCTATACTGCTCTCTGAATTCTACTAAATGGTTCGAATGAAGTCTTAGGCTATGCCTAGATTGGAATTTTGAGGAAAGGTTTTCAAACTGTTTGATAAATCTCTTCCAGCAGTGTATTAGGAGCTCATTTTTACTGCCAAAAAGCTATACATATTCTTTTCTTTTCCTAATATCAACCACTGGATAGTACCCTTCTCGCTTGGGTGATTTTCTGTGAGTTCCAAACTGCAGTTGGGTGCAGGGGGAAGGGAAAGAAAAGAAATGAAATCTCGAGTAAGATGGAGGAAGTGGAGTAGGACAGGGCAAAGAGTTGATTGTTGCGTACCATAGTGGTTCTGGCTAGTGGATTTGTGTTGAGGCAGTGATTGTGTCTTCTATGTGGCAGAGCTGTAAAAGAGAAGAGGAAGGTAGAGGGGAGGCCAAGGTGATGGTGTCAGATAAGCCTCAATCATAGCCTTAGAGTGAAAGAGAGAAGATACAGACAGGTGAAGTGGCAGTGATGGTGGGGTAGGTAAGAGAGTGAGGTAGAGGTGTTTTCAGTATAGTGGCTGGAGACCAGTGGCTATATGTTGCCATTTAGAAGATGGAAGTTTAAGGAAGAGAGGGAGCAAGAGGGAGGATAGGGTAGACAGAGCTTGTTGAAGAGTAGGGGTAGGGATTGGTGACTCTGCTGCTGCACAAAATATCTTCAGGAGAGAATTGAGATGTATTTGGGAAGATAGATCCCTTGACTTGTTTCAGAATGAAGAACAGGAGCATGGTATTTTCATTTTCTGAAAATTTGAAATTTAAATCATGAACAACGATTTTCAATCTTGTTCACATAATAATCTCTCAAGATTGAAATTTGAAATCTAATCCAGAGAAATCAAACTAAACGAATTTCATTTTCTATGATTAGGTAATTGACCGAATAGCCACAAGAAATGTCTCGGCAACCATGTATCTGGAAATTGATCACTCCCCTAATAATAAAGAAGAATAAAGAAATGTTAAAAAAATGAAAAAAATTAAGGCCCTATGTACTATATGAGACTTGGAGTTGAATGTATGTTGGCACTTGGCCGAAGCAAATCTGAGTCAAACAAAAGAGAACATACATTAAGTTATGCTTTGGAATACAAACAAGTAATGTTACTTTGAAATGGTCTTAATATATATATATATATTTAGCGGTGTCCAAGCTAGTTTTCACGCACCTCGACATTCCGCTTATCTAGAGGGTGTTGGTGGGATTCAAACTCGAGACCTATGGTCTGCGAGTTCTCCACTCCACCTACTGGGATGTCCCTAAAGAGACTAACTTGTTATGGTTTTACATAATAAAGAAATTATTTGGATGCTAATTGTGGATGATGGTGCTGACATGCACTTCTCCACTTTAAGCTTAAAGATATTGCAGCAGTATTGATATTTCATATTTCTTGCATGTACTAATTTAGATATCTATATATTCTCATGTCCATACAAACACATTTTTCCATCTGCAGTCCTGAGTGTAAATCAATTTTAGAGGACAAGCTCCCTGAAGTTGCAGCTAGCTTGTTGGCAGCCTATGATAGTGGTGAATTTCTTGGTGCATTGGAAGGAGGCCAAACTGGTTGGCAGAAGTGGGTAAAGAGCTTTGGTAAATCACTTAATCGGAAGGTTTGTTACCCTTACTAACTAAACAGCACAACTGAAGCTCAATTGGTCATTATGCCTTTCTTTTTGGCAAAGTTAAATGCTGAACATTTGTTCCTTGTGACAGGGGAAATCTCTCTTTATGCCTCTGCGGTTGTTACTTACTGGAAAGCTTCATGGCCCGGATATGGGTTTGTCTGTCCTTTTGCTCCATGAAGCTTTAACGTCGGGAGCTGTAGCACCTGAAACTGAGTTTGTGACGATAGATCAAAGATTTAAATTACTTAGAAAAGTTGAATGGACATCTATTGAAAAGAATCAGCCAGTTTTGGAGTCTGCCGCCAATGTGAATTAGTGGTTACTGATCCTTTTTATCTTAGTATTTATTTAGTGAACACTTTGGCTCACAATAACAGTTCTTTGTATCTCAACTCTTCAATAATAATATATCAGAATTTTGGATTGAACGAAGTAGGAAATTTCAGTGCAGAGTGAAATAGATTTTTTCTTCTACTGTCATGATTTTGAATTTTTTGCAAATGTAGTTTTGTCTTGGAATAGTTTCTGTTGCTTTGTTTTTAGAGTTAAGAGGCATAAAGAGGAGCAGTGTTAAAAAATTACTCTTCAATAAGTAGTTAAAGTTCTTTTTCAATAAAACTTGTTTTGCAATGCAATTGTCAATGTATAGTAAAGTTATTTTTTGGGGATGATAACTAAGGAGAGAGAGTATTCTTTTATTTATGTACCCCTTAGAAATTCTATAGTGAGCACGGTTGTTCAGCTATATTAGGTAATTGTTAAAAACTTTAATAGATAATTTAACAACTTTAAAAGTTTATATGTATATATACAGGAATGTCATTGTGTGTTATGTAGCACACATAATTTTTGTGCTACTGGTCAAAACGTCATTTTGATCAGTAGCACACTAATTCTATGTGCTACGTAACACACAATAACATTTATATATATATATATATTTATATATATGAATATTTTTGTGTGCTATGTAACACACAAATTCGTGTGCTATTGATGGAAAAAGTACCAGCAATATTCTGCGACGTCGATTTTTTCAATTTATAAAGAGAAAGTCGAGGCATCGTAAGGTATATAGATTGAAAAAAAACCGACGTCACGGAAGATTGCTGCTACTTTTTCCATTAGTAGCACACAAAAGTATTCATGTATACGGATTTGCTAAGGTGCGCTCCGGAGCGCCCCTTAATGCGCGCTCCAACCATTACCGTAACGGAATTTTTACTACAGTGCTCATGCAGCCAACCAAGCGGAGCAAGAATTCCGTTACGGTAACGGTTGGA
>JAOXNR010000001.1:1042381-1061789 GCA_028571225.1 Parsonsia alboflavescens | reverse complement strand
TTAGTTAAACCTATTTTATAGAACCACTTCTACTAAAGGATAAAAATAATTAGTTTGTATAACACAAAAATAATACTGAAATATGATATAATATTTTATAGAACCACTATTCTATTCATTATTTTTATAAATTAATTTTTTTTAATTTATCTTTTTAAATTTTCCTACTATATATTAATTAAATTTTATTCTCTTTTTTCAAAAATTATTAATCTTTACTATACATAATATATTATGCATTTGTAATATATTGATTAATAGAACAGGGCAGGGCAGGGCGGGTCCAGTTAGGTTAGAATGGGCAGGGCAGGTCTCTAGCCAAACCCAGGCCCGACCTGCCCCGCGGCAGGTCTTGAAAATTAAAAACCATACCTGCCCCATACTTAAACAGGTCAGGTAAAATTCGACCCAAACGAGTCAGGTCAAGTCGGGTACCCATCGGGTCAGGTTATTTTGTCATCCCTACTCTTTTCAGTCCCTGGAATTTCTTGAACTAAAAGGGAATTCAAAAACCAAGTCGATTCACGAGCAAATTCAGCAACTCTCGTCCTTGAGAATATTGACGGTATTCAACTTCGATGAGATGGAGGCTCTCCCGGAGTGGTTGTGCAACATTCCTTCTCTCAAAAGCCTGAAAGTTTATTTTTTGCAGAAATCCTGCATACCTGTCGTCAAGAGAAGCTCTGCAACCCCTTACAGCTTCTTGTGAAGACAGACTTACGTACTGTTAAAAATTGAAGAAAAGGTGTGAGGAAGGAAACGGTCCAGAATGGAATAAAATTGCCCAGCTTCCTAACATAGAGTTTGATGCGGACCATGAAGATTACTCCCCGTTAACATCGTAGAATTCCCTGCCCAAAAGTGCAAAATGCAGCTCTTTGGAACCTCAGGAATTCACCGATTTCTTGGTAAGTTTCTCAAGATTCCCTAATCTTATGATGATTTTTTGCATCTAATACTTGATACCATTTTCTTCAATGTTTGTGATTTTTTAGGTATATCTTTGTTGGACAATCAAAACTTAGCAGGTGGCTATGTGGCTATGTTTTCAACATCCATACAAGGGAGGCAGTTAAAAGAGAGTTATGCTTTGGTGACTCCGTCTTTCTGAAAAGACAATGGTGTTGTGTATTGCGTACTGTTTATCATCTTCATAGTTGAAAAATGTCCAGTCACCAACTGGTAATTCCCTACAGAAACAGATATTTCGCACTGACAATGTTGTCCGGAAACGTCCTATTAGAGGGATAATGATTCTCATATTTGCGTTACTCTATGCAATATGAAAGACTTCTTGAAGCATTATCCACTAAACCTTTCAGCAACCATAAAAAATAAGCATCATTTTCGTTTTCACGTTCTAAATAATACGGAATCAGGCAATTAATTACTGGACAAATGCAGGTAAAAGATGTAGCACTGATTTGCAACAGAGAGATACCAAATACAAAGAAAATGTAGCACAAGATCTTCCTTGCTATACACAATTGCACATAACAAGTACAACTAGGATTATTTATAAGAAATTTGACCACAATGTACACATAGTCATTGGATAACACTGTCAAACATCAAAATTAAATGGTAAGATATGAGTGAGTGGCAAGAAGGCAAGGAAGCAAAAAGAGTTGAGGTTCAAAATGTCATCCCCGCAGCCAATTTTCGATCTACAAATATATAAAGGGCCAGCAAGATGATTTTCCCTTCAAGCAGGTAATGGTTCCTCCATAACTGTGAAAATTAGGAAAGAAAATTGTTAGGAAGACTTATGTTTGCCAATTAAGTGCTTATTTTTCTGCAAAGGTCAGAGTGAAAGAGAGGAACCTTTCTTCTTCTCTGCACTACCACCAATTTCCTTCTGGATGACTGGTTCTTTGGTTGGTACTTCAGGAAGATCCAGTATATCTTCATCTTCCTTAGAAAGTTGCACTGTAGTTGGAGCTTCTGGCAGATCTTGGAGTGTTACCTGTACAGTTTCAAAAGATTTTCAGAATTGGTTAAGCAAGTGAATATCCTTTGCCGAATGAAAAAGTTTGCAAAAGTGACGGTTTCTAATGTTGGAACAGATAAGTGGAGACTTGAAATCTTAAGGTGGTCACAGTCATCTTAGCTTCATATCTAAATACCATATTTCTGACAGATAGAAAAGGTCTCAGAGATGAAAGTATACAAAATGAATAAGTCATATGGGGCTAAAAAAAGGGTTCAAAATGACCATTCCCCTCGAATTTGACAAAAACTTTTCCCCTGTCAGTGTGTCACACATGTCACTTGAAATGATATATACAACAATCAATCCAATGTCTGGTAAACATAACCCATGATGCTAACATGTCCTAACTAGAAAAATCAGGGTTGTTCTAGTCCAATAACTTAACATCAATATGCTATAAGAACCAACAGAGATGAAACAGGTATGAGGTTAGCCTTGAATGACATGTTACATATTGCCACTAAAAACCAGAGCAGAAATGAAAGGAAAAGATTAAAATAAGTTCAGGTAAGGGATCAGCATTAAACAGAAGTACAACTAATGTTGAAAATACACTGACCTGAGTTTCAAGATTCTCAAATTCTGCCAAGACTTCTTCTTCATCTTCTGGGGATAATTTCTCTCCCAATATTGCATCAATTTCCTGCAAATTATCAATCAAGGTTACCATTGATGGAGCCAAAGAAGTAATAATGGAACGACTACTATTCAGATGGAGTTTCTTTTGCAATGTAGGTAAGGACATGCATAACATAGAAATAAAATTATGATCCAATATTTGGAAACACAGGAAAAAATTCTTTTGACAACAATAGACTCATTGATTGAGATCTGATAGGAGATAAGAACTCAGAATGAAGGTGAAATGAGCTGCATTTACTTGATTGAGAGAAAAAGGGATGAGACCAAGAGATATATTAGTTTGAGAGATATCAGCAGGTCCTGCAAAGAGTTAATGGATAACTAACCATGGTGGGTTTAATCACCGTAAATAAGTGGCTGAAATGGTCCAGTAAAATAAGAAGAAACAGATCATGATGTGAATACTTTGATCTAGTTGCTTGTAGCCAATCATATGGGTTTTTAAGGTATAGCTGAAAAGGAGTAGAGTTTACGTATCGTTCCTAAAGTTTCTAACCCCAATTGGCTTAGTGTTTGGAATGACAAATGGTAAGCCCACAAAGTTGATGTCCCAAAAATTCATTCATAAGATCACGTTCATTAGTGGTCTGAGGTGATGACTTTGACGATAAAAGCAAAGAGACTTGTTACAATTATATTCATTGGACAACAACAGGATCAATACTATCAATTAAGGTTATGCAGACAAAAAATTACCATCTGCAATAACAATCAAAAAGAGAACAGGTAAATTTTCTGACCTCCTGATAAGCTTTTGCTTCTGCAGTGTCATCCATTAGTTTCTGAACGTCATCTAAGTTAATCTCACTCTGTATTGCTTTGATTGCATTGTTTCCTGTCTTTAAACTCTCAAAAACAGCCTTTTGCTTGCTCGTCAGTTCAATATCTGCCAACTAGACAAAAATGCATATTCAAGTTCCAACACTGTCCGGAGCAAGAGAACTAGATAAAATCACTTCAAGATAGGATAAAAAGCATGTTCATAAGGTAGAAAGGTAACTGATAGATAGGCGATCATACAGTATGCAACCACTTACTTGCTGTTCAACATTAATGAGCCACGTATCTACTTGTTTCAGTAGTTCTTCTTGAACCTTTTTTTTCTTTAATGCTAACAAGGCCCTTTCTTTCCTTTTCTCACGAAGCAGGTCCTTTGCAGCCTGCTTCTCAGCCTCAATGACAGTCTCTAGCTGAAAGCAGCAGATGACAGATGACAGATTGAAAGAACATGTCAGGCAATCATGCAGCCCTTCAATAATTTTTACTGTAAAAGTGGAGTGGAATTAATCATTTCACTCCTGCACACAGGCATGTCAAGAGTCAAGACAGGAAAAAAAAAAGGAAATTAATAATTCTGTAAAAGAAAATCCTTTAAACCTATTTCTCACAAAGATTATATATTCTGTGTGTATGCTTGAATTCTCTATCTGCCAAAGTTATCTCACATTCAAAAATGTCAACAGAAAATCATAGATATTGTAGAATCCAACCAGAGCAGAGAATTTAACTCACCTCCCTTAGCACCGACTTATGTCTCAATATATAAAATCACATACTAAATCTTCAAGTAGACTTAGAAAATGATTTAAAACTTGGCTAGCTTTCTTTTGAGGCTTTTCCATTCATCAAATTAAGTTAGTTAGGATTCCCATATGTAGTTTCTTTCCTAAGATTGAGAAAACGAAATAATTGTACCAAAGACAAAGAAAACTTATGAAAACAATTTCCAAAAAGCCTCGAAACAACTACCAATCCGCCCTCAAGAACATCCATTTATGATCCGACAAGGCATCCATTTCAGAAGGAAAACAGAAAAAGGAACCAACTTTATCAAACATCAAATTGCACATACTGAATGAAAACAAAACAAAAGATCCTAACACATTAACAACATCAAATTTGTTACCTGTTGCTGATATTGGCCAAGCTTACGCCTTTGTGTCTTGAGAGCAAGAATTGCCTTGTCCACTTCCGTAACTTTTGGTTTCTTCACAAATATATTCCCCATCTGCTTATGTCACACAAGGCCTTCAAATCTTAAAACCCACAAAAACAAAAAACATACAGAATTGATTATTGGAAAGTTCTAACTTCAATTCATTGAGTTCCTCCAATCGCATAAAAAATCCCAACTCTGATCCCTACCTCCCTTCTCCTTCACCAAAATTCAAAACCACCAAAAAACGGTTTCGAATTTGGGTCGAAGAGAAAATAATAGATTCTTGTCTTATGAATGTGTCCCAGAAGAAATAGAAAAAGGGGATTGAGAAGATCAAGGAATGGAGACAGATCGCAAAAACCAAGAAGCCTCTCCGGCAACCAGACTAATTTTAAAGGGTACGGTTTGCCTGCACAGACAGCCGCTTAGCAAAACTCTAACCTGGGACCGTAGGTAACAGTTAATGTCTGCAGGGCTGATTTGGTAATTGCAGGATGCTAAAACATTTCATCATTTTGATAGGAAAGAAAAAAAGGAACAATTACTTAATTTTATTTCCATAATTTACGAGATTAACCAGTAAATTAATTAATAAGTTCATAAATTAGTTTAATTTTGAGAGAAAATATTACTTTGCTAGAACTAAATATTCCATGTACATGAAAACTTGACTATTTGAAGTATTTAATATGATCATTTGCGGTTCAATATTACGTATTAAAAAGTCCATATTAATTTTTATTTTTAATCGTTTAAAATTTAATATTTAATTTTTTAAATTAATTAATATTTTTTAATAGAAAAAATTGAGATTAACTATTCAATCTCGAATCGAGTGAGTATTAAATTTCTCTTAAAAAAAATAAAATCCATCTAATTCGGAAATAGAAATTTTAAATGAACAACAGTTTCCCAGATTCCATCGTAGTAAACTAGCAGATTACATTCAATTTCAATGTGAAAATGAAAAAACGTACCATATATATATATATATTTGTAGTCTATATAACAGAAAATCCATTCAATTGTTTAAAAGAATATATGGAGGTCACAACGGAATATGGCCACAAAGTTCAAGATTATATAGTCAATCTGTTCTGACTGTACCAAAGTTGATGGAGCACTGAGCAGAAGAAATGCAGCTGCTCCTGAAGCCTCTCGGTAAGAAAATAAAGGAAAACAGGTAATTGTGAGGGGAAAAAGTATCATGGATAGAAAAACACTAAGTAGAACTCGTTCGTATATTATCCCTCGGATATCACAGAGTATTCTGTATATCTTTTTGAAGAAGGCAGATGGATAAATTGATAGGAAAAAAAGATCGAAAGAAATAAAGATTTAGGACTCACCGTTCCATTTGTGTTTGTTTTTAATTCAAGATCAACAACACTAAATTTGAAAATGAAGCAAGAATTTGAAAATATGAACCAATACGAAGCAGAATCATACATATAAAATATCAATCAATGAAACAACTTGAAAATTAAAAACATGATGGGTGAATTTTCTTGCCTTGGATCCCAAAATGCTTCCCTATTCTTTTTCTATTGTGATTGAAACAAAGGTGAGTAGAAATGCAGCTATTCCTGAAGCCCCTGTAAAAAACAAAGGAAGGTAATTGTGAGGGATACATTTAGAATAATTTGTTAGGAGAATTAAAAAGGAAAAATACCAAAAGAAATGGATATTTAGATTATTCTATTTGTGTTTGTTTTAATAATTCAATATACAAAGCACACCAAATGTTATAAATAATATAAGAAATAGGTATTCAATTGGCAAATGAAAAGATAATTAAAGTAAAAGGATAAGAAATAATAATTCATATACCTCTCACCATTGCAGAAATATGATGACTAAGTTTTAATTTGGAGGAAAGATAGATTCCATGCGATTAAAAATCAACCTGTGAACACAAATAGGCAAAACAGGTATTCATTTATGAGAAACTTACAACCTGACATGAGTTTCCAACTTCTTCTGCTCTGATCAAACACAACGAAGGGAAGCTGATTGAGCCAACGTTTCCCTCACTATTGCATACATACCATAAATATAATTTTTGGAATCTTCAGTCCCTTCAATGTTTCACCCCAAATAATAATTAGATTCTGCACTGTCAATTTTGAGAGAAAAGAAATAAAGAAATTGAAAAGCAAGAATTCTTACCAACTGTAATCTCCTAATGACAGTTGACAAGAAGGGTGAAAAGCTTCTCGTGGGAAAACATTTGCAAGACTTTTGGGAACTTGGAGTTTTCGGAGAGAGGGCATGTTACATAAGAACTCTGGAAACTTCTTCATCTTAGGGAAATAACTTAACCACACCTCTGTCAATGCAGGGAGACTCTGAATTTGCATTGGCAATGACTTGGTTTCTGGACTCCCTGATAATTTCAGAGTTTGCAAGGAGGGAAAATTGTTGCCATTTCCAGTTGGCCAGGGGAATTCAATATAATTAGCACTGTATGGTAAAATTATCTCCAATTCCCGGAGGTTGGTTGGGCAACCTATTTCCTCAATACGGATAGTGGAACGCAGGATGCTCAATTTCTCCAGAGACAGAATATTTGGAAAATGAGTCAACTTAGTAGCATAATCAAGCACCAATATCTTAAGGACAGGAAATACCTTATGAAAGGATTCGTGTGATGGTTCAGACCATTCCTCTAACTTGTCCATATCAATTAGACACAATTCTCTAAGAGATGGAAAAGATACAACAGAAGAAGAAGCACTTTGCTTATGATTTTCCCAACCATAAAATTCATTGCCAAGGCACTTCACGCTGTTCATCCCTTCAATACTTAGAACCTCTAAACAAGGGAGATGTCCAAGTCTCGGAATTTGTTCGCAATATTTAAAATTCCTTAGCTTTAAACTCAATAGATTATCAAGGAATGGCATCCAAGATGGGAGATTCTTACCACCAAACGTATCAAACACCTTTTCAAACGAGACCAAAGCTCTTCATTCTCATTCCAGACGTCATCTAACACAAGAAGAAATCTTTTCCCCTTCAATTGCTCTTGCAGTTTCTTGACCATTGGATCCCTCAATGTCAGTGCAGAAACTGTTTGGGTGAGGTCTTGCAGCATATCATTTAAAATATTTTCCACGACAAAAACATCAGAAACACATACCCATATCTTCTTTTCAAAATACCGGGTTACCTCTTCACTTTTATAAACCAGCTGAGCCAATGTAGTCTTGCCCAGACCAGCCATTCCCACAATTCCAATCACCATTAAAGCATTTTCACCCTCCATAGAAGTTAGCTTACTCATAACTTTCACCACATCCTCCTTCCTCCCAGCAATCTCTGAATCGACTACAAGGGGATCAGTAATTCGATCCCTTCTAATATCAACAGAAGAAATCATTGTTTCATTCCTCACAATTAGTCCAATACTCTCTGATTGTTTAAGAACGTCATTGAAACGCAAGTTCATCTTTTTAATTTTGGGGGCCATTTTGAAACGAAATGCAATAGGATTCATTGGGGAGAACATATGAAGCACCTTATCAAGGCTCTGGTTCTCAATCTTCTTGTAGAGAACATAGTAGCCAAACTCATCTAGCAAAAAGTTAGCATCAGCTGCAGCATCCTCGAGAGTTTTCAACCAAAGTCGAACAAAATTGCTGTTTGGAGATTTGGTCTCTGCATCAGATAACATGGCTTGAATCATCTCAATTTTTTGACCCAAGCTTCGAAGATCTTCCTCCAGACCCCATGCACCGCTGATTCGTTCTCTGGCAAGTGAAAAAGCCTGGCTTAGGACTGCTTCGGCGACAATACCGAGCAATTGTTCAGCAGCCATTCTCTGTTGTTTCTTTAGTTTTTTTCTCTTCTCTCTGCTTGGAAAATTATGTTCGGTGCAACTCTTGATGGGAATGCTTGCTTAGAAGGAGGGAAATGGAATTAAAGATGGCCGAGAAGATGTGAGAAATTGGTTTCTTTTCTGGGCTTTTGCTTAATAATTCTTTTCTTTCTGTTGTAGCCTTGGAGTTGGAACAAAGAAAACTGAGATTACTTCTCCTCAAGACTTTTGCTTTATTACTTCCCTTTCATTTCTCTACATGCATGCGTTGATATTCTTTTCTTTTCTTCTTATTTATCTAAGACATTTGCTATATTGCTTTCCTTTGAGATCCTTCTCTGCTAATTGTCCTTTTCTTCAACTGATATATATTCCTAGCTTCCTTCCTTGCCTGAGACTTTTGCTTTGTCTGAGACTTCAACTGATATATATTCCCAACATAAACTAAACAATGATCCTTTTGTGTTGTCCTTTCTCCTAGAGGACTACAAGGAAAATCACTTCTTTACCTAGCGAAAAAAAGTTTATTGCAGGTTTCCAAGGTATAGAGATATGTACGTGCGATCCATCTTGTTTCCTGTCATGCCTTGGCCTTCAACTCAGGCCTCTCAGGGGTGTATTATGGTAGGCCGTTCTTCTCCAGTGGGCTCAAGTTTTTCTGGGAGGGTCCATGGCCTAAATAGGTGACTGAAATGTATGCCTTAAGCCCCATGAGGTAGAAAGAATCACAATATTAAAGAATAATGGTACCATATATATATACAAAAAATTCTATTATGGGTATCGGACTCATTTTATAATGGGTTCTTATTGACTACATGAATAAATATAGAAATTCACCGTAAATTGTGTTTGCCGTGGTTTTTTGTATAACTCATGTGAAATTATTTATGTATTGACACTGTTATTACATAGAATAACGTAGTATCTATATAAATATATATATATATATATATATATTTATACGGTTTTGGTAATGCGCCTTAATGCGTGCTCCAACTGTTATCGTAACGGAATTCTTGCTACAATACTCATGCAGTCAACTAAGCGGAGTAAGAATTCCGTTACGGTAACAATTGAAGCCGGCATTAAAGGGTGCTTCGGAGCGCGCCTTAGCTAATCTATATAAATATATACATATATATATATATATATTTATATATCTTTCTCACTTTTTTATAGTTTATTTTATGATGCATTTCTTATTTATATAATATTACTTATAATAATTATTTTTCAAAATTATTAAGATTGATATGTTACAAGACATATTAAATATATTACTTATGTATTGATTACAAAAATATAACAAAAAAAAAACCCAAACAACTCAATTAAAAACGGGTTGTTTTCATTTCTACTCAATATGAATGGAAAGATTTCTATTTTACCCAAATCTATACAACATTTCATAATTTACCTAACTCTAACTTTTCATTAGATACCCATTTTGACTTCTTCCTTTAAAAAAAGAAAAACAAAACTATCTTTTATTCACTTTTAACATGTAGTTACTATTACCCCTCAACATTCAAAACACTAAAACTACCATTGCATTGCTGCAAAATCAAATTGAAGACAATACAACTACTGCATCATTGATGAAGTTTCCTTGTTGAAAGTTAAACTTGAAACGAACTCATTCTCCCGGTTGAAGAAAAAAAGGAGTCGGCAATTGGGTCTGAGTTTGGGAGAAAAGTTGGTTTTTTCTTCACAAGATCAAGCTAGTGTCGTTCAGCCCACTTTGAGTTCAGTTTGTTTTTCTTTTTTGCTATTATGATGATTGATGCTTGTGTTTTGATTCCTAGTGTCGCTGGGTTTTACTGGTCATCCATTTTGTGTTGTTTGTTTGGAATAAGGAAGAAAAGAAGGAAAGATGCTTGTGTTGAGTGTTTGAAGTATCAGCCAACCTTCTGGGGATCTCGGTTGACCTTCTTGAGTAGATTCCAAGATTCGGTAGTATTGACCGACCTTCAAACCCAGTTTTTTTTTTTTCAACCGACCTTCGGTGGATCATTTCGACCTTTGAAGGATTATATCTACCTTTAGTATTTTTTCTTTTTTGGAAGTTCAATAGACCTTCCAAAAGGTCAATTAGACCTTCAAAGGGCTTCCATATGGTCATAAAGAAGATTCAAGCATTTTTTTGTGGTCCTTTTTTTTCTTAAAAAAACTATTTAGACCCTTTTTTCTCTACCCTTTTTTTTAAAATTAAGATATTTCTCCCTTTTTCTTTCTAGTATTACTTGCACATTTTCCTGAATATATTTTTCCTTGGATTCCTACAGAAATGGATTTAATCAGAATTGTTCTTCACGAAGGTTCTCTAAGTGGAAGGGAGAGTTTGGTAGTCGTACCAAACAACATCAGTTATGAAGATTTTAGGAGAACCATGGTGGGATGCATGAAAATTGATTTAAACCAATTCGATGTACAAATCTCATTTGCATCCAAATTATTCGATGGAAGTACTAAATTAATGGAAATTGAAGATGTATAAGAGATCATGTATTTGAAAGGGGAAGCTGATCCTAAAATGGTGGTGCTTAACAAAATTGAAAGATTACATCAATGTGGTGGTGATCATGTAATAGATGATTTTGTTAATACGTACGAAAGAAATCCGGATGGGACATTCCCACCTCCAAACGATGAACTGGGCCATCCGAAAATATTCGCACTGATGCTAATGATGATGATGATTATGAAGAAGAACATATCCGCAATGTTGATGATGATGTCCTCATGAACTTCAACGATGGGGTCAGACACTTAGTTCCTTTTGAATCAGATCCTTCTACTCAATTCACAGACATGGACTGGGGTGATAAGGCAGATGTGCATTATTCCAAAGATGAAACCATTCCATTTGTGGGTTCGATGGGGAAGGATTCAATTTTTAATAGTAAAAATGAATTAATGATAGTAGTCGGTCAATATTCACTCGAAAACCAATTTTCCTATCACATGGTATGTTCGGATAAGGCAAGATTCAAGGTGCGATACAAGAATAAAAAAGATTGCACCTTCATGATAAATGCACGATGTAAAGCTGGATGCCAAATATGGGTGATTCACAAGTTTGTCCCGACGCACACTTGCATTCAAACTGTACAACAAAACTAAAAAAAGGATGTAAGTACATCAACAATTGGTTGTTTGTATGCTGGTAAAATCGTCAGTGCGAATCACACCCCCCAAAAATGTGATTCAAGACATGTTGGAGAATTATGGTGTGAATCTAGGATATACCAAAGCTTGGAGATCTTTGCAGCATGCAAAGGACATAGCTTATGGAACTTCAGAGGACTCACTTAGACAGCTTCCATCATACTTTTATATCTTGGAGCGGTGACCAGCATAGCATTACCGGAGCAGCATTATGTGAGGTCATTTTGTGCACTTGGTCCTTCTATCGAGGGTTTCAAGTACATGAGACCCTTCAATATCATAGATGCAACACACTTCAAATGTTCACAAGAGGGCATAATTTATGTAGCTGTTTCTATGGATGGTAACAGACAAACTTTTCCCCTTTCCTTTGGATTCGGTGAAGAGGAGGACAATGAATCATGGGACTCGTTCTTAACAAGACTAAGAACTACATACAGATCACTCGATGATATGGTAATTGTAACCAATCGACATAAAGGCATAATACAAGCAGTGAGAAAAGTGTTTCCCGAGGTTCCACATGCTTTTTATTTTTTACAGTTGAAGGAAAACTTAAAGACAAAGTACAGAGATTCTCATGTTACAGTAATTTTCAAAAGTGCTGCATATGCCTATGATAAGCAAAAATGAGATCACTACTTTGGGGAAATTCAACATATACACCCTAGGGTTCATCAGTGATTGGATGTTGAGGTTGAGCAATCGAGTTGGCCATGTGCTTACTTTCCAAAGAATTGATACAACCAAATGACAAGCAATCTTGTGGAGTGCTTCAATAAAGCGATCAAGAAAGTTTGAAAATTGCCAATTACATCTGCTCATGAGTTCTATAGGGGTATGTGTCAGAGTTGGTTCAATAAACTCCAAGAAACAGCAACGACAATGCCTGATATTATTGCCAAATGTGCTATGGAATAGATTGAGCAGGAAGCTGTGAAGTTTGACTAGCAAAAACTGCATACTACATCCATTCGAGCTAGGGAGGAGCATCTAGTGGTAATCCCCCACAAGAAGCAACTGCTGTTGTGGATATGATTCAGAGGACTTGTGGACGTCGGAGATGAGAACTAAAAGGAATTCCATGTAAACATGTCATTTTTGTCGCCAGGTATTGAAAAACCTTTGTATAATTTAAACAAACATTCCAGACGGCCAAATTGATCTTACGAGAGGCCGAGAAGACCTTCCATAAAGTGTGTTGGACCTTCCTAACCGTCCTTATTGTTTAGAAAATATATTTAAAATCATAATCCCAATTTTTTTTTTCATCTTTAATTCTTTATAGGGAAATTGGGACTCATTACTATTCTATGTGCCAGGGAAATTCATTTGACAAAGAAATATTGAGGAAGGCAAATGCACGTTCGATACAGCCTATTTCGTTGTCTTCGAGTTTGAATAGAATTGCAAGTTTGGAAGATGTGATTGTCAATGCATCGTTTGCAAAATTGAGGTGGGAAGACCACAAAAAGGTCTGTTCCTCTCTCGAACTGAACCATACCGAAGGAAGAAAGCTTACACGATATGTAAAAGAAAATGACACAAGCATCAAACTTGTCCTAACACAGCCACAGAAGCCCCACCAACAAAAGTAGAGGTTACATTATCGAATCATCATCCTCAAGAAAGGCACCCATCTAATCCAATATCTACCCAACAATCTCCAGTTTTTGGACAAACGTGGGAGACGACAAATGAAGTTGGAATGATTGTTAATGTTAATGTAAGTGTCATCAATGAGAGTATGTATTTTTTTTAAGGCGATGTTGGTGTTGAGACTATTCATGACTTATAATTATTTTCATATTCTTACTAGTTTGCAAAATTTTCATTTATCCTACCACATGAAGTATTTTATTTTATTTTATAAAAGAAGCATGTAATGCAAACTAATGAAAATTAAAAATAACAAAACCAATAATTACTATCTCTACTTCAAATCTTCATCCCTAAGGCATACTGCTACACATCCCACCTAGATACAAAACTATCAAACAAAACCTGGCTTTCTCTACAATGAAAATCATAAACAACAACTTTATAGGCCTTCCTTGCTTTGTTCTATGAAGTAAATGCAATCTAGAAGTTATCCGCATCAACAAGCCAGAGCTACGAAACAATCAACACTAACAGTTCAATAGGGAGAGCTGTCCAATCCCTTTCAACTCCATTCTCAACCATTTTTCTTTTTCTTCCTGTGCAATCATGAAATTGAGAAAAAAAAAAAAAAAGGGGATAAATAAATTAGGAGGTGAGAATTGGATTTGGAAATAGGAAACTATATATTCTCATTTCAAACAATGGAAGGTTGCGATTATCTGTCTGAAGGTCGGGATGTACTTTGCCGAAGGTCAAGATAATCCAACTTAAATATAATTTAAAAATTAATAATAATAATAATAGTACTGGTAGTGATTTTTATTTAATTTTAATTTTAATAAAAATTATAATAATACTAAAGGTCAGGATAATATTTTGAAAGTCGGTATAATTATTCAAAGGTCGAAATTATAGGCTGAATGTCGAAGCAAGCCTTGGCAAAGTTCAAAGTTGGCCAAGTCTTTGCAGCAACCTTCAGCAGATAATACCAACCTTCAGAATATTATCCCAACCTTCAGAAAGCACATCCCGACCTTCCACCATCTCAAATGAGAAAAGTTAGTTTCTTATTTCCAAACCGTATTCTCACCTCCCCAACTATTTATCTAAACTATATTGCATCCAAATAGGCTTAAAATTTCCTCATTATCAATAAAATTCATAAGAAAAAAAGCTAAACAAGTAAAGAAACAAGGCATGTCACTGTGAGTGTTCAATTGCAATGCGAAAAAAAAAAATTTTGAAAGCACATTCCACACAGTCTTAACTAAATGTAGAACACATTAATAGTATAAAAATCACTTCTACTTAGTCTTGACTAAATGTAGAACACATTAATAGTATAAAAATCACTTCTACTTTTAACTCCAATACTTACCTGTATAGTATAAATTCCTGTTGTAGAGTGAAAGGGAGAATGAATAGTTTCAGGACGGCTCCTTGAACTGTGAGTGAATAGTGGTAGAACAGTGCACGCAGGGAAGAAGAGTGAAAAGTGAATGGAAGAGCGAACAGTGATGGTTCTGTTTTTGTAGGCTTTTTTAAGGACCAAAATGGCAAGAAGGACCAACAAGAACCAAAATAATAAAAAAGGACCAAAAAGAATTAAAATGGCCAATAACTTAAGTTTCATAACTTGTAATTATTTTCATATTCTTCTTGGATCATTCATGACTTGTAATTATTTTCATATCTTTGTAGATGATTCATGACTTGTAATTATTTTCATATTCTTTTTAATTACAAAAAACAACTAATATAATTTTCAAATTTTCATTTTCATTTACATAATTTACATGCAAAATATTTACATGATAGAAACCAAAAAATCACTGGGTTCAAAATCTATATCCTGCTACTGTAGCAAGTGTGATCGAAACCATCTCATCCCTGATGCGTTGCGGTACATCTGGAATATCCTCCAGTGATGGCATCGTCAAACACACACCCTCAATAGCTTCGCCATGTAAGGCCTCACAACTAGTTGTATCAAGTTGAATCGAGATGGCTTTAATGCTAAAAAACTCAAATTCGAACCTATGAGGAATAATAGTCAGTCTGTACCAAAAGGTGCGACAGCATCCTATAGACTGGCTTCATCATCTCTATCCTGCTCGCCCTCACCACTTTATCTCGCATTGGAATCAAATCATATAGAGTGACCTTCACCCCCTTTGACGAGATCTATAGAAGTATCCAATTATTCTTGTGACAACATGGCATCAAGACCTACAAATATATCAAAAAATATTAAATTATTTAATATAAAATGTAACTTAAAATAAAAACTATGTTTATTACCTCGTCGACTTGTCACCAGGCGACCTCATCATCATTTATAACTCCCTTCACCCAACCGATAGAACCATCATTGAACTTGAGCGTCTCAGGTTTTCCAGTAGCGGAGGTAGAAACAAAAGCGGATTGAAGCATACTCTGCAATTTGAATTGGTTTAAATCTATATTATATAAGAACCCTCAAGACTCAAAATCGATAAAATTTAATTTTATAGTTACCTAGAGATAAGGCAGGGCAATGGCAAACGTCTGCGCCATAGGGAAGGCCTCTGGATGCACTTTAGCAGCCTGTCGGAGCCCTTGGCTGAACTAATTGACATGAGGGTTCTCCAACTCCTGTGTGCAATCTCAAATTGTCGAGAAGTTAGCGTCAAAGGAGAGGATTCCCCCCGTCAAGCGGCTGAAACATAAAAACCACAATTGTTAGAAAATATAAATAATTAAGTCTAACATCATTAAAAAGACACTATATTAATTATGAAGAGAAAGCTATATTATATTAAAAGAATGAATGTAAATACCTCTCCGATTCCCCCAAAAAATAGAAAGTATCCAAGTGACTCCGGATACAGGGATTGTCCATTAGAAATACCATGGAGCCCTCCCCTGGCAATCCTGCCAGACCTCCCTCTCTCCCTTTCTTCATTCTAGACTTCTTCTTTGGAGCCCCAAAATGTATATTAGGAAAGGCATCTATGAACGGTGACATGAGGTTTGTAGCTCGGACCTTGGTTCGAGCAATACCTCCTCCCTCCTGAAATAATTTAAAATCTAATTATTATAACGTGAAGAAATTAAATTAAAGACACTTGAACAAGACATACAAATATGAAGTAAAAAAAAAAATACTAATTAACTTGGCTAATTATGTCGTGTCTTACCTAAACAACAGGGTTAGATACAACAATCGTAGATGGAGCTAGTGTAACCTCCCTCTCAATGGCATCTCCCTCCGCTGTTATTTAAAATAAATTAACTAACTACAAAAATGGATTTATGTATGAAATATTCAAAAACGGAGAGATGTTTACTAGTACCTAGTCGGTAGCCCGAACCTCAATTGGAGCAGGTGGATTTGCTACCTTCCTCTCATTAATGTCTCCCTCCGGCTATTAGGTACAAGAAATTAACCATTCATAAATAACAAAATTAGTTACGAACATTTACTGAAATATTATCTATTAAAAGATGGAACTAATATAAATCCAAACTAACCTAGGGGGAGAGTCAACTACAACCGGAGCAAGTGGATCTGCATCCTGCCCACCACTCGCCATCTGCTCCTGCTAGTGTCAAAGAAAATAAATACGGTTATAATATAATCAATAGCTAATGCTTTATTTAACTATTAAAGGATTGTAGAGTGTATACTAACCTGATGTGAACCAGAAGATGTCTAAACACCCTGCTTGAGGCTCTGTCGATGCTCTAGCTCATCCAGTCGTTCTATGACAGCCGTGTGCCGAGCCAGGGCCAGCTGCTTCTACTGCTCCAATCGAGTAGTCACCCATTTATGCTATTTGACAAAGAAGGGATGGACCCGCTCCTTAAACTCTGCTAATAGAGTCATAAGATGGGAAATCATGTCATCGCTAATAGGAGCAGACCAAGAAGGCCTCTCAACGCTCTCGAGAGCAAACTATAATTTTAAATATAAATTATAATAAATATACATACTAAATTGAATTCTTAATTTTAAAAGACATGAAAAGATACATACCTAGTGGCAGTTCTCCTCCGCCCTATGACCCTCCGATCTCACAAGGGATGGAAGTTGCTCCTCGTAATGCTCCTTCTCGTCCCCAGGCATCTTGGCATCCCCAACTCTTGGAGCAGGTGACTAAAAATAAAACAAATGTAAAACATTAGACATAATAAATATGACTATTTAATTCAAAATTTACTAATTCAACTATCATTAGACTAACCTCTATAATCGCAGAGTTGGGTAATTGCTATCGGACAACCTCCTAGAATGAGTTGGGCTTCGAAACCCCCAACGAATAGGTGGAATATACAGGAGGTCATCAAAATCAGTCCAACACGGCATGTGCCACTCTTGCTCCTCTGGCTCAATGTATGGTGATGAAGCAAATGCCTGTGTACGTGATAATTTAATTTAATGAATATTTGATTTTGAAAAAAAAAAGATATAAAAAAAAAATCCACAAGTAGAATGGTCGATTGCTTACCCTATCCACTAGACTATGCCACTATACTATGCCACTATACTTTGGAAGTGGATTGAATCGGCCTCCAGAGAAAGAGGCACCTTGGGTACCGTGTAGTGTCGGGTCTAGAAGCTCCAAGATGAGCATCAACACACAATACAGGTGCAAGGAAGGGAAGCGGGTATACATCCACCATTGAATTGAAAGAAAAAAACATCAATAAATATTGTTATGTGAATATAAATGGTAAGAATTCCCAAAAAAGGTTCATTTGAAGTCATACCAGTACCACCCAGGCATTGCCGTATAATACTATGTCATGCTCCACCCGATGGTGCCCCAGGGAAATACCTCTGCCACTGACAAACCCTCGAGGATGCTTCACAGGTAATATAGAATCATAGCTGAAAACTCACATGTCAACATCCAGTATTCGACGATAATGCCATAAGGAAGCCGAAGGACATCATCATGCTCTAGAGATCCAACATCCATCTTCCTAAACATGTCAAGGGCCTGCGTCAGTCAATAGACAGTGCCCTAACAACCTGTCATGTGCGGAGCCGCTCGACAACTCCTGCCTTATAATCTCCGCATTCACTGGGCCAAATCATTGTCCGGTGATTAGGGCATACTCCTGAGGCCCCAATTGATCTACTCTACCTTCGATGTGAAACCACATCTCATCGGGGGGATCATTGCAGAAGCAAACCTCCCATCTAAACACATGCAATGCAACACAAGCGTAAAAACACCAGAAACATCGACGTAGCTCCAGTATGTATCTGAATGGACCCCTCCTAAATAGCTCCTCTACCCCGTGGAGCCTGACCAAGTCAATCACCTTTGCTATCCGCGAATACTTGCAGTGACAATTCATAGTCTTACCAAGAGGAATAATAAGACTATACCGGTAAGACCATCTCCCTCTACAAAGGTTCATATCTTTGCAAAAACCATGAATATACTTAAAGTTTGTAGGCTGTTAGAGAAACCAGTAGCCTCTAACATTTCAAGAAGACAAAGGTCCGGAAAGACCTTTCTCTTCAACATCCTACCTTCGATATACATCCAAGTTTGAAGTATATTTAAACACCAAAATAAAAGAGATATAACTTAAGCCACTACCTTACTTCCCCAGCTGGCTCTGATACCAAGGGGGACGGGAAGTGTGGCCTGAAAGGTAAAGGGGAAAGGGAAGATACTTAAGAAAGGAAGCCAGGTACAAACATAAAGCAGTAAAGAGATTAAAACAGTTCAGGCGGCTGAGCCGACCATGATATAAAATAAAGACAGAAAGAAATATAAATAGTATTGAGAATAAACAGTTACAGGGATCTAACCGGAAGGGGATAGATCGGAACAGTGGGAACACGAGAGGGATATGGAAGATCAGACTTTCTCACTCTAGAGGGGTGTTCTCTCTCTAAAATGTGTTCTGAAGGATGCCCTCCTTTGGGGAAAATGGGAGCCTATAAATAAGCAATAAAAGTGGGGGTGTACAGGAAAAGTGTACAATAAAAGCAAAAGTGCTACGGTAAAAGTGCTACAGTATCTGCAATGATTTGATGACGTCATGGCTGAAGTCATCAAGATAGGGCTGATGTCATGGATGTTGTCATCAGTCATCTGAAAAACAAAGAAGATCTTCGTCATCTTCTTCATTTTCTTCAATTTTTGGCACTTGGTTGGATTAGTCATCTGTGTCAGGTGATTCTTCCTTGAGTTGCTGGAGAAGTTTCTCCATGTTTGCTACAAAATCAGCTCTGGAT
>JAOXNR010000001.1:997227-1042281 GCA_028571225.1 Parsonsia alboflavescens | reverse complement strand
CATGCAAGTATTATTTAAATCCTAAAACATAATATTTTATAGAAAAACCAATAATAATATATCATTTAGATGAATTTGCAAAACTTTACCCCAAGTATTTTAATATTAAAATAGTTATAACTTAATATTATTATTTTTAGTGCATAGATATCGCTGGAGTCATTAAACTAATATTATTTTAAAGTACAAAGTATTTTTGTTTTTAAAAATGTAAAATAAACTATACGACAATCATTATAAAATATTAAGTATTAAAATACTTTGAATAACCAAATTATATTATACACTGATAATACATAGTACATTGTATAATTAAGTTATTATAGAGTTTAGTGATAAATCCAACTTTTATGAAATTTATGATATTATTTTTAATTATTTTAAATTTCATAATAATAATAGTAATTTTTATTTAATTTAAATTTTAAAAATAATTATAATATTATTTAAAATATAATAATAACAATTAAATAATACTATTAAAATTATTTAATAATATTATTTTGTCGAAGGCTTGAATTATCTCACTGAAGGTTGGTATAATCCACAAAAGGTTGGGATTATATGCCGAAGGGATTATTGCCAAGTCTTTCTCCGACCTTCGGCATATAATCCTAGCCTTCTGCGGATTATATCGTCCTTCAATGGGATAATTCCGACTTTCGACTAGATTATCCCAACCTTCCATCTATTCAATCCAAAAATTCAACTTTCTCAATTTTTGACTCATTCCAAACCTCTCCAACTATTTATTAACCATTTTGCATCCAAATGATCTCAACATTTCCTCAATTATAAACAAAATCCATCAAAAAAATAATTGAAAAAATAAAAATAAATGAAGCAACACTATCATAGTTCGAGTTCAAATGAAAGAAAAAAAAAACCACAGTTCAATACACACACAACAGTCTCATAAATTTCTAATCAACACTATCACTTCAAAAAATGATCATTGAAGGGGAAAAAGCGAAGAAATTAAATGACGCAAAAGAAGAAAACTTACCTATAGTCAATGTCGGACTACATAAGTGACGGTGGAGTTAAAGAAGGTGACTTGCTACTTTGTTCTCCGACGAGGATACTCTACCAAAAAGATGAATTTAAATTCTCCGGCAACAATCACAATCGTTGAATTGAATAGTGTTTGGTTTGTTTGAGAAGGGGAATGTCGGAGCGAAACTTTGGAGTGAGGGGCAACAATATGTCTGTTCAACTTCACCGATCAATTCTTCAATTACATTAGTGTCTTTTTTTTTTATATAAGCCTTTTCAAAGATCCGTACCAATTTAGGTATTGAGTAAAAATTGTTTTATTTAATTGGGCATTATTGAAAATGATTTGGATAATCGGATATAATTGTAATACCTGATTTAAATTTTGATATTTTTTTAAATTTCTACATTGAAAACCCCATTGGCTGAACCCTTAAAATTTTTTTTTTTGTCGTATATTCCAAAATGATTCCCATAGCTTTGTTTTACAATTTTCTTTTTTTTAAAAAAAAAAAAAACTTTTTTTTAAATGATCAGAAACCGAATTTACAGTTTTCGCCATTTGTAATATCAGAGAAGCTTCCAGCGTGTGGAGAAAGGACTGAAAACATAGGATAGAGATACGATCAGCAGTGGGGTCCACTTGTCAGGAAGCACGAAGCTTCTAAATTACGAGTTGACCTTTGACCGACGTGTGGCCTCCTTTCTTTGAAGTTTGACCCATTCAAATCTTTTATTTAGTGAGGGGATGTAATCAGTGACGTACTCTGCCAGCCCCATTCCAAACAGAAAATGTCAAGTTGACAAATGTAGATTTATACTGACACCCAAATCATAGATCTGAGATTCGGATCTATATTAAAAAGAAAGTAGGAGAATGCTTCCTTGGTACAATACGAGGAATGTGAATGCCAGTAATCTGTAATGCATGGAAATTAGAAGGCAGAAGAGAAGCCTCAACTCAACGATTTCTTCATGTGTACCAAAACAAACTTCTTTTCAAGGCATGTACATTCATCAAACAAAGCAACACACAAATGAATCTCACACTAATTTTTTTTTACTTTTATTGTAGCTGCAAAATCTCAAAATTAGGTTATATACTATGACCCTAACATAGCAATGATTCAAGAAACATGTCTTCTCTGGGCTCTTCTTTGGTCTTGGAGAAGATATTGTCCTGAGGTGCATTCATGTAAGCACTGAATGAGCTCCCAAATCCGTAACCCCCCGAATTTTGTAACATCTCCAGTGTAAATGGTTCAGAAGAAGACGATTGTCTGCCGCCCCGACCTGGGATTGGATGGTTAGATTGATGGGGAATTGCAGTAGGCCTAACTGCAATCGGAGCATTGTTGTTGTTGTTTCCATTGCCAGGCGGAGGCCTGTTAATAACATGGCTGCCACTACCACGAGCTGCCGGGACATCGTGGTTGTGCTTACCCTCATATGTAGTTATCACTGATCTAAGATCTTGTGATGCTCTCTCTACATGTTTTCTAACTGGACAACCGGCACTTGTACATTTGTAGTAGCTCCTGCAACATGGGACACAGAACAAAACCATCAGCTTCATTTCAAGACAAAAACAGAAATTTTCCCGTTTAGTACCACTACTACATTCAAGAAACAAAAAACCATACAAGTCCCACATAATCAGTTGGTCAAAAAAGGGCAAAAAGGGTAAGAACTTTGCACAACTACCAAGCCATTATCCAGAATGCGCCAAATAGGCAGACCAACACTGAAAAGGTCACTTTTTAGGTATACCAAGAATCAACATTTTCTTAATGGTTTAAGAACAATAAAGCATGCAACTTTACCAAAAGTATGCAGTCGCAGAAACTAGTAATGAATTCATTACAGGATAAACCTATTTACCTTGGATTGGGATTTCCCTTCACCACTTTCTGACCATACTTTCTCCATCGATAACCATCATCAAGAATATCAATATCACTAGTAGTTTGAACAACAACTCTAGGTTCTCTGACTGTCCTACTTCCTGGAGCTGAAATACCTTCACTATCGAACTCCCTCCTCCTAAAACCAGTAATCAAGATTCAGTTAGTATTTTCAAGAATTTTTCATAATTTCAAGGATGATGAAATATTTTTTAAGTGAAATGTATGAAGCTTACCATCTCTTTGCATCAGGTTCATCACCATCATCAAGTTCTTCCAAAGATCTAGTCTTTTGAGAGCTCTGCTCAAAATCATCATCTGCAATGGATATAGATGAATTCTCTGGAGTGGCGACTGAATCAATTTGTCCACTTCCTGCGGAACCATATGACTGATCTCCCATATCAGAATTATTATAAGCTTGAATTACAACAGAGGAAGCCGATGACGACGACGATGATCTTCGAGAAGATTGAGGTTTGGGATGGTTATGACTACCCTTATAAACAATCTCAGTGATCTGCCCATCCAGTGACCTCTCAACCTTTTTCTTGGTGGGGCAATTGGGGTATGTACACTTATAGTAACTTCTCGGATTTTCGCTTCCTTTTACTTGTTTCTGCCCATACTTCCGCCAGTTGTAACCATCCTCCGATCTTCTCCGTTCACTCATCGTCTGTGATGATTGGTTATAATGATTATACTCCGACTGAGACCCACTGTTCCCTTGAGAATTGTTTTGGGAAAAGCTCTGCAGAGAGCTGAAATCAGATTTTGCAGCACTCTTCTCCGAGAAAACACCATCTTGTTTGGTGGGTCCTTGGTAATTCCAAGACTGTTGTATTTGTCCCTGAAATTTCAAACCATTTTTCGAATGAATTCTTATCCAATCACAGAAACAACTGAAAAGGATTATTTCAAAAAGGAAAGAAACAATTGTGAAATTGCGAACTTACGTAAGGAGCTAGTTTAGTTTGGGGGCCGGCGGGAGCAGGCTGAGGCTGGAATGAGAAGTCAGAGTAGTTTTTCTCTTCTGGCTTGACATCCCTTTGGCTGTTGCCAGAAGAATTGCTCTTCCAATCAAAGGCCTGAGCAGGAAAAGTTCCAGTAGTTGGAGATGGAAGTATCTGCTCAAACACAAACACCCAAAGTTCATAATTAGCTACTTTTATTATTCAAAATCCTCATTCCCTATAAGTTAAGTATTGTTTTTAATTTCAGATAATAAAAAAAATCATCCAAAATAGAAACTTACACTAGACCCCGAAAGGAGAACAGGGGAGTCCAGAAGCTCAGTAGGGCTCAACCCAGGAGGAATAGCAAAGTAAGAAGAGGGAGAAACCGGGGGTGGAGAAATGGGCAGAGAAGGAGGGGGAAGTGACTTAAACTTAGGCACACCGGACCCAGTTCTCTCAGCTATCCGATCACCAAGCCCAGAACTTCTTCCTGGACCAAGAACCGGGTAATCATCGGATGCAAGAAGGTCGGTGAAGGAAGTAGACATAAAAGAAGTCGAAAATGAAAAATTCCCAGATGTCTCTAAACTCCCAGAAGATGCAGCCATGGAAGAGAACAGATAAGAATCAGATAGAAGATTTTTTGAAAGAGAAAAAATGGGGTGATTGAATCTTTTTATACGGAAATCAAATCTAAGGGAAGGGAAGGGAAGATTTACAGGTACCGTGTCTTGTTGTGCAAGCCGTGAAGAAAGGAAATGGAAATGGGAAGTCTTGGAAAATTTTGTTCTGGAATTTGGATATGTGTGGGCACTTGTGAGGGGGGCATTTGGGGATTTTCTTGGAAGGTGAGAATTGGAGGATGTTTGACCGTGGAAAAAAATAAAAATAAAAAATGAAAAAATGATTATTTTATTTGGTCCAAACTCGTGTGTTTGACCGAAAAGTGATGAGTGGCGGCGGCTAAGATATTAGTAGTCGTAATATACCTGCTAAAACGCGGCATGTCGCTTTCATTTGGGTTAGTTTCTACCTACGAAGACACTCCAGCCAGCCATTGATAGTCCCAACTAAAAAAAAGCTCTCCTCTTTTCACACACATTCCATGGATAGAAAGTTTGGAAACTTTTGGTGCAGTAAAATTGTTTCTGCTGTAGATGGGGATGATGATATGAAGTTGCTAAATTGTTAGGATTTTTGTTATGAAGAAGCAAAGCAGTGTTGCTTCAAGAAGTCTTTTCCTTTTCTATCAAGGGAAAGTCATGAAAGGCAGCTCAAAACTTGACCTGTTTTGGATTTCCATTAATTAAAGAAAAATGGATTGAATGCTCAGGAAATGAAATATAGTTGTAGCATATACTACAAAGGTAAGGCAACATAATCATGCAAAGTCACGAGAGGTAGATTTCTTTAAAATCCAATACTCTGTTAATATATCTTATTCCGCAAAAAGATTATTGCTTCCAAGATCCAGATCTCATTCAGCCATATGGGGGCCTCATCAAACAGCTATATTAGAATATTATTCAAGAAGTCAAGTTTATGTGATAGCATATTCCCGTCTGTTTTTTTTTTTTTCTTTTTTTCTCTTCTCCGATAATGGTGGAATAGCATAATTGAAAACTAGAAGTGAAAAACAATAACAAATAAGAGAGTACCTCCCAATGGTACTGGGCAACCTTCTCTGGGTTCCTTTTCTAGATGTTAGCTTTTGATGATGGTTTAAACCAGCAGCAGAAAACAGTGTTAAAGTGAACAGCTATAAAATTTCATTCTCAACTGAAAAATAACTTCAAACAGAAAGAGAAACATAAGAAACAGAAAGAGGGCGAAAATTCAATTTGATGTTAAGAAAAGGTTAAATGGAGAAGAAGAGCACTTGTAAATCCACCATCTTGAGTACAATCATAAATTTGGCTATAAAGCTATAGCTACATCAGAAGGAATAAACGAGCAGTTCAAGAGACAAAATTTGTATAACAGTACCAGCAAGATAAATCCATAGGTAAAAGAATAGTTTAAACATAGAGCTGCCAGCCCAATTATCTAAGGAGGCACAGGAAAACCAGGACCTTCTTTGATGTATAGCATTTGCAAATGGTATCCCCCAAGTGCCTACTACATGATATCTCCATTTCAGAATGTCTTCTTGAAACTAGGAAAGCTCCATAGTTTTGGATTAATAGCCATGACTTCCTAAAAGCTGGACAGAATCATCACTCACTTGAAACTGTTTCATCTCCTCCGATCTTCAAGCCTCTCTTGAACTTGTTCCAAGTGGCAAAAGGAAATGAGATGAGTTCCATGCAAGAGACAGAAATTATAAGAAGAGAAGTAACAAAAAGGATGAAGGAAGAATTAATAAAATAAATGTTGATGATAATTTTGAATCGTTTACCTGTTGAAGGAATTCCTTCTAGTCATATGACTATACTTCTGTCAATTTAAATTTTTGGATTTTCTCTAAGTAATGTCGTATTGCATAAGAGTTTGAAATGCTCATGAAAATGTAGCATCAAAGGTTAAAGAACACCTGTTAGCATACAAAGGTAACAAATTTCAAGAAACAACTCTAGTAACATACTGCAACAACAGTCTGAATTTTATTCTAATGTGTATGTGATGCCCGGTAGTTCTAAACTAGAAACTATTTGCTTTCTACTAATTGGAAAAGTATCCAATCAAAATCAATTAGGAGAGAACAATCTCTTGGGTTTTCAATGGCAACACTCAAAAGAAGAGAAAAATCTGGTAACAGAGCCGCCAGCCAGGATGTGGCATCATTTGGCACCCCTCTGTGCTTGTCCATGCTCTTTTAAGGCATAAACTGAAAAGAGCTTCGGGAGCAGTATTTCTTCCCCCTTTAAAGCAATCTGTGATATCTGTGAATCTCTGGTAGCTTCGCCATGAAAGGAAAAGATTTCTACCCAGACCCCTGAAATCAATCAAAGTCATAAATGAAAATTTGTCTATCCAGAAGAGACTTTCAAAAGATATATAAGTGCAAGAAGAAGTTAATGCAATACACTTACACAATCAGAATACAGTACCAAGAAAATACAGCCAAGTGGCAAATTAATGACTGAGAATGTACATCATCAATTAAAACAGGATAGGAGATCTATGTTTTTAGTCATCTGAAGGCACAAAAATCGCTTAGCACTGCACTTTTTACGAACCACAAATCTGATATAGAAGTTCTCCCAACAAAGAAATTGCAGTTTCAACATTGTTCTAGTTCCTGGGAAATGTAATCAGTGATCAGAAGAAAATTTCTGTCTATTCTTTCCTGCAGAGTTGTCTTGTAATTTCCTCAACAAACTTGTGAGAAAGGTAATAGAATCATTTTTCAAATTAAGTAAGGTGCCTACTCAAACAAAGATTAAACGCATGGAATTTGAAGATAAAAAAAAAAAAAAAATTCTATTTTCATTGTAAAAAGGGCTATGTGAAGTGAAGTAAGGGAATTCAACTTACAAATCTTGAGCCTTTGATCATCAGTTAATTAAATTCTTATGTTGGGGAGATGAGCAATTTGCTCCCATTCTGGACCGATTCCTTATTTGCACCTTTCTTACAAACCCAAATTGAATGTTTCTTTTTGTCTTAGTACAAAAATTAATGAGGCTTTGACTGTAGTGAAGTCGCCATATTATCCTTATCTTTAATGTGATGGTGGTAAGATTCATATTTGAGGAACATGAATTCCTTAATAATGTCATCAGTGAAACTTTAAATGGAAAAAACAGAACTTTGGAAGCGGACATTCATTATTTGACATCCCAAAATAGAAAAGTAAACAAACATTCAATTCTAGAAATTAAGAGTACTTCAGGCCAGTGAGATGCTTTCCGTCACACCATGACTCTTGGAGAGGTAAAAAAAAGTATGTTCTCATATTTCTGAAGGATGTTATAGCAACGGACTTCAGAAAAATTAACTGTTGGTGCTTCTCCAGAAACCAAGTACTTTCAATTCATGTGAGCTTTCCATACTAATCCCTGAATACCACATTATCCTTTTCCTAGAGTAAACAAGTACAGAATTTGCTATTAATGAAGTAATACAGGCTAGGAGATCTATGTTATGAATCCTTAAAATTGTGAACTTATATTGAGCTATTAACTGCAAAGTTTATAGCTTTAAAATGGGGACAGACCTTCACATAGAAGGTACTTCAGGAATGTGAAGTTAAAAAACACCAAGCTACGTGTTATGTACAGGACTTAGAAAATACCTTTCTGAATTTTGCAAACCGGAAATCAGAAAAGAGAGCATTCATAAAATATAGCATGTAATACAGATGCAATCTTGTTATTTAAGCAATGAAATGAAAACGATGAAGCACTTGCAGTAAGAATAGTCATGGCATTAAACTTACAGAAAGAAATATGCCAAGCTCTTTGGATGCTCCAAAAAAACTTTTCCCTGCAGCCATATACAGATGGAATCATGTTTGTAGTCATCTAAAGGCACAAAAAAATCACTTAGTACTGCACTCTAAAACCTAAAACTCTGCTATAGATGCTCCCAAGAAAGGAATTGAAGGTTCAACATGCCGATAGTTCCCTACGAAAATGATATCATCCAGAAGAAGATTGCTGTAGGCTATTTTTAAGGAAGTCAGGTACTTAAATATGCTGCTCCCATCCAAATAAAAGGCAAATATGATCAGTGAAAAGCAAAATGCAACATTTAGTTTTATATTTACTCCCCAGAAACATCTCATCCATCATTGCAATATGATAAAAGATTCGCCATTGGGAAGAAACAAATTTTAAATATGGTCTTGCATTCTTGAAAATAATAAAATAATTGAAAAAAAACTTACATTACTTTTTTTGCATTGAAACTTGGTAGGATGAAAGAAAGGTAGTAAAACATTTTCAAGTTTTTTATGAAGACTCATTTCTAATAGTAGAATTATCAATTATCATATCCTGAAATTAAGTATTAAAGCCGCACAAGCTTAGATATTATCAATAAGAAATGAAGTATATTCTAGTAATTCACTATTTTCATCCGATCTTGTTTGGACCACAATGAAATCTAACATCCAATAAATTTCTTTGCACTTGGGATGTATCTTGTCATGTGCAATGAATCTATGAAGTGTTCCCCAAAGATCCACAAGGCTAAATCCAGGAAGCTTCTTTACTCCTCTAGTTTCCATGGCTTCTCTCTTTGTTCTTGCATCATCCCAACGCTTTCCAATTGCATATGCATTTGATAAGCCAACATATCTGCCATCATGATCAGGCTCCAATTCAATAAGTTTCTTTCCCACAATTTCTGCAAGGTCCAAGTTCCTATGATTCATGCAGCCTTTCAGTAATGCACCCAACATGGAAGCAGTTGGTTCAACTGGCATGTCACACACAAACTTGTATGCTTTTGATAATTGGCTTGCTCTTGCTAAAACATCAACCAAGCAAGCATAGTGCTCAGTCTTCGGTATCATGCCATTTTTACCAACACAATCAAAGAAATACCAAGCTTCCTTCACCAGTCCATCGGCGCAGGCACAAGTAAGTAATCTCATCTGGAGTGATCCGAAAAATCTGCATTTCCTTGTACATCTCGAGTGCCTCGGTAGCAAATCCATGAGAAGCTAATCCACCAATCATGGCATTCCAAATCAAGACATCTGTTTCTCACATTGGCTGGCCACGAAAAAAAGTTAATGCATCCTCAATTGCACCACATTTAGCATACATATCCACAAGGGATGTCTTCAATACTAAAGTCAAAGGTACTTCATTTTCCAACACATACTCGTGCATTGCTTTCCCATGCTCAAGTGCTCCTAAGTGAGCACAAGCAGAAAGAACACTAACCACAGTTACCTCATTTGCATTAGGTCCCTTGGCTCTCATGCTCTCAAAAACTTCCAAAGCCTCCATATACTCCCCTTCCTTGACATAGCCATCTATCAAAGAACTCCAAGACACAACATCCCTCACAGGCACCATATCAAACACTTCCCTCCTTGAAGACATTTTCCCACATTTTGCATACGCATCCACCATCGTGTTCCAGGAATCTAAGTTCCTCACTGGCATTTCATCAAACAATTTTCTCACACCAACAATATCAGCACAAGAACCACACATATGCATCAAAGAATTTGAAACAAAACGATCCAGCACAAACCCATTTCTTAATGTCATCCTGTGAACACACCTTCCAATCTTCAGTTCCAATAATTTACCACAAGCCTTAGCAAGAAAAGGGTATGTCATGTGGTCATGGACAACAGCCCTCCGGGACACATGAACTAATAAACGTAAAGATTTGTATGGGTTTCTGCTACTGGAATAACCCCTTATGATTGCATTGTAGTCAAAGATAGATGGGCTTGGGATTTAAAGGAAATTTTGATGAGGTTAACCCGTGTCACGGGATATTTATAAGTTGCAGAGAAAGAGAGGATTTTTGATTCAAAAGGATGTTCTCTTGAGAGGCCAAAGGTGATCAAGACTGCGTGGATTGACTTGAGCTCAGTGATTGATCTGCAGTGTTCAAGTAATCTACAAAGATTCAGTAACTGTGAGGCATTAGACGTCTACCCAGATTAGCAAGACTGGCGTCAAATGAGGGATGGAAATTTATGCCGCGGGATTCTTAGCTGTGGCAACAGAGAAAGACTCAAACAGGACGTTACTTTATATGTATGATTCTGTAATTTCATAAAGTTTTTATTCTTTTCAATTAATTTTGTGTAAGCACTGGGGCTAGAATTTTGCTATCAAATACAATCAACACTTTAAAGGCAGGGAATTGATTTGGTATCTGAATTCCTTCTTGCCTGAGACTTTTGCTTAGTTTTTGTTGCCTGCATGTCTTGACATTCTTTTCCTTCCTTTCTAGCCACAGAATATGATAATAACTCGCCAACAGTTCAGAATATATACCTTTTCCATTTTTACTAGAAGATGGAATCTTTATCATTGTAACCAGTGTCCCAGCTTTTATTACTTGGAATGTGAAATAAAAATTATTTATTTTTCTTAACTGCTGAAGGGTTTACTGAATAATGCTTCAAGATTTCTGGCATAAGACATTTGTTGTGATATTTAACTCTAAGTATGCTTATAATAGAGCTACACAAGCATGAGATAAGCATAGTCATAACAGAACTGAATGATTTTCTATCTCATTTTCTAAAGTTGGTATAACTGACTATCTCCATATGCTTCTTATACCTAAATTTGTTTAGCAACTGTTAGAATGAATGAAAAAGTTCAGATTAAGTAAAAAATTGAGGAGACAAACAGAATGCAGAGAAAGAAAACATGAATACTACGGAATGCTGCCATACACATTCCATTGGGTCGGTCATATTCATATGATGGACTAGGATTAGTAGGATTTCATTTCAGTATTTGAAATAAAAAGAGACATCTCATTTGAAATCAAGAATTTTCAATTAAAGCATAAGTGTAAATTGAGATCTATGTTATGAATCCTTAAAATTGTGAACTTATTCAGCTATTAAACCTGGATGACATACTCAAATGCATAATATGGAGAAGTTCATATCAAGTTATACTAGAAACAGAAAAACAGGGGAGTCATAAAATTTAGCATGTTATACAGATGCAATCTCGTCATTTTAGCAATGAAATCAAAATGATGAAGGCCTTGCAGTAAGAGCTTGAAACAGATAAATGTACACCAGAATTATAATAATACCCACAAAATGGAAAGAGTTGAATAAAACTGTTCACACCTTTTAATCCACCTTATTTCCGAATTCACATTTTGGTAGTGGAGAATAGGAAGGCAATATATTCCTCTGATAAGGTAATGATGGCATGACAACCAGTCATGATATATATTCCACCCCAAATAGCAAATATAAAACCCAACATGAAATAGACAGGGAAGAGGAACAAAAAGGAACTAAAGAAAAATCAGAATTCAACCTTATTCCTTCGCTGAGAAAGGAAAACAAAAAATTATAAAACAATCAGAAAAATTTAACCATGGCATGCACGAATTACAAATATTATCCAACACCCCTCTAGTAAGGACTACAAATATGGAAATTTTGAAAACAAAACTCAAGGAAGAAGCCATTAGGTAATAAAATTTGTGCCAGCAATGTATTTCTATGAGGATATAAGCTGTCATTACAAGTTTAATAACATCCTTAACGATCATTAGAAGCCCCAATTCCTTCATCAAGGCAGACGATTTGATATCATCTTGAGGCGCTTGGAGCATGAATTGAACCTTCATCTTCATGGGAGCTGTTTTGGCTTTCCCATTTTCTTCTCCAACCTTCATTAGGAAAAAAAATAACTTAGCTCAAAGGTACATCACACTATAAATGGTTTCTTTCTAATCCCTGAATTCCACATTATCTTTTTCCTAGAGTAAACAAGTACAGAATTTGCTTTAAGCTATTTGGAGAGAAAGAAATGTATGTGCAACTGAAATGTAGCAGTTCATATTGAAAACATGGAATTTGGAACTTAGAAAATTATATTTTCATTGTATTATAAATATATGAGTAAAACTTTTTAAGAGATTATTCAAGTAAAATATTATATAACTGTAAATGATAATTATAAATATTTGTTAAGTTATTAGTATTGAGCAAATTCAATAATTTTTTATTTTGATATAATCTCTAAAAAAAGTTTTGTCCAGGTAACATCATTGAGGATTCAGGAAGTTAAAAAAAAAATAATAATAATACACAATATATAAAATAGATAGATTGTTAAATGAGAGAAGTCGACTCACAAATTTTGGACCTTTAATCATCGCTTTCACTTTCATAAATACTTAAGTTGGGGAGATGGGCAATTTTTTCCCATTCTGGACCTCTTCCTTCTTCGAACCTTCTTTTCAATTCATCACAGTACTCAAATTCTAGTTTACAAGAAGCCGTAAGGCGCTGCAGTGCTTCTCTAGGAGGCAAATAGGCAAGATTATGGCAATACTGAACCTTGAGTTTCTGTAGAGAAGGGAAGCTACTCTTACAACCTAAACATAAACGCTCTGGGAGAGTCACCATCCCTCCAAAGCTACTTATGACCAACTCTCTCAAGGAAGGGAGATGCTGAATTTGCTTGGGCAGCAACTTGGTTTCTGAAGTCCCACTTAATTCCAGATATTCCAGAGAGGGAAAAGAGTTGCATTCTGTACTTGGAAAGGGGAATTCTTCATAGTCAGTATCCATAGGTAACCGAAGCGTCAATTTTCGGAGGTTGGTTGGGGCACACAGATCCTCAATCCGGAACATAGAACAACTCAAGATGCTCAACTCCTCAAGAGATGAAATCTTATTCAAAACATTTGGCAAATAAGTTAATTTGGAAGCCGCAAAAACCTGCAACTTCTTGAGAACAGGAAATTCCTTATGAGCAATGGATTCCTGTGGTGAAAGAGGATCAGACCATTTCTCTAAATTAGGCATATCCAATAATCTCAACACTCTTAAGTGATGGAAACGAAACAACACAAGTTGAAGAAGTCATTTGATTTTCCCAATTGCCATAAAATTCATTGTCAATGAACTTCAAGTCTTCCATTCCTTGTAGCCAGAGAACCTCCAAACGAGGGAGTTGCCCAAGAATAGGAATTTGTTCGCATCTTGTACATTTCCATAATGATATCCTCACTAGATTTCCAAGGAATGATATCCAAGGGGGGAATTTCTTACCTTCAAATCCCTCAATAGTTAGTCTTTTCAAGTTTGTGTGGGGTTTCAGACCTTCCAAGACAACTTCATCTTTTACATCCCTCCCACGAAATTTTTTCCAATAAAGTTCTAAATCCTCAATGTTTTTCTTACTTGATAAATCAGCTTTCGTGGCTTCCTCATGATTTCTCACGGTTTGAAGATCACATATTTTGAGACTGCCTTCAAGATGATTCAAATATTGTAATTCCTTAATTTGACATCTCCCATCTTTAGTTAACAAAAAGTACGGCAACGTTCGAAGGGATGTCAGTCTACTTATCCCTAAAAGAGGTCACCTCTCATCGCCTAAATCTTCAAAGATATAGAGATGCCGCAAGTTGACGAAATTTCCAAAACTAAAATCTATTGGCAACTGTTTCAACAATAACTTCAAGGTCTGCAAATTGTAGAGCTTTGTTATAGACTTGGGCAATCTACTTATGAATGTACCAGTTACGTCAAGATATCTAAGATACTTCATCTTGGTAACTGAACTTGGCAACTCACGTATCCTAATATCCAAAACTAAAACACCTTACACTTGGCTAATTGACCAATAGGGAAGCACCTAGTCCCACCTACTAAAAACTATGATGTCAACCTGAAAGGAATATTTGCCGTGGCATCTGGACAAGCAACACTTCTATTCCAACAAATGACAGACAAATGAGTAGCTTTGAAATCTTCTCTTCGCAGTACATCCTCAAGGATCAAACACCGATCTATCGACACATCAGAAACAAAATCATGCAGAACATCATGCATCTTGCAAGATTTAATGATTCCAAACTCATTGAATGTAATATCTTGAAACAACGATATCTGCAGCAAAATTTCAAAATAGCTCCCTCCGACGTCTTCCATCTCTAGATCACTTCCGTGAGGAGGATTGAGCAGCCCATGTGCCATCATCCACTGTTGTATCAATTCATCTCTTTTGAGGATGGAGTCCTTTCAAAAAATAGCACAATAGGCAAAGCATTGCTTTAAAGACAATGATGGCAAATGATCGTAGCTCAGCTTCACAACAGACATGACTCTAGTTTGCAGATCTAATGAGTTCCAATTGTTGCTTTCTGCAATTTTGACCGTTCACTAGCATTTCTCTTGAAGTACATCAGACTTGCGATTGCTTTTATTGCCAACGGCAACCCACCACACCTTTTAACAACCCTTGCTCCTATGCTCACCAGATCTGGAGTCTTTAGTGGCTCACCATCTGCGAAGGCTTTCTTCTCAAACAATTTCCAACTGTCTTCTTCTGATAAAACTCCTAAGTGATGGATGTATACCTCTCTTGTTATTTTGACAACCTTTTCACTTCGAGTTGTGATAACAATCTTGCTCCCATTTGAGCCACTAATCTCTTGCAAACACCCCTTCATAGAATCCCCACGTTCTTCATCCTCACTCCAGACATCATCTAATGCGAGAAGAAATCTTTTCCCCTTCAATTTCTCTTGAAGTTTGCTCACTATTGCTTGTGGTAATGTCAAATCACGACAACCTTCTTTGGTAAGGTCTTCCAGCATATCTTTAAAAATTTTTTCCTTGGTAAAATCCTTAGATACACAAATCCACATCATCTTTTCAAAATACGTAGTCACCTCTTCCCTTTTATAGATAAGCTGAGCTAGAGTAGTCTTTCCTTGACCAGCCATTCCCACGCTGCCAATCACAAGTAAATCATTTTCATCCTCCAAAGAAGTTAACTTTCTTACAACCTCCAGTATATCCTCATTCCTCCTAACAATCTCCGAATCAACAACAAAGGGAGTAGTAGGTTCCCTTATAATATCAACTGAAGAATTTTTTATTGGACGAAGTCCAATTCTCTTTGATTGTTTGAAAATCTCAATGAATTCCAAGTTGATCTTGCTGTGAGTTTGTAAGGTAAAACTTAGCTTAGGATAGTAATAAACTAGAGGGATTCTATTGTTTTATACTATACTTATTGTAATGTTTTTATCTTAGTGGAATTTTCAGGTGTACTTTGCTTCGAGGATGTAACCTAAAATTAGATATTCACTAATGGAGTGAACCTCGTTAAATCTCTGTGTTCATTTATTTTCTGAGAGTATTTACATATTCAGTATATTATTTATACTTAATAGTAGAATTGATGGGAAAAGGTTATTTCACCTGTGATAAGCCTTTTGATGCCACCTGGGCTTAGTCTTAGATATCCCTCCTAGGAGTAAAATGGAGATCATTATCTATTTTCGAACTTTGTAGTATTCCTAGTTTCAATTAATCTATCTATTTACTGGAAATTCAAAGGTATCTCAGATTTCTAATTTGATTGATATTCCAATGATTCCCCTTGACAGTGGAGGTCTTGCGTTGGACCTTTGTTCTGCATGTCTAGAGTAATAATGATAATATACTGAATTTGGTATAGCATTATTCTAGATTCGAATATCTTAGCCATCCCAAGCCCAGCAGAAAAGGGTAGAAATCCGTATAAATGAAGCAAAAGGACTTCCATAATCCGATGCCTAATTTTGAAAGTGATGTTCATCTAATGTTGTGTTGTAGATGTTGGCAAAGAGATAGAGTGCACTGTATTCTGCATTCTGCATCTTGGTGTAATGTTTAATATACTTTTGGTGAAGTGTGACTCACACCTGCGTTATTATTGAATCTTCCATTTTCACTTGAAGGACGACATGCAGTTTAATATATATTTTTTCTATCTTTATACAGTTTACTATTCCTGGAGAACGACATGCACATCATCACTTGAACCGCATGCAGAATGTTGGAGCGCGAATAAAAATGTTTAAAAACTAAAAACATAATGGGTGAACTTTCTTGCCTTAGATCCCGAAATGCTTCCCATGACTCAGCTTCTTTCTTTTTCCGTTTTTTTTTTTTTTTTTTCTGTTCTAATTGAAACAAAGTTGAGTAGAAATGCAGCTATTCCTGAAGCCCCTGTAAAATAAAGGAAGGTAACTGTGAGGGATACATTTATAAATGCAAACTGCACAAAAAAAATGACTTCAACCTGTGAAGACAAAAAACAACAACAGGGATTCATTTCTGAGTAAATTATTACCTGACATGAGTTTCCAACTTCTTTGTTATGATCAAACACAACGAAGGGATGTTCATTGAGCTAACATTTCCCTCACTATTACATACATACCATAAAATATGATTTTCGGAATCTTCAGTCCCTTCAATATTTCACCACAAATAATTATTAGATTCTGCATTGTCAATTTTGAGAGAAAAGAAATAAAGAAATAGAAAAAATAAAAATAGAAATGCAAGAATTCTTACCGATGAAATTCCCAAATTTGAGCCTTGGCACTAGTTAAATTTATCTCATTCTGGATCGCCTCTTCTCAGAATTGGTAATTACATGTATGACAGTTGACAAGAAGGGGGAAAACCTTCTCGTGGTAAAACTTTTGCAACACTTTCGGAAACTTGGAGCTTTCGGAGAGAAGGCACGTTACATAAGAACTCTGGAAACTTCTTCATCTTAGGGAAATTACTTAACAACACCTCTGCCAATGCAGGGAGACTCTGAATTTCCACTGGCAAAGACTCGGTTTTTGAATTTCCTCTTAATTTCAGAGTTTGCAAGGAGGGAAAATTGTTTCCTTTTCCAGTTGGCCAAGGGAATTCAATATAATTAACACTCCGTGGTAACTTTATCGCCAATTCCCGAAGGTTGGTTGGGCAACACATATCCTCAATCCGGATAGGGCAATCCAGGATGCTCAATTCCTCCAGAGACAGAATATTTGGAAAATGAGTCAACTTAGGAGAATCATCAAGCACCAATATCTTAAGGACAGGAAATACCTTATGAAAGGATTCCTGTGATGGATCAGACCATTCCTCTAAATTTTCCATATGACTTAAATGCAATTCTCTAAGGGATGGAAAAGATACAACAGAAGAAGGAGCACTTTGCTGATGATTTTCCCAACCGTAAAATTCATTGCCAATGCGCTTCAATTTATTCATCCCTTCAATAAGGAGAAGCTCTAAATAAGGGAGATGTCCAAGTCTCGGAATTTGTTCGCAATATTTAAGATTCCTTAGCTCTAGACTCACTAGATTATCAAGGAGTGGCATCCAAGACGGGAGATTCTTACCATAAAAAGTATCAATACTTAGCCGTTTCAAATTTGTATGGGGTTTGAGAGCTTCCAAGACTTCTTCATCGTTGCCAAGGCGTTTTACCCCAAATATATTACCAGGAAGCCATTCAAGCTCTAAATTCACAATGCTTTTCTTACTTGATAAATCAGCTTTTATGGCTTCATCCTTATTTCTCACACTCTCAAGATGGCATATTTTGAGATTGCCTTCAAGCTGATTCAAATGTTGCAATTCTGAAATTCTGCACCCTGCACTTAACACAAAGAACCTCAACGTCCGAAGAGATGTCCATCCACCTATCCCCCTAGGGGAAAAAAAAAAGGACATGTGGAAATGCCTCAAGTTAACCAAATTTCCAAAGTTTCTTGGAACCCCGTGTAATTGACCTATTCGCAAGGTCTGCAAGTTGTAGAGCCTTGAAAACGAATTTGGCAGTTTCACTATCGGTGTATAATAGATGTCAAGATATCTAAGGTGCTTCATCTTGGAAACTGAACTTGGCAACCTGTCGATCTTAACGTACTTCAAAACTAAAACAGTAAGATAACTACACTTGGCTAATGTACTCGGTAATTGACCGATTGTTTCATGGAAAGAAAATTCCTGATCTACTAAAAATGATCTCAACCTAAAAGGAATATTCAACCGGAGAGGGATATTCACCTTGATTCTTGGATGATCAGTTCCTTCAGAATTAATAATAATAGACAAATGTTCAGCTTTAATATCTTCCCTTTGCACTCCTTTATACTCAATGATCAAACACCGATCTCTTGATGCATGCTTAACAAAATCATGCACAACATCATGCATCTTGCAAGATATGATGTTTCCGAACTCATCAAATTGGACATCTTGGAGCAGTGATCTCTGTAGCAAAATTTCAAAGTAGTTGTTTCCAACATCCTCCATCTCCAGATCACTTCCTTGAGGAGGATTGAGCAGCCCATGTGCCATCCATTGTTGTATCAATTCGTCCCTTTCGAGGATGGAGTCCTTTTGAAAAATGGCAAAATATACGAAGCATTTCTTTAAAGACAATGATGACAAATGATCGTAGCTCAGCTTCACAATAGATAGGACTCTCGTTTGAAGATTTTGAGAGGTCCAAATGTTGTTTTCTACAATTTTTGACCATTCACTAACATTTCTCTTGGAATACATTAGCCCTGCTATTACCTTTATTGCCAATGGTAGCCCACCGCACTTCTTGACAACTCTTTCACCGACGTTCACCAAATCTGAATTCTTTGCTTCCTTTCCATCTGCAAATGCTATCTTCTCAAACAATTTCCAACTCTCTCCTTCTGTTAAAGCTTCTAATCGATGGATGTGAAACTCTCTAGTTATTGTCACAACTACTTCACTACGAGTCGTGATAACAATCTTACTTTCCTTTGAGCCACCAATCTCTAGCAAACATCTATTCATACAAGACCAAAGCTCTTCATTCTCATTCCAGACGTCATCTAACACAAGAAGAAATCTTTTCCCCTTCAATTGCTCTTGCAGTTTCTTGACCATTGGATCCCTCAATGTCAGTGCAGAAACTGTTTGGGTGAGGTCTTGCAGCATATCATTTAAAATATTTTCCACGACAAAAACATCAGAAACACAAACCCATATCTTCTTTTCAAAATACTTGGTTACGTCTTCACTTTTATAGACCAGCTGAGCTAATGTGGTCTTGCCCTGACCAGCCATCCCCACAATTCCAATCACCATTAAAACATTTTCATCCTCCGTAGAAGTTAGCTTACTCATAACTTTCACCACATCCTCCTTCCTCCCAACAATCTCTGAATCGACTACAAAGGGATCAGTAATTCGATCCTTTCTAATATCAACAGAAGAAATGATTGTTTCACTCCTCACAAGTCCAATAATCTCTGATTGTTTAAAAATATCATTGAAACCCAAGTTCAAGTTCTTAATTTCGCGGGCCATTTTGAAACGAAATGCAATGGGATTCATTGGGGAGAAGATATGACGCACCTTATCAAGGCTCTGGTTCTCAATCTTCTTGTAGAGAACATAGTAGCCAAACTCATCTAGCAAAAAGTTAGCATTAGTTGCAGCATCCTCGAGATTTTTCAACCAAAGTTGAACAGAATTGCTGTTTGGAGATTTGGTCTCAGCATCAGATAACATGGCTTGAATCATCTCAAGTTTTTGACCCAAGCTTTGAAGATCTTTCTCCAGACCCCATGCACCGCTGATTCGTTCACTAGCAAGTGAAAAAGCCTGGCTTAGGACTGCTTCGGCGACAATACCGAGCAATTGTTCAGCAGCCATTCTTTGTTGTTTCTTTAGTTTTTTTCTCTTCTCACTGCTGGGAAAAAGGATGTTCAGTGCAACTCTTGATGGGATTGCTCACTTAGAAGGAGGGAAATGGAATTAAAGATGGCCAATGTTGTGAGAAGATGTGAGAAATTGGTTTCTTTTCTTTGCTTTTGCTTGATAATTCCTTTCTTTCTGTTGTAGCCTTGGAATTGGAACAAAGAAAACTGAGATTACTTCCTTCTCCTCTAAACTTTTGCTTTGTTACTTCCCTTTCATTTCTCTACATGCATGCCTTGATATTCCTTTCTTTTCTTCCTATTATCGAAGACATTTGCTTTATTACTTTCCTTCGAGATAATTTTATGCTAACTGTCCTTTTCTGCAACTGATATATATTCTCAGCTTCCTTCCTTGCCTGAGACTTTTACTTTGTCTGAGACTTCAACTATATATTCCCAACATAAAGGAAACAATGACAAGCACATTGGTTTCTTGTCATCCAACTCTTTACCTAGCAGAAAAGGTTTATTGCAGGGTTAAGTTATTTGTTAAGTTATGTTGTTTGATATATTTTGTTAGTTAATTTGTTGATTTTTTTTTTTTTCCACATTCAGTATTTTGTATATATTATTGATCAATTTATATCAAGGTTTTAAACATTTTTAGACTGTGAAAAAATATTAAAAAATGTTGCCTTAATATTCAAAATTATTTAATAGATAACGAACATTTTGATAGGAATATTTCGATTTTTAAAAAAATTAAAAATAATAAAAGCATACTTATCAATAGAAATTACACTCCAATATATGTACTCAACTATATTTAAAAGAAAATTAGTTTATTTTATAATGCATTTCTTATTTATATAATATTACTTATAATAATTATTTTTTCAAAATTATTAAAATTGATATGTTACAAGACAAATTAAATATATTACTTATGTATTGATTATCAAAATATAAAAAAAAATTTAAAAAAAAAAACCAAACAACCCAATTAAAAACCTATTGGCTGAACCGTTAAAATTTTTTTTTTTTTTTTTGTCGTATGTTCCAAAATGATTCTCGTGACCTTGTTTTATAATTATTATTATTTAAAAAAAAAAACCTATTTTTTCCATTAAAAATGATCAGATACCGAATTTTCAGTTTTAGCCTTTTATAATATCAGATGGCCTATGTTGAGGAATTAAAGATGGCCAATGTGCAATTAAAGACTTTTGCTTTGTTACATGCCCTTTCGTTTGCCTGCATGCATTCCTGACATTCTTTTCTTTTCTTCCATTGAATGTCTCTTTCTTTTTCTTTCCTTTGCTTTATTACATGCCTTCGAAGTCCCTTTCAATTAATTATCCTATTCTTCAACTGATATACATTCCAGCTTCCTTCCCTGTCTGATATTTTTGCTTTGTTGTCAACATCTGTATGTCTTGACATGCCTTTCTAATTTTCTATGGAGTAAATAATTATGACAGAAAATTTAACAGTCCTCCATGTTATCAATGTCACTGCAAGAAAGTATTGATCTTGCCTGCTGAAGGGTTTACCGAGCAATGCTTCAAGATTTCTGGCAAAAGACATTTGTTCTACTATTGAACTGTTAAGCATGCTTTTAATAGATTTCCTGAAACACTAAAATGATAAACGTATGACATACAATTACTAAATTTGATCATAATAGAAGTCATACTATGGTTAAAATAAAATAAAAAAAATTTGGATTTTATTCCCTTTGACACAGAACAATTCTTGGGATCATATTTTTATCAAGAAATCTTTAATCAGAAACAATAGACAAAATAAAGATCAAAATAGTTAAGCTCTAGCAGTCACTGCACATCGAAAAGCTATACCAATCTGTCGCTTACTAGCTGTCTGAGGTCAATTCTTGAAAAATTTTTTTTCTTCTTCTTCAGAGTAATCTGCAATGTGCGGCAAGGAGTTAACAAAGAAAGGCAAAAGGTAAATTCTTGAATGTTAATCTTTGATAATGTAAAGAGGGATCAAAACATGAGGATTCAAGGCATAAAGTACCTTGTACACTTGTGTTTTGATCTAAAAGCAAGTAGATATAAAACCCTTAAAAATCAAATAGTTCCTAACTTCCCATACAAAATAAACAGTGATCATGGGAGCTAACCGTCTAAGCTTCGGTACCCAAGTCGTGCCTCTAGCCTCCTTCTTGAGCCACTTGATGCTCGAAGCTAGAGTAGACATGCTCGTAGCAACTCCCATCCATGTCCGAATATTGTCCCACATTGCCTGAGTGAAAGGACAAGCAAAAAATATTTGCAAATGTCACTCGACATGACCATCACAAAGTTGGCAAGTAGAGGCTCGGTGCAAGAAAGAAAGTTTATCCAAAGTGGATAACTTACCATGAACTGCAAACCAAGTGATGAAAGAAAACTTGGGGGGAATCCATCCTTGCCACATGATCGAGCTCCACACCATCTTACTCCTATGAGGTCGGAAATAATCATAGGCCATCTTAGTGTTGAACTTAACACCCATCACAAAGCCATGAAGGCAAGAGGTGGCTAAAGCCGGGGACAGCTCCTTTGCCAAAATCATGTCACGGATCTCCAATAACTGCTTCCACAATGCCAAATCTTCCTTCTTTCCAACTCCCCATATGGATGATTGCTAAAGACAGTGGTGATGCACCCACTTCATCCAAAGTGTGTCTTTCTTGGCATGAATGTTCCACACGGTCTTGACCAAAAATGAGTGGTTCCATGCCTTAAGGTTTCTCAACCCAAGACCGCCCTCTTCCTTGGGATGACAAATCTCCTTCCAAGCAACACACGCCCTTCCATTATTCCAAAGAAACCTCCTACAAGTAGAGTGATGCAATCAATGACGGTGCTCGGCATCGGAAGGATGCCAAGCCAAAAACAAATAGTGCCTTGGAGCACACTCTTGATGAGCTCCACCCGCCCGGCATATGATAGAGTGAGGCAATTCCAAGCTGATATTAGCCCGAAGTCCTCTCCAAATACTCCTTGTAATGAGCCACCTTTAGCTTTGCCGGAGACAAAGGAATACCAAGATATCTCATAGGCATGACACCAAGAGAGAAGCTTGTATAGTCCATAATGCGTTGAAGCTTATCTTGAGGAATCCCGGCATGGAAGATATTAGACTTGAGAGCATTAAACTCCAATCCCGACACCTTTCCAAACTCTCTCAAGGAATCCACAAGTATCTTGACCAAAGTGAAGTCCCCCCTGGCAAAAAGAAAAAGATTAGGGCACCACACTCTGGATAGAAGTTGAAATCGGAAGAAGAAGAAGCCCATTTAAGAAACTGAGCCAAATACTCCAAACAAATGACAAAGAGATAGGGGGAGAAAGGATCCCCTTGCCTTAATCCCCTTTTCCCTTAAAAGACAAAAAAGTGATCCATTAACTTGGATAGAGAATGATGTAGAAGCGACACACTCCATAACCCAAGAAATGAACAAAGGAGGAAAGTCCAATCCCACAAGAGCACTCCTCAAGAAATCCCAAGAGATAGAATCATAAGTTTCCTCAAATCCACCTTAAGTGTGCATCTAGGAGAAGTACTCATCCTATTGTATTGGAGCACCAACTCTTGAGCAAGATAATTGTTCTCCAAAATTCAAATTCCCCCCACAAAAGCAACTTAGCTATCAACAATGAGTCCTTCCAAGAGGGGAGCAACTGATGCAGAGTTGGTTGCGAGTCCAGGTGGTTCGGAAGCGGTTCAGCAAGTTTCAGCTCCACCATCAGCTCCATGACGTTTAGAACGTTTGAAGAAGAAGACGTGAGCTATTAAAATGCCAAATTGGTGCCGCGCATATTTCTCAAGGCGACTGGGACGAGCTCGGATTGGGCCAAAAACTGACCAGATGACCCGGAACGGCCAAACAAACCAAAGTCACTACTTTGCTGTGATGTAAGGCATTTTTTGCCCTTTCAAAGTGGTTTCAATGATGTTTTGGGCAATTTACTGTTTTAGAGGCAGTTTCGTAATTTTACACCTTTTAGTGACTGTTTTGTAATTTACTGTTTTCTAGGGGTATTTTTGCAATTTCTTTATTATTCTTTTCCGATTAGGGTTAGGTTTTTGTTTTTTGGCTTTAAGAATAGCTTTTGTTGGCCGATTTAGGGAGTTTTGATGAATTAAAGTTGCCACTTTTCGGCTTTGCAATTTTTGACTACTTCGAAATTTTGTTTTCGCCTGATTTTAATTTTCGTCTTCTAACTACTTGCGTTGAAGTTTGATTAGAAGGAAAATTGGATCAGGTTTTTTATCGTTTCTTGTTTTCCAAGTTTCTGAACAAGAACAAATCTTCAAATTCTGTTTCCGACTGCGTCAGCAACCCAATTGGCAAGTATCTTAGAGATGGTCCTATAGATGACATTGTAACAAGAGATAGGCCTAAAGTCCCCAACCGTAGAAGCATGAAAGGATTTGGGGGCCAAGGCAATAACAGAGTAGTTGAGTTGCTGGAGTGGCTTTCCTAAGGTAATGAACTCCCAAACCGCACCACACATTATCACCGACAATCTCCCAAGCCTTCTTTAAGAACCCCGAAGAGAATCCATCTGGCCTGATGCCTTGCTGTCATCCATGCCCCATATAACCTTCTTGATCTCCAAGTCTTGCACGACAACACAAAGATTCAGTCAAAGTGAGTGATCAAGTCTAGACCCCAATAGGACAGGAAATACCCTATGAAAGGATTCGTGTGATGGATCTGACCATTCCTCTAAATTGGACATAGAACTTAAATGCAATTCTCTAAGAGATGGAAAAGATAAAACAAAAGAAGCACTACTTTGTCGATGATTTTCCCAACCATAAAATTCATTGCCAATGCACTTCAAGCTAGGCATTCGTTCAATAAGGAGAACCTCTAAACAAGGGAGATGTCCAAGTCTCAGAATTTGTTTGCAATATTCAAGATTCCTTAGCTTTAAACTCTCTAGATTATCAAGGAATGGCATCCAAGATGGGAGATTCTTACCAGCAAATTTATGAATACTTAGCCGTTTCAAATTTGTATAGGGTCTGAGAGCTTCCAAGCCTTCTTCATCGTTGAACAGGCGTATTCCTCCATACATATGAAATGGAAGCCATTCAAGTTCTAAATTCACAATCTTTTTCTTGCTTGATAAATCAGCTTTTATGGCTTCGTCCTTATTTCTCACACTCTCAAGATGGCATATTTTGAGATTGCCTTCAAGCTGATTCAAATGTTGCAATTCTGAAATTCTACCTCTAGACCCTACACCTACCATAAAGAACCTCAACGTTCGAAGAGATGTCAATCCACCTATCCCCTTATGGGAAAAATATTTTGACTTCACGTGGAAATGCCTCTAGTTAACCAAATTTCCAAAGTTTCTTGGAACCCTGTGCAATAGATCTATCCTCAAGGTTTGCAAGTTGTAGAGCCTTGAAAATGAATTTGGCAGTTTTGCTATGGATGTACGAGAGATGTCAAGATATCTAAGGTGCTTCATCTTAGCAATTGAACTTGGCAACCTCTTGATCTTCGAGTACTTCAAAACTAAAACACTAAGATAACTACACTTGGCTAATGTACTTCCGATTGTTTCATCGAACGCAAAACCCACATGTACCAAAAATGATCTCAACCTAAAAGGAATATTCAACTGGAGAGGGACATTCACCTTGATTCTTGGATAATCAGTTCCTTTAGAATTAATAATAATAGACAAATTTTCAGCTTTAATATCTTCCCTTTGCACTCCATTATACTCAACAATCAAGCACCGATCTCGAAGGAAGATGACTTCTGAGAACTTGGAATGCCTGCCACTCAAAAAAGTTCTACGCCTAAAAGTCATCTAAGACTTTGAGGACCTTGCAGATCTATTAAACTGAGCTCGAGATGCTGGCCAAAATTACCTAGCTGAGCATCATGGCGACCTCAACTACTCAATGGTGACCTCAACTACTCAATGGTGACCTCTACAACTCAGTACATATTAAAGCTAAGTTTGTTAAAAAAGCTTATGTGGGTATTATGCCTATGTCAATTCCCTTAGTGACAAAGCAATTCAAATACATTATGCAAGTATACGATTATTGAAAGACTGCAAGTATGAAATTCAGAGCCTTGACAGCAAAGGAATATAGAGTTGTTATATAAGAGACAAAAATAAAACAGGAAGCTACAAACAGACTTCAAAAGGTAAAAAGTAGAAGGCCACAAACAGACTTCCTGCGAAATATTAGGTACTTTAAAAAAAAATAAAAATGTCAAGTTGGGAGGTCCTAAACTATTACAAAGTCGTCTCAGCTAATCAAGAGGATGAGCCGAACCTCAAGCTCGAGATCTCTATCGGTGGATCCCAAGAAGAACTCCTGAGCATCTCAACTTTTCTCTGGGTGGTAGCTCGAGTCCTGTGAGCTACTGCTGGACCACCCTAGTTGTGACTCAGACCAGCCCCACCATGACTCGGCCCTTCTCTACCTCATCGAGAAGCCACCCGAGTCCTGCAACCTACCCAGCTTGAACAAAAAGTCCAGCAATGGCCTCGATGGGACCTCAGTAGAAGCTTCAATGGCCGAAGTCAAGGCAAACCTTGCAAAAGAGGAAACCGTAGGGAAGTTCCCTACCCCTAAGTTCCCTACTCCTAGCCCGTAGAACTAGTCAATGCCCCTCAACACTATCAAAAGGAAAAGGAGAAATTGTTAGCGTACGAAAAAAAAAAAAAAGGAAAAAATGGAACTAGGTTCAGAAGAGCTATTTACTGAAGTGGGTAATCCTCATGCTCGTCCTGGCTACAGGAAGATTGCATAGAACCCTTCTTCCCAAGCCAGCAGCTTCCAGGAAGGACCTCAACCAGATCAAGGAAGTACACCCAACCTTGGGCCAGTTGGAAATTGCCATTGCTAGCAGGAAGACCCTGTGCTGCCTTAGGACAAGGGGCTAGAAGGGGAGCTCATTGTAGAAAACCCGATTCAGGTTCCAGTCCAGATACCTCTCCACCAAGTTGAGAGAAAGACGGTCGAAGAAAAAGTAAGGTTTCCATTCCCTCACTAGAATGACCCACTATTCGGTACCGTGGAACCAGCCTTAGATACCCCTCCTTTTAGAGGAGCTAGAGGCTAAGGGAACCTCCAGCTTAAAGAAGCATCTGAAGAGCTCTAGAGATATGGGAACCCTATAGAGATGACAGGTCACTATGAAAGCGACTATCATCCTAATAGAGTTGGGGATGAACTGAGCCAAGGGCAAGCCCCAGATATGAGCTATGTACAGAAAGAGAAGGTGAAGGAAAGGGTGAAGAAGTTAAGAAGTCCCCCCAGAAGCTGAAGCGGTGAAGAGCTATGTGCTCAACACGTTTAGAGAGGGGGCACTCAGCCACTGTAGCAACAGTGACGTTGTCGTCATCCACATCCATCTCCACCCAAAGCCCCATGACATCCTCAGGATCCAGAGAAGAGGACTGAGAACTGACCTCAACCTCAGATGGGTCATAGGCCAGACAGGGCATACTAGGAGCCCGGTGATAGAGGGGCCGATCATAAAAGATCCCATTGTCAAGGATCTCGAGTTCGGAGGTAGAGGCATCTGAAATGATAGACATTTTGATAGAGAGAGGAGAGAAAGGAAGAAAGCTGAGACAAAGAAGTGAAAGGATTGCAGAAGAGTGCAAGAAGTTTTGAAAGACTTCAAATATAAATGATATCAGAGGCCTGTTGGGATTCTGGGCAGAAATCGATGAACTAGAAATGGTTCATTTTCACCTGAAGTAAGTGGCATGGTCTCCCAAAATCGAGAGCTCTTCGACTTCCCACTAAAAAAGCTGAAATGGGTCAACTCCCCAAAACTGAAGCCGGTCGATGATTCAGAAACTAAACTTGCTCCAGACTCTTCTCAAAAACAAAGAAAATAAAATAGCAACGTTTCTTCAAAATTGAAATGGATCGAAGCTGCTAAAAATGAAGCAAGGCAACTTTCCAGTTTGAGCTGCCCAATAGCTTTCCAAAAACTGAGGAGATACATCTTCTGCTCGAAATAGTCGTTTGCGAGAAAAACTTACCCAGAGTAGCAACCTCAAGATGGTAATCCTTAAAATACCTGAAGGTCAGCCTCATGAGCAGTTACCAAAAAAAAAAAATTCAATTTTTCAAAAGTCGCGACTTAAAGATGGTAGCTCATAATACCTGAAAGTCTGACCAACGACTTGAAGATAATAATTCACTAAACTTGAAATTCAGACCTGCAACTTAGAAATGGTAACTTCTAATACCTAAAAGTAGGGTCCTCGACCTAAAGATGATGGCTCCTAACGTCTGAAGTTCAGACTCACCACTTGGAGATGGTAATTTCTAATGCCTAAAAGTCATGCTAGCGAGTCCCGAGGTGTGAAACATTTGTGAAATAAAAATTTCCTGCTTCTATATTACTTGGAATGTGAAATAAAAATTATTCATTTTTCATAACTGCTGAAGGGTTTACTGAATAATGCTTCAAGATTTCTGGCATAAGACATTTGTTGTAATATTGAACTCTAGGTATGCTTATAATAGAGCTACACAAGCAGGAGATAAGCACAGTCATAACAGAACCGAATAAATAAGAATCTTTGTGATGAATGATTTGCTATCTCATCTTCTAAAGTTGGTATAACCGTCTCTCTCCGTATGCAACTGTAAGAATGAAAAAATGTCTTGTAAACATTTAAAGTGAATGAATGAAAAAGTTCACATTAAGTAATAAATTGAGGGGACAAACAGAATGCAGAGAAAGAAAACATGAATACTACGGAATGCTGCTATACAGATTCCATTGGGTGGGTCATATTCACATGATGGACTAGAATAAGAAGGATTTCATTTCAGTATTTCTCAAAAAATTTTGAAATAAAAAAAGACATCTCCTTTTAAATCAAGAACTTCCGGTTAAAGCATAACACTGTAATTTGAGATCTATGTTATGAATCCTTAAAATTGTGAACTTATTCAGCCCTTGCAGTAAGAGCTTGAAACATATAAATGTACACCAGAATTATAATAATACCCACAAAATGGAAAGAGTTGAATAAAATTGTTCGCACTTCTCAGGGAATTCACATTTTGGTAGTGGAGAATTGAGGAAGGCAATATATTTCCTCTGATAAGGGAATATAAGAGGTAATGGCACGACAACAGTCATGTTCTATATTCCACCCCAAATGGCAAATATAAACCCAACATGAAATGGAAAGGAACAGGAAAATTAAAGAATATCTTTTTTTCTTTTCTTTTGTCGTTGTCGTCATTTACATCAAGAAACCTTAATCTTTCATTTGTATGTTTGATTTGTATATAATTTCCTGCATATTTTCTATATTTTTCTATTCACTTTGTTTCTTATATTCTTTACTTTTTTTTTCTTAAAATGGCGTGAAATGTTATTTTAAATATTTATTAAATTTAAAAAATTATAAAGGGGTCAATTCAATCCTCTACTCTTATGGGGTTGGATTGAATTAGGATTTTAGTTTTCCTTTGGAAAATGCGATCAGCCCATCCCTATCCTTCGGATTCTTCTGGCCTTGGGTTGGGGTCGGGCTAGACCTAACCGGTTCCAATTGATAGCAGAAGGAACCTCACCTGCACCTGTGGTTTCGATTAGGACAACACTTTTTCTTTTTCGAAAGAAATAGGGGGGCCTTAAGGCGGGAACTGATTTAACATCAACCCATGGTTCGAAGCCGCAAACACAGGGAATCATTAATAATTCCGAAATCAGACCAAAACCCTCTAGTACCACTACAATAGAAAAGGAAATTTCTGAAAGTACTTTGGCTGTTCAAAAAAACCATCAGAAAATTACCTTTGTGATGAATTTCCATCACTTTCTTGGATGAAATGGAGATTGTCGTGTTGCAACAGGTCTGCATTGAATTTTCTAGCTTTCGAGGGTAGATTGAAAAGTAAATACAAAATAGTTGTCTAATCTCACGTCATTTTCTAAAACTTTTTTAAGTGAATTTATTTTCTATATAAATCAATGAGTATATTATTACTTCTTAACTAATCATCCGCTTTGTCATTAATTTGACTTCATCTTTAATTAAATTTAATCATTAATAGTTTTTATGTCTATTAAATAATTAAATTAAAACTTGAATATGGAAAAAACTGTAAAAAAAATTAAAATTTTAATATTCTAGTGGTTTAATTTCGCTAGAAAAGGAATAAATGAACCGTCAAAAACGGAAGATGAGGAGAGGTGTGTTGGACGATTAATGCCGAAGGACAACTGCCCAAAACCGAAATAAAAATTGCCAGAAAGTAGATTAAAACCGTCAGAAATAGCTATTTTCAATTGCGAGAAAATGTTTCATGCCTAGCTTGTAGTTTACCCGGATCATTTCCTTGAATAAATTTTTTCTTTTTCGAAAGGGCATATGGTGTATAATGCACCTTTGACCATATTTTCTGTCATTATAATGTTGATTTTGACAACACGAAATTAATATACAAAGAGAAAGCTTCAAATTAATATACCCAAAAATCACAAGAAAAATTTATACTCAAAGTAGCAACATGGCTCACCCAGTACTATACATCGCAAACCGCCGTTCATAATCCAATCCCAAAAGTCGCCAGATTGAATGCATTGTCCGGAGTATCAGAAACCATCAAATATGAATACGAATAAAAATATTTATTAATATGATGTAATATTGATTAAATTAAAGCTAATAATCAGAAATAATTTTTTTATTGAGATAAAAATATGGTTGATGAAATACATAAATTTTACATGTTTAAATTAATATTTTTGAAAAGTCAAAGAAAAAAAAATCTATTATACATTATGTTTCAACTTTTGATGTCTACTTTGTAATTTTCTTATTAATTTGAAATAAGTAGAATATGTGCCTCCAATTTGTAATTTATTTATTTGACTAAAATAAATTAGCTATTAAAGGGTTCAAAAATTAAATTTACTTTTGATAAGACTATAATGTATTATTGAATTGAAGATAATCGAAGGTGAGTATCCACATATTCAAGTTGTAGATTATATTCTTGAATTTATGATATGTCTTTGATTATTGGGATTATATTACAAAAGTCAATAACTCTCATCTTAATCATAAAAAAGGATCCTAATTAATTAAATTTATGTTTTAAATTGGGAATCTTCGAAGTAAGCAAAAAACAAAAGAAAATAGTATCTCAAGAATAGTATAATAATGATATTAATATAATATTTACAATATTTATAAGACGAAAGAAATTTAAAATGGAGACGACCGAACAGTACTAACGGCCGAATTTCCAAACATCATTAGCAGTACAACATGCTCACTGTATGAGAATACATAATAGATTAAAAAAAAAAAACACAATATATATATATAATAGATAGATTGTTAAATCAGAGAAGTCAACTCACAAATTTTGGATCTTTGATCATCAGTGACCCTTTATTCTTATGTTGGGTAGATGAGCAATTTTATCCCATTCTGGACCTCTTCCTTCTTCGCACCTTCTTTCCAATTCATCACAACTCACAAAATGTAGTTTACAAGAGGCCGTAAGGCGCTGCAGTGCTTCTCTAGGAGGCAAATTGGCAAGCTTTCTGCAATAATAAACCGTGAATTTCTGTAGAGAAGGGAAGCTACTCTTACAACATACCCACTCTGGGAGAGCCACCATCTCTCCAAGGCTACATATGCTCAACTCTCTCAAGGAAGGGAGATGCTGAATTTGCTTGGGGAGCAACTTGGTGTCTGAAGTCCCCATTAATTCCAGATATTCCAGAGAGGGAAAAGAGTTGCATTCTGTACTTGGAAAGGGGAATTCTTCATGGTCAACAGATAACCCAAGCGTCAATTTTCGGAGGTTGGTTGGGGCACACAGATCCTCAATCCGAAGCATAGAACAACTGAAGATGCTCAACATTTCAAGAGATGAAGTCTTATTCAAAACATTTGGCAAATACGTTAATTTGGAAGCCGCATAAACGAACAACTTCTTGAGAACAGGAAATACCTTATGAACAACGGATTCCTGTGGTGGAAGAGGATCAGACCATTGCTCTAAATTAGGCATATCATCTAAACTCAACTCTCTAAGTGATGGAAACGAAACAACACAAGAAGAAGAAGAAGTCATTTGATTTTCCCAATTGCAGCCATAAAATTCATTGCCAATAAACCTCAAGTCTACCATTCCTTTTAGAAAGAGAACCTCCAAACACGGGAGTTGCCCAAGTATAGGAATTTTTTCGCATCTTGTACAGTCCCATAATGATATCCTCACTAGATTTCCAAGGAATGATATCCAGGGGGGGAATTTCTTTCCTTCAAAATCGTTAATAGTTAGTCTTTTCAAGTTTGTGTGGGGTTTCAGACCTTCCAAGACATCTTCATCCTTCCTGCCTTGCCACTTTTCATCCCTCCCAGGAAAATTTTTCCAATGAAGCTCTAAATCCTCGATGTTTTTCTTCCTTGATAAATCAGCTTTCGTGGCTTCCCCATGATTTCTCTCGGTTTGAAGATTATATATTTTGAGACTGCCTTCAAGCTGATTCAAATATTGTAAATCCTTCATTTGACACCTCCCATCTTTAGTTAACGAAAAGACTGGCAACATCCGAAGAGAAGTCAGTCTACTTATCCCTAGAAGAGGACTGCTCTCCAAGATATAGAGACGCCGCAAGTTAACCAAATTTCGAAAACTAAAGTCTTTTGGCAACCCTACAGAACCAAGCTTCAGGGTCTGCAAATTGTAGAGCTTTGTTATAGACTCGGGCAATCTACGTACGGATGTACGAGATATGTCAAGGTATCTAAGATACCGCATCTTGGCAATTGAACTTGGCAACTCCTCCATTCCGGTAATATCCAAAACTAAAACACACAGATAATTATTCTTTGCTAATTGACCAACTGCGAAACTCTTGCTCACACCTCGTAAAAACAAAGATCTCAACCCTAGAGGAGGGATATTCACCATGGCTTCTGAACCATCATCACTTCTCTTCAAAGTGACGGCCAAATGAGTAGCTTTGAGGTCATTTCTTTGCACTCTATCATTCTCAACGATCAAACACCGATCTTTCGATGCATAAGAAACAAAATCATGCACGACATCATGCATCTTGCAAAATTCAATGTTTCCAGAGTTATAATGAAATGTAACATCTTGGAACAATGATCTCTGCAGCAAAATTTCAAAATAGCTGTTTCCAACGTCTTCCATCTCTAGATCACTTCCTTGAGGAGGATTGAGCAGCCCATGTGCCATCCATTGTTGTATCAATTCATCCCTTTTGAGGAGGGAGTCCTTTGGAAAAACAGCACAATATGCAAAGCATTGCTTTAATGACAATGATTCCAAATGATCGTAGCTCAACTTCACAACAGACATGGCTTTAGTCTGCAGTTCTGATGAGTTCCAAATGTTGCTGTCTGCAATTTTTGACCATTCTCTAACATTTCTCTTGGAGTACATCAGACTTGCTATTGTTTTTATCACCAAGGGCAGCCCACCACACCTTTTAACAATCTCTTCACCTATACTCACCAGATCTGGAGTCTTTACTGCCTTACCATCTGCAAAGGCTTTCTTCTCAAACAATTTCCTACTGTCTTCTTTTGATAAAACTCCTAAGTGATGGATGCATACCTCTCTTGTTATTGTTATAACTTTTTCACTTCGAGTTGTGATAACAATCTTGCTCCCTTTTGAGCCACCAATCTCAACTAGGCACCTCTTCATAGAATCCCAACGTTCTGCATCCTCATTCCAGACATCATCTAACACGAGAAGGAATCTTTTCCCCTTCAATTCCTCTTGAAGTTTGTTCACTATTGCTTGAGGTAATGTCAAGGCAGAAACTGTGTTGGTGAGGGATTGTAGCATATCATTTAAGATTTTCTCTTCAATGAAATCCTCAGATACACAAACCCATGTCTTCTTTTCAAAATACTTGGTCACCTCTTCCCTTTTATAGATAAGCTGAGCCAGTGTAGTCTTCCCCTGACCAGCCATTCCCACGATGCCAATCACCGATAAATCATTCTCAGCCTCCAAAGAAGTTAACCTTCTCACAACCTTCTCTACATCCTTATCCCTTCCAACAATCTCCGAATCAACCACAAAGGGATTTGTAATTCGATCTCTTCTAACATCAACTGGAGACTTGACGGTTACAATCCTTAAAAGTTGAATTCTCTCCGATTCTTTGAAAATTTCATGGAAGCGAGAGTTGATCTCTTTAATCTTGGAAGCCATTTTCAAACGAAATGGGATGCGATTCATATTAATAGAGAAGAAATGTCTCACCTTATCAAGGGTCCGGCTTTCGATCTGCTTGCGGAGAACATGGTATTGAAACTCGTCCAGGAAACAACGAGCATTTACTGCAGCATCCTCGAGATCTTTCAACCAAAGCTTAACGGATCTGTTGCTTGAGGATTTGGTGTCGGCATCAGATAACACATCTTGGATCATCTCCAATTGTCGAGCCAAGCTTCGAAGGTCTTCTTCCAGGGCCCATGCACGGCTAATTCTTTCCCCGGCAAGTGAAACTGCTTGACGTAGGACAGGTTCAGCAAGGATACCCAGCAAGGCTTCAGCAGCCATTGTTTGTTCTTTCTTCTGTATTTCTTTTTTGTGTGAAACAAAGAAGTACGGTGCAACTCTTGATTGAAGTGCTTAGCAGGGAGTAAAATGGCGAGATGGACTTCTGCTTAATTGCTTTATGTTTCTGAAATTCTTTTCTTTATGCTTTAGCCTTGGAGTTGGAACATCAAAATAGGAACAAAACAAAAAAGTGAGATTACTTCCTTCTTGTCTAATCTGAAGACTTGCTTTATTGCTTCCCTGCGCTTCCTTTATGCTTGCCGTGACTTTCTATTCTGCCCTCCTATTCGATGTCCTTTTCTTCTTATCAAAGTCTTTTGCTTTATTACCCTTAAATCTAATTTTCCTATTCTTCTACCATATATGTATTCTCAGCTTCCTTCTTGCCTGAGATTTTTGCTTAGTTTTTGTTGCCTGCATGTCTCGACAAAATAATTGTAGTTTCTATTCATTTTCTTGATATAAAAAGAGGTAGAGGATGTTTAGTGGAAATCATCACCATATTCCTCAATAATTGTGCAAGCAAAGGCGGATAAAAGAAAGATTAATGGGACCTGGATATATTCTTTTGCTTTTCTTTGTCTGAATAAAGAAAAGAAAAGGGAGGAAATTGACAGAAAGAAAAAGTCCTCTTCTTCATGATTTGTTCATTTCCAGCATTTTTAGCAACCACCACCACTATGATGACATAAGTGGTTGTCGTGAGCTATCATCAATTTTTTCCTTTTTTCTTTTGTTTTTTCCCCCCTCATCAAAGATAATTTAAAATTATTGAATTACATTTTCGATCAAATTTGACATGATAATTATATTAAAAGTTGAAGGTACAAAAAGAAAAGAGAAAAAAAAAAAAAAAAAAAACCCATGGAAGAAACTTTAATTTGTAATAATTACTCCCAGATATGCCACCATAGATCTATAATTGGCATTGTTTTAATTCCTTGGAATATAGTTTTAATTTGCTGCTTCACCGCCCCTTTTTCCATTTTTATTACAAGATGGAATACTACGGAATGCTGCCATACACATTCCATTACGTCGGTCATATTCATATGATGGACTAGAATTAGTAGGATTTCATTCAGTATTTTTCAGAAATTTGGTACCTTAAAGTATTGAAATGTCTATTTTACCATTTTTCCTGAACATAAAAGAGGGATCGGTGCAGTTCACTTCTTTTTCTGACCCGAAAAAAGTAATAAAATGATCCAAAATAACAGTTTGACTTAACGTAAATTTTAAATACTAAATAAGTTGGAAAAAAAAAGGGGGGAATTAGGTATCATAGTTGACTTTGGATAAAACTTAAAAATCCACAATCTCCCTTATAAGTTGAAGTTATACATTTGTTTGGACTCCCGAGCATGAACCTAGGAGCAAAGGTTGGGCAAGTGTGCCAATCCAAGGGCGCTTATGAATATGGATTTTCTTTATTTTTAAAAAAAATATTTTGGTATATTTTTATTGCACTTTTTGTTAGGATGGCAAGATGATTAATCACTAATCATTTAAATATGTCTCATCTCTTTATATTGAAATCATTTATAAATCACAAATAATTGGAACATAAATAAAATATGAATAATCATGATTACCCATTTAACTTTTTTTGTCTTTTTTTTTTTTAATTAGAAATCAGGTACCAAAAATAACTTTTATATATATTAAAAAAAAATCCTCTAACAATCCAATTTTCATACTAACCTCTGTAACTGTAGAATCACCAGATTATCAAGGAATGATATCCAAGTGAGTAATTTCTCATGTGAATGATTTATTGTGAGATTATATTTATTTAATGTTTGAGTTGAATTTTTTAAAAAAATAATATATATTATTAGTTGTGAAAATAAAACAAAGCTATTGATGGTTGAGTTGGTTAAAGCCTTTCATCTCAAATGTGAGGGCCAAGTTTTTATTTTTAAGAATTTACATTAAGGACCAATGACATTAAAAATCAAAAAGTAGGAGAGCAAAAAAGATTTTTTTAAAAAAAAAAAAAATAAGTGGAGGATTGAAAGTGATAATTTATTTTATGAAATCCCTAAAATACCCTTTTTTGATCGGTCAAAAAACTCTTAAAAACATGTTTTCTAGTCATTAGACTTATTGTGTAAAAAAAATAATAAAAAGATGGAGGACCAAAAAAAACTAAAATAAATTGATATAGATCAAAGCCACCAAAAAAATTAGTGGAGGACAAAAAAGACTAGAAAAAAAAGGGGGTTTTGGACCAACTTGTAAAAACGAAAAGGATGGGGAACTAAAAGTACCGGTCTTCCTATTTTTTTCTGAAAATGTTTGACATTCTGATAATACAGGATAACTCAAAGCTTATATTCCAAAGCTTTCGTGTGTTCTCCATTGCTTGTGTGGATAAGGCTTGTATTATATAGTATATAACTTCGATCATAGGGACCAATTTCTAGTTGCATAGCTTACATAATAATTCTGTAAAGCTTCCATATGATAATTCATAATACGTTTACGCCCTCATCACTCAACCAATTGGATGGATCTCCCTAGAGGAAAACAATAATGACAAGAAAAGTAGAAAAATAGGTAACCATGGTAAGCTCATTATCTGGTTGTTTGTCAAGTTGCACAGTAATACAGAGAAGAGGACAGGGAAATTAACAACTTGGAAGTAGACATCTTCTCTTCTTTTTCTGCATGCGCTGTCCTTTTTCATTCAACTCTTCTGCATAAACAGCAAAAACTAACATTTGAAAATTATAAATGCAGACTGGATAAAAATTTCCGGACTTTACGATTAATCGTATCGAGCTAGTCTCTGCAGCTCTGAAACACAGATTCTATGAATAAAATTTGATATTTAAATAACTTTCGAATTTCTAATATGGATAACTTGTCAGTACTTTGCAGCTAATAATTTAAAATCGATATAGAAGTTTTTATACACATTTCCTGTTATTTGCTTTAGACTTGCGCCTGTATGTTTCCAGCAATTGGCTTGTTTCCTGTTATTTTCTTTAGACTTGCACCTGTATGTTTCTGTTATTGAGGTGTTTTTCTTCAGGCTGCTTTCCTTTCAGCTCTGGTTGGAGTGGAGGTAGCTGAAGTAGCTTCTCATGCTGCGGTAAATGCTTTATCTGATCACAGTGAAGGAATGGTTGAAGAACATCTGAAATCTCTTTCTTCTGGGACAAACGATCAAGGTATTCTGTTTTTCCTGCTGGTGCTTTATCTTGCATTCTTATGGTTTATAGGCTCATGCTATCGTTGGGAGAAAGGCATGTATTTAGTTCAAAATCCCAGGACAGTTTATTTGCATAGGTTGTACATTATTAGGCTGAACTAGCACCAACTGGTATCTGGAAACTCTCTTTCAGCAAGCATCTCTTTTACCAATGTTCAGTATCCCATGATGTAGTACCCTTTGAGGAGTGCCTAAAATAGAAGACTAACAAATGAGCCATGAGGGATGTAATAAGTTCGATTTATATGCCCTTTTAAAGAGTGTCCTTTAATATTAAATGGAAAAGAGTGGACACAAAATGGATGTAAAAATTAAAAGAGTATCCTTTAATATTAAAAGAGAAAAATGGACATCACAGTGTTCACACGGCACAAAGGCCTAAACATTCCTGTACGGTAGGAAATTACCAAGTAAAGCATAGATTGAGAGAAAGCTGAACTAATGAAATAACTCTGTTAACAACGCAGGCAGGCGTTTCCTTCCTCCAATATTGTTATTGCCTTTTATGAACCTTGTACCCTTTACTGCATGGAATAACAGATGCAGAGACCTGAAATAAAAGGAAGATGGTAGATGAAACAAGTGGAAAGAAAATAAATGAGAGATGTGAAATCAACTAGTAACCAGAGAGATTACATATATGGGTATGACAGTGCTCTCCCTGCCAATTACTTCACTATGCCATCATGGATATTCCAAGTTGGGTCTACTTTTATCAATACATACCATGACTATACATTTTCTCGATGTAGGATTGGGGCATCACATAAAAATTTCACACATTTAATTCATGAAAGAAAAGGTTACCACATGAGAAATGGCTCATTGATGCAATAAACGAAATCACTCCAGAATTGTAAGTGGATAAATGACTAGATTGTGCCATCACATGAAAACAGGAATAGGAAATAGCAAAGGTTCTTAGGTTACAGAATGAAATGAAAGAAAAAGGAAATGATCATTATACACATTCTTTTTTACTTGAGAAAAGCAGAACAATTGGCTATTTTGGATTTTCTCTAATTAATGTCGTATTGCATAAGAGTTTGAAATGCTCATGAAAATGTAGCATCAAAGGTTAAATGCTCATTAATTTATCTTCTGCTTGCACATTAATTCTTTCAACTCTTCCAGGTATCCGGATTCGAAAATGAAGCAAGGATGTGATACACTGCATAAACAAGGACAAAGGGGATTATGACTCCCTAGCGTCTAATTCTGAATCAAGGAAAACCATATACATTTCTATAGCAAAAATTAAATAATCAGGCCAAACATTGAAAATGAAACCAGTAATAATGACTGCAGACTGCACAAATATTTCCAGACTTTATGATGAATCATATCAAACTAGCCTCTGCAACTCTACATCCTCAATCCAGATATAAAGTTTTGGATGAAAGACAGATTCATAGATATATTCCCTTTTTTCTTCTCTCCAATAATGGATGCATAGCATTATCGAAAACCAGAAATGAAAAACCACAACAAATAAAAGTACCTCCCAATGGTACTGGGCAACCTTCTCTGGGTTCCTTTTCTAGATGTTAGCTCTTGATTATGGTTTAAACCTGCCGCAGTAACAGTGCTTAAGTGAACAGCTATAAAATTTGATTCTGAACTGAAAATAACTCGAAACAAATTAATAGTTGAACATCCAAATGTATCAGTCTTCAAATATTTCGTTGTGAAATTAATTTCATATTTGTGGTGAATTGAGAAAGAAAAACTGAGCATAGAGTATGTAACTTTTTGTCTAAAGAGGGTGGCACGAGAGAAATGCTATCCATCAGAGGGATGCTTGATTTCTGTGTACAACCAGAATTGGCTGCAGAGGCAACATTATGAACTTGGAACTCTCACAGCTTCCTTTTCTTTTTGAAACTCTATGCTACAATTTAATTTGATGCTTCACTTCATTATCCTGTAATTTAATTTTTTATATCATTCAGAATGTTGAATGAAATTGATACTTTTTTTATAATTTCTGAAGGGTTACCGGATAATGCTTCAAGATGTCTGGCATCTGACATTTTTTCTAATATTGTACTGTAACTGTAAGCATGCTTATAATAGAGTTACAGAAACATGAACTAAACTTAAGAAATACAATACAAACATGCACGCTAACATAATAAAAGTCATGGTATGGTTGAGAAAACCTTTGGGATGCCACAACTTCGTTCCTTTATTACAGAAATTTCTGATGCAAATGACAATGGTGATGATAAAACTTACGTAAGTATCTAAGAAAAGTACTAGCAAAGTCAAGCACAAACCTAGTGAATACAAGGATTATTGCCTAGTAAGTTTTAAACAGTTGATATTAGAAAAGGTTAATTGTAGAAGAAGAGCATTTGTAAATCCACCATCTTGAGTGAGTACTGTTGAGAATCCCACATCGTGAATGTGTAAAGGCATATTGTAGTATATAGGGCCTTAGGCAATCCTCCCCGCTTGAGCTAGCTTTTGGGGTTGAGTTAGGTCCAAGCCCATATTTTAACAAGTACAATCATAAATTTGGCTGGAAAACCAGGACCTTTTTTGATGTATAGCATTTGCAAATGGTATCCCCCAAGTGTCTACTACATGATATCTCCATTTCAGAATGTTTTCTTGAAACTAGGAGAGCTCCATAGTTTGGATTATTACCCAAGACTTCCTAAAAGCTGAACAGCATCATCACTCACTTGAAACTGTTTAATCTTCCTATCTACTAGCCTCTCTTGAACTTGTTCCAAGTGGCAAAAGAAAATGTAATGAGTTCTGTGCAAGAGACAGAAATTACAAGAAGAGAAGTAACAAAAAGGATAAAGCCAGAATTAATAAAAAAAATGTTGATAATAATTTTGGATCGTTTACCTGCACAGAAAACAGTTGAAGGAATTCCTTCGGGTCATATGAATATACTTCTGTCAATTTTATTTTGACCTGATGATGAAAAGCACAGAATATAAAACTTCAGCTGGCACAGGTTATCAAATAAAATGAAATTAATGAAAAAGGAAATGATTTTTATACACATTCTTTTTTATTTGAGAAAAGCAGAACACGAATGATAGCCATCCTTTCATGTATCACATAATGTCTGTAATCGACAAACTAATATCAGAATAGAAATAATAACACACTGATGAATATATGTAAAATTAGCGTAAAGAGACATCATGCAGATCAGAACAGGCAAAAGGGTTCAAGACTCGGAAAATTCCAAGTCAAGCCAAGAAATCTACTGTAATTCCACCCATGTTCGCAAGGCCCCGAGGGGACAAATTGTGAAATATATGGGGTGGGGTGGGGTGCGTATCTATCAGTATCAGGTAACGATATACAATCACTATCAGTAGTTTGGGCAGTTTTTAACCACTCCAGCTCATGAACAATTCTGAGGTAAAACATCCAAAGTAACTTTTTCCATGAAATCAAAACATTATCAAATTAGGAAATTAAAAGATCCAAAATATGATAATCAAAAGGAAAAACCACATATAGAAATGTTTTAACCTGAGTTTTATAATTGACTAATTTGGATTTTCTCTAATTGCCGTCATATTGCATAGGAGTTTGAAATGCTCATGAAATGTAGCATCAAAGGTTAAAAAATACCTGAGCATCCTAGGGTAACAAATTTCAAGAAACAACTCTAGTTACTTTTTCTAGCTTATCCTTGTTCTCTTCACGAGCAACAACAGTGTGAATTTTATTCTAATGCGATGTGATGCCTTTCTAGTTCTAAACTAGAAACTATTTGCTTTCCACAAATTGGAAAACTATCCAACCAAAATCAATTAGAAGAGAATATATCGTAGTAGAGCAGCAAGGATGGCATTTTCTGGCAGTCCTTTGTGCTTGTCCAAGCTCATTTAGGCAACGGGTATCAGCAGTGACCATCTGTTTTCTGTTTCCAAAAACTGAAAAGAGCTTCTTACGGTGCAGTACTTCCTCCCCTTTACAGCGATATGTGATATCTAGGAATCTCTGGTACCTTCGCTATAAAAGATTTATACTCAGAACCCTGAAATCAATCAATGTCAGAAATGAAAGTTTGTCTATCCAGAAGAGACTTTCAAAAGATATAGCTCTGCCTAAAAATTTAACTGCAGGTCATTCTAAAATAATAATAAGTTCAAGAAGAAGTTATTTAATTAACTTACACAATCAGAATACAATACCAAGTACATTCACCAACACAGCCAAGTGGCAAATTAATGACTATGTTTCACGAATCTGATATAGAAGTTCCCCCAACAAAGAAATTGCAGTTTCAACATGGTGCTAGTAACCTGAGAAAATGTAATCAGTGATCAGAAGAAACTTGCTGTCTCTTCTTTCCTGCTTGTAATGTCCGCAAGAAACTTGTGAAGAACGTCATAGAATCATTTCTCATTTTAAGTGCAGGCAAATATAGCCAGTCAAAAGCAGAATGCCAAGATTTTAATGGAAGATAGTAAAAATGAAAAACATTGCTGCAAATTCAGAGAGGAAGAGAATATAGTAACAATGATCATTTAAACAAAGCTGGTTATAAGCATGGAATTAGGAGCTTAAAAAAATGTTCAAATCAATCAGCAGAACACATAGAAAATGCAATTCGATAGTATGTCTTATCTTTCCTTCTTCTTGCATTTCATGCTAAGAAGACACGAGTAATGAGGGAAGTCAACTTAAATCTGAGCATTCGATCATTTATAGAATAAATTCCTATGTTGGGGAATTTTATCCCATTTTGGGCCACTTTCTTATTTGCACCTTCGTTAAGCTGTAAGGTTCTGCAGTGCTTCTTTAGGGGGCATATAGGCAAAATTCTAGTATGAACAAACCTTGTGCTCCTGGAGAGAAGGGAAGTTATAACAAACCCATTCCGGGAAAGCCTCCATCAGATAACATGGCTTGAATCATCTCAAGTTGTCAAGCCAAGCTTTGAAGATCTTCCAGGCCCCACGCACCGCTGATTCATTCTCTGGCAAGTGAAATAGTTTTGACTTAGGACTGCTTCTGCAACAATGCCGAGCAACCATTCAGCAGCCATTGTTTGTTCTTTCTTCTGTAAAACAAAGAAGTTCAGTGCAACTCTTGATTGAATTGCTTAGCAGGGAATGAAATGGAGAGTTGAACTTTTGCTTAATTGCTTTATGTTTCTGAAATTCTTTCTTTCTGCTTTAGCCTTGGAATTGGAACATCAAAATAGGAACAAAACAAAAAAGTGAGATTACTTCCTTCTTGTCTATTCTAAAGACTCCTTCTTTATTGCTTCCCTCATGCCTTGACATTCTTTTGCTTCGTTTTTGTTGCCTGCATGCCTTGAGATTCTATTCTTCTTTTCTGTTTTCCCGTTCAGTGTCCTTTTCTTCTTGTCAAAGTCTTTCGCTTTATTACTTTCCATTGCAATCCCCTTCCTTTAATTTTCCAATTCTTCTGTTATATATATACTCAGCTTCCTTCTTGTTTGAGACTTTTGCTTCGTTTTTGTTGCCTGCATGCCTTGACATTCTTTTCTTCTTTTCTGTTCTCCCATTCAGTGTCCTTTTCTTGTTCTCAAAGTCTTAATATTTATTACTTTAATTTGAAGTCCCCTTAATCTAGTTTTCCGATTCTTCTGCTATATACATTACCAGCTTCCATCTTGTTTGACACTTTTGCTTTGTTTTTGTTGCCTGCATGTCTTGACATTCTTTTCCTTATTTTCTAGCCACGGAATATGATAATGACTGCTACCATCAGTTCAGAAAATTTACCTGTTCCCTTTGCCAATGTTACTGCAAGATGGAATCCTTATGGTTTTAAAATTATGTATTTTTCTTAACTGCTGAAGGGTTTACTGAATAATGCTTCAAAATTTCAGGCATAAGACATTTGTTGGAATATTGAACTGTAAGTATGCTTACACAAACATGAGATAAACATATGAAAAAAAATTACAGAAGTATATATCATAATGGAAGTCATAGTATGGTTTAAAAAAAGCTTTGGGTTATACCTTTAATGCAGAAATTTTTAATGCTAATGATGATAAAAGTATGGATGTGCCAAAGAAAACGGACCAGCAAAGTCATCCAGAAACACAGTGAACCTTTGGATTCCTGAACAGAAATTTTACAGAATCATACTAATTGGCAAAAATTCAATTAATATTAAGCTATGGAGATGAATAGCATTTGAAATCCAGCATCTTTTACTAATTGGCCAAGCTTACCAGATTTGCCTACTACTATGATATCTCCATTTTTCAATGTTTGCTCGCATTACTGTCTTAACTGGGTAAGCTCCACATTACACATGAGATTAAAGAGGAAAGTTCAAAAAAGAAAAACAATTGGGAACGCAAAATCATTTGGTTTTTCAATGGCAAATTAATGACTGAGAATATTCATGATGTAATACAGGCTAGGAGATCTATGTTATGAATCCTCAAAATTGTGAACTTATATTGAGCCCTTAACAACAAAGTTTATAGCTTTAAAATAGGGACAGAACTTCACATAGAAGGTACTTCAGGAATGTGAAGTTAAAAACACCAAGCTAGTCTTATGTGCAGGACTTAGAAAATACCTTTCTGAATTTTGCAGACCAGAAATCAGAAAAGAGAGCATTCACAAAATATAGCATGTAATACAGATGCAATCTTGTTATTTAAGCAATGAAACGAAAACAATGAAGCACTTGCAGTAAGAGCATGAAACAGATATATGTAGAGCAGAATAATCATTAAACTTACAGAAAGAAATATGCCAAGCTCTTTGGATGCTCCAAGAAAACTTTTCCCTGCAGCCACATACAAATGGAATCATGTTTGAAGTCATCTAAAGGCACAAAAAAATCACTTAGCACTGCACTATACAACCTAAAACTCTGCTATAGATGCTCCCAAGAAAGGAATTGAAGGTTCAACAAGCAGCTAGTTCCCAAAGAAAATGATATCATCCAGAAGAAGATTGCTGTAGGCTATTTTTAAGGAAGTCAGGTACTTAAATATGCTGCTCCCATCCAAATTAAAGGCAAATATGATCAGTGAAAAGAAAAATGCAACATTTAGTTTTATATTTACTCCCCAGAAACATCTCATCCATTATTGCAGTATGATAAAAGATTCGCCATTGGCAAGAAACAAATTTTAAATATGGTCATGCATTCTTGAATAAAATAATTGAAAATAAACCAACAATACTTTTTTCCATTGAAACTTGGTAGGATGAAAGAAAGTGATGGAGACCAAGGAGTATACATGGCATGGGATAATTCATGGAAGATCTCATATGAAGATGCTTATGGAATAAAG
>JAOXNR010000001.1:972899-988969 GCA_028571225.1 Parsonsia alboflavescens | reverse complement strand
AAAAACAAAAGTAGAGAGAGAAGAATGAGAATAATTACTTTATTGACACTGCAGAACGGAGATTAGTTCTGCCTTTGCAGCATGTTCTTGAGAGGGGAAGGCAACTTGAAAGAAGTCAAATTATTGGCAAGCTGACTGGAAAAATTGTACAAATGAGCCAACATAAATATGCATCAAATGTTGTTGAGAAGTGTTTAGAGTATGCTGATGCTGCTGAAAGGGAGAGTTTGATTGAGGAGATTCTTGCTCAACCGGAGGAAAGTGACAACTTACTTGTAAGAGCATATATAAAACTATTGGAACGCATTTTTTAACAAGTCCATGATGTTATGCTGCAGAGAAAGTTTGTTCTTGAAAAATTCACTAATATATATATATATCTCTTAATATTCCTTTTATTGAAGGATTCATGAGTGCAGCTTCAAACCATTAATTTGAGCTATGGGTCTTTTAGATGCCCCGAAGACCCATATTCAACCAATATTTCTATTTTATCTAAATCCCTGGTTATTTATTTTCTTGGACAGGTTTATTTATTTATTTTATTTTTTTTGCAATTGATGTAGTTCTGTAGATTATTTTATGCCTGCTTCACGGTGGAACTCTCTTCTCATGATTGTTATACTACTTACTGTAGACAATGATGAAGGACCAGTTTGCCAACTACGTAGTGCAGAAGATTCTTGAAATAAGCAACGACGAACAGCGGGAGATGTTACTGGAACGAATCAGGGTTCATCTTCATGCTTTGAAGAAATACACATACGGCAAGCACATAGTTGCTCGATTTGAACAATTATCTGGTGAAGGTAAGCAGAAATAGGCATCCTCCTTTTCTGTGGGAACTGTCATATGCATGGTTTTACTTCAGGAGTATCTGTTTATATCATTATGTGATTCAATTGTTTTGAGTTGAACTTTTTTGTGCAGAGAGTGGAAGCTCTGAGCCATAGAATTGCAAATGTTTGCAACGAGTAGTTGGATGTTGATGGTGAGAGGGGAATGGTGCTCAGCAGAGGTCCCTGCTTAGTTGGAAGGAACAACATTAAAAAGGTTGTAGGGAATTGTGTAGTGTCATAGAAACTGGGGTCACGATTGGTAATCATATTAGTTTGAACTAAATATTTAAAAGTAGTAAATATGATGTACTTTATATCCCTGCAAGCTGTATCCTTTGTAAGTGGTTATGTATAGTAAATTGATTTGATAGTATGTATTTGCCAAAAAGATTTATGTACAACTGCTGCTATATTGGGCAAGTGGTGTTTCGCAGAAGATTATGTATTTGTGTTAGTAGTTGTTTGGTGCACTGCACTGTACTGTACTCCTTAAGTTCCGGTTGGACACCTGAGCAGCAGCAAGCAGCAGCTCTGGTGAGATTTCTCTATATTCCTATTGATATGACTTGATTTTTAAGGATGCGGTTTCATCATGATTCAGGTTTTAGTAATTGGTCCCCCTCCTTAGTCCTTACTGGAAATAAGATAAACCTGTCAAGACGTACATGCTTGCAAAATGTTCAATTACGATACGGATTACTCCTATTAAATAGTTACTTTTTAATTTTATATAAAAGTTACAAAACTTCTCTGGGTTACTAAATTATTATTATTATTATTTTGTAATAATTTAGATGGATAGAAATATATTTTTTAAAAACTAAAGTGAAATGTAACTTTTTTTCTAAATTAAAAAAGTTATCAGTGAAATTTTTAAATGAATATATGCTTATTTTAAACGAGTAAATATTCAATTCTGTGCATTGGAAGAATGAAAAAGTAGATTGAAATTCAATTCTGAAGATGGGAGTATTGTTCATTTAGTATGCATAAAAATAAATGTAATACGTTTGATTATTAATTATTTGACGGTTTAGGTACATGGTTTGAATATTTCACTTGGTATTGACTATCAAATCATGCTCTACTTTATGATTTTATTGTACTTTAAAACTCAATCATGTATGGGTGAAAATGGATCCTCAAAATTGAATTTTACAAAATAATAATAATAAAACTATAGGAGAAGAAAAGGAAAAAAATGAGATCCTATGTGTTAGGAATTTGAATTGACATTTTCATTAGGATATGAAGAAAACGGGGGAGGATGAAGAGACTTTTTTATGTTATAAAAAGATGTCCAGAAATTGATTCCTTTTAAATAAGTATGAATAATATTGTTTCCATCTGAAATTAAATTCATTTTTATTTTTGATTGTTTGAATTAAATGTCATATTTCCTAATTTAATTAAACTTTTATTAAAAAAAAAAAAGGTGATGTTACAATGTTAAAATTAATTAAATCAAATATTTTTCTTAAAATATATACAGATCAAATTGAGACATTCAATTCTGAACAAAGAAATAATAATAATATAAAATTTTATATGGTAACCTTTCTCTAGCCAAATGAATTCAGGATTTTTGAATGCACGTGCAATAAATAATATGAGATGGAAAGATAGATATTCCATCCCAAAATTAAGTATTCTATATTTTATTTTTAATCTTTTGAAAATTAACTTATTATTTTTTAAATTAGATAAAATTATCATTAATATTATAATTTAAAAATAATAAACTAACTCAATTCATTTTTTTAAAAAATGTAAATAAATTAAAATAAAATACTTAATTCATTATTTTATTTTAAATGGTTTGAAAATGAATTAATTTTTTAAAAATTTATCGAGAAATTCAATTATTGAACTGTTTATTTCAGACGACAGAACATGAAATAATAATAAGTAATTAAAAGGAGGTCTGGCGATTGCGTCCACATCTTCAGAACCGCGTATTATGGCGGCCGAGCAACCAGCCGGCAACGCTACGATCCCAAATATCCCTATTGTTTCCGGACTTCGTAGAAAATCCAAAGCTAGTGGAGAAGCCGGAAGTCTTTGTGGCAGGCCCCTAATACTCATAATATGCGGGGGACTCGTCTACTACCACTGTGCATTTCGCAATTCCAGTCTGGTCTCTCTCGTCTCCGATGTCTTCATCGTCTTGCTATGTTCCCTGGCCATCCTCGGACTTCTCTTTCGGCAGATGAACATCCAGGTCCCCGTCGATCCGCTTGAATGGCAGATTTCTCAGGATACTGCAAACGGTATGTTTGCCTGCCTTGCCAACACCATCGGAGCGGCTGAGTCCGTCCTCCGGGTCGCTGCCACTGGACATGATAAGCGCTTCTTCCTCAAAGTAGCAAACTCTTTCCCTATTCTGTCGTTCTCAGAGTTTGTGTTATTAATTTCTTCTACTTGCAATCCTAATTATTATTACGAATTATCGGGAAATTAGGTTTCTGATATTCATTGTACTGTATGCCGGACCGCTCGTAACAATTCACATGCTTTGAATTATTCTTATTGCCTTAATAGGTGGTCTCCAGCCTTTATTTGCTATCAGCACTAGGTAGAGTGGTCTCTGGCGCGACTGTTGCTTTTGCCGGTATGTTTTTGTGCTTCGTGTCTGTTGCGTCTGATAGGGCCTTGTTTCCCCGTGCGTTAATTAAGTAATTTACATTTCTTTAAATTTCATCTCTCCCCTCTTGACTCTTTTTTGCCCTTTTCCATTTCACGAAAGCACAATAAGCATGAACTGAACTTGTGATCCCCAATACTTCTTCTTGCACAGGACTATGCCTTTTCTGCTTCTATTTGCTTACGGAGAATTCAAGGTTGTTGAGTGCTTGTCTCTCCCGGTTTTTCGGGAGAAGAGATTTCTCAAGCTCTGTCCAAGGTAGTGCATAGATTGATAGACTCCTTATGTTCCTATTACTACGCCCTTTTGCACAATGGCTAGCTTCATTCATTCAATTGTTGTATGCCAGTGTTCCAGCTCTAAGTAATCTCTTTCTTGGAAGGACAATGGATGATGATCATGTTCACAGGCCACTTCCCCTTGTTTCAGCTCTAAGTTATCCATTTCTTGGAAGGACCATGGATGATGATCATGTTCACAGGCCACTTCCTCTTATCCCTTTCTTGGAAGGACAATGGATGATGATCATGTTCACAGGCCACTTCCCCTTCTGACCGGAAATACTTGCATTATTTGATTTGCACAGCCAATGCTCTCTTTTTAAGTGCTGGAATTGGTAATTTTCTGTTCTTATGTAACATAATAACATTTCCTATTGACCAGCTGGGATTCCGGGGTCTGGATTATATTCCGTGTCTTACTATTTTTGGATTGTGGTCTTGAGGACCCATCATTTTAGATTCTGCAAGACAAATACTATTTTGGATCGTTCAACATATTTGAAGAACACAATTTTTTATACTTGTTTCTAAATAACCATATTCTTCCCCGTTCTCTCTTGATGCTGGGTTTAGCAGATATTTTTCTTCTTCTTTTTGAGTATAACATAATAACACAAGTTCTTAGAATATGTGTATGCTAATACTAATACAACAATGTGGCTCCTTAGGGTTTAAAATGTTTTTGTTATCTTATGAATTGAGGATCGTCCCATCGTCTGAGCACAAACCCTCTCGAGCACACCTTGTCACGTCGGTACTAGAAAATATTCATGCAGTGTCTGTAAGTACCAAGTCGCAGACAGATTTTCCTTGGATGATAAATACTTCACAAGGGTTTGAGGCTCCGTGTGAGTTTTTTGAGTGTTAATGGGCTCTAGTACAAGGTGCATATGGTGCCCATAACTTCTGCAACCACAACACAGAGGGAAGGATGAAAAAAATTGCAAAAAATGTATACATTTGTATGCAAAAAAAAATTCTCACGTTGTAAGAGTAAAAGTTTGAATTTCTGTTAGTTCCGTCTGTATCAATAAAGTTCATAAAATGTCTAAGAAATTGAGAGTCAGTTGAGCTGTCGGGTAGGAGTAATAAGCCCCAGCTGCGGTGCGCTAATCATGCCTTCCGTCTTTCACGAAGTAGTATATCTTTCCAGGCCTCATAAAACATCCAGGTGATACCCGAGGATGGCATTACTTTTAGGCAGCTCGCCCCCCAGCCCCTGTACAGTCCTTTTAAACCCTCCTCCCTGACAACTTCCGATAGTGCAGCGGCCATATGAGGCGGGCATTTACCTTGCAAAGCTCCCACCATTAATCGTTTTCTTGCCACTTCCAAAGGATAACTGATTGTGCTGGCCGTTAAACCTGATTTGGGGAGGATAAAGGAATGTGACATCTTAAGCATAAAACAAAATGAAGAGAAAAATGAACTATATCCAAACAGAAACAGTGAAGAATTTATCCCCTAGTTGAGATCAAACTTGAATGGGTTTTCTAACACCATGTGATTTTTAGATAATATAAGAAAAAAGGAGGTTCCTTGGAATTGCAGCACTACTGAAGCTGTGTATAATAAACCAGCAGAATAAACACCAAAATTCCCACCTGAGAGAGCTCCGACTAAAAGCATCTCTGCCCGACTTAAAGATTCTTTTCTCTTTGCCAAGCAGTATGACTTCTTCATTGTCTCATACATGAAATAGTAACATGTGCTATAAGGAAGCATGCCAATCAATGTGGGTGACATTCCAGCATATAAACCACCAACGCCACCTTCCATGTAAATCTTCCGTGCTGCAAGGCTTATACTGGGATAAATGTCAGGACTTATAGTCAATCGATCCTGAAAATCATCAAAAAAGAAATCCAATGAGCTTCAGTATGCAATAAATTTAAAAACCAGCAATTGTTCTTGGCTAGGGGAAAACAGCAAACCACCACAAAAATGAATAAAGACAAATGACACAACATAACATCAAACACTGGAATAAATGGCACTGGAGCCAAAGGATATACTTTGTTTCAAAGATGCTTTCATTTCATGATTCTGAGTTCAAGTACCTTCAACACTTCAAGTGGATGACAGACAAGTGTGCTGACAACTCCGGCAGCAGCACCAGCCACAGCAACTGGAGAGACCCAGCAAACAGAAAAGCTCAGGTTAATATTACCAATCTGCACCCTTGGGCACCCATTTTGGTTCCATTTCTCTTGGGCCGATGTCATAGCTCGCTTAACACACTCAAAGGTTCCCAACTCAATTGCCTGACTGGGAATTATCCGCAGCATGTTAATTTTGTTTCCGGCCCATAATCCTTGCCAGCCTTGCTGTTCAATGACCTGAATGAAACTACCATAGATGTTTTTTGACCCGACGCCAACCACCATTCTGGTTCTGCAAAGTTCAAAAAACAAAAATAAGGAAATTTTTTCTACAGAGCAGTTCATTGTCCACAGTGCAACTGAAAACCAACTTGCGGGTAATCTTTGTATTCGATGATTAACCAAATTATATGTATGTCCTCCTACCTCAAGCTAACTGGATCACTATCCAGAGTAAGCTATGTAGAACACATGAAGGATGCACGCCTAAACTGAAAATATACTACAAAAAGCGCTGCAAGTATAAGTCAAAATACTGCATTAACTTGCATACTTACAAACACAAGTGATAATCAAGTGTTACCATATTTGATCCCAGTTCCTTGGAGATCTTCTAAATTTTACCTTATAAAGCGATTGGTTGTTTAGCTCTCTTAAAATCAAGACATGTACCAAAAAGTAATTTCAAACAACTCAGACGCTCCAACCTCCTTCAACCACACACCCAACTAAGGACAGGTTCCAGAAAAAAATTACAAGTAAATGGACTTAAATGTTCAAACATGTTAAGCTCCATAAGAAAGCTACTCAACTTCAGATATTAAAACTTTGAAGAATCAAGATTTGAGAGCAAAAGATTAAGCGACAAAGAGAAAGTAAACAATAAAAAAAGAAGAGTTGGGAATGTGTGTTGACGTCATAGTTTATCGCTCTCTATAAGTCAGGGTCAAAAATTTTACCTGCTTAAATCTAAAAAATCTATGCTCACGGAAAACATTAATCATCCTTTTGGAAACCAAGTACAAGAATATGATACAAATCCTTTTATGAGCTCTCGTGTACATCATTTTAAGGGAGATGATAGAAGCTGCTGCACAGATGCTGAAACCATTTGTTTGAAAATTTAAGGGCAATAACCATACATATCAGAACTTAAAAAATGCTCTCCTGTGGTAAATAACAGGAGAAAAAAAACATTTAGAATGCTGGTAAGTGTGTGTGATGTATTAAGGCTGAGTCAAATAGAGCAGTGTCAACCTGATGGTTTCGAGAGGAGCAAGAACGGCTTTGGTCATAGCACCAGCAAGAGCACCACTAAGAAACTCGCCAACTTCTCTAGACTGCAGAAAATCCTGAACAAACAAAGATGATCATTCTTTTTGAGATTCATGTAACTTGAGTTAATAAATCTTGTAAAAGGTAAGGAAAGCAAGCTCAGAAGAATGAACTTTTGGTTATTAAAAAGAAAATTTATTGTCTGTGCCTTATTCTTCTGAAAAAACGTGATCAGGAGTGGTAACTAGAAAAGAAGGAAATTTGATTAACTAGATTGAGTTCTTTGTTCTTCTGAGGTTATGCCACCCCAACCCATGAAAGGAAAAAGAATTAAAAAAATTAAAAAAACAAAAAAAAAAAAAATCTAAGCAGGGGGACTTACATTGCAAACTCTTGGAATATCTGGGATGCGGGGGAGAAAGCGAAGATTATGATTAAGTTTAAGGTGATTAGAAGTTGCCTCAGCAGAAATGGAGTGAGTGTCGAGATGGTCGAGGAGGAGCTCCTTGGGAACCGCCATGACACCATAGACATCTCTTTCTGCTCCTGCTCCTCCTCCTACTCCTCCCATGAGGCGGAAACTTTTCTTCTTCTGAGATTGGGATTGAAAAGAAGAAAGGATCAATGGATGAAAAATCTGGGTTTTGTTGTGGGAGAAAGATGAGAGAAGGCGCAGGGGTGGGATTCACGCGATAGGTTCGGGTTGGGATCGTTTAAAAGAGATTTCAAGTAAAGGGGGAAAGAGAAGACATGCCTGGGGCCGAGGAGGATGGGAATGAGACTGCTCCTTTCTGATCATTTGCTTACTCTATGGGGAGGTTGAGGGAGAGGGAGACAGAGACAGAGGGAAAGGGAGAGTTTGAGAGTGGCGCCGCTACCCGGGGTCTCAACCTCAGGGAACGAAAGCGGGACTCGGGTTGGGGAAAGATGGACTTCTCCCTCTTGAACTCGTCCCCTTGCTACGTTCAAGTTTTGGGCTCGTACGCCAATTCAAATGGATTCGGACCGACCCGATTTTGCAAGCAAAAGTGCAAATAGAATTTACTTTTAATAAAAATTTTATTTGACAATCTTCAATATGTTAATAAGAATTTTATAAAGTATATTTTAATTATTTCTGTAGATTTATTTTATTAATTAAATTCTAAAAAAGAGAAACTAAACCCTATAATCCCATGACTATTCGATCTTTTTATGAGACTTATAAACTTTTTATTAGTATATTAAAGCGGATCATACAAAAATATATTAGAATATAGAAAATCCTTTCAAATCTATCTATTATCTATATGCAAAAAAACCATCATTTTTTACTACTTTATGAATCCGGTAAAATCACCGAGTATGTATATTGAGGTGCAAGATTTCGGGTGAAAGTGATTTTTTTTATGCATTAGCATTATTTCAAGCAACACTAAACTTTTACAAATGAATAAAAAAAAGTAGAGGAATGAAATATTTGTTCTACACTAATTAATGAAAAATTTTGATATGAATCTAATTCATGCCTCTATAATTATTCATATAAGTCAAGAAATATATAATATTAAGTCACAAGATTTCTCAAACTAAAATTTGCCCTTTTATATAAGATGTTATAACTTTGAATTTGAACAGTTAGAAGGCATAAATTCTTCTTCGAATAGGTTCTTGTTTCTCCAAAATCACCCATCTAATCATAAAAGTAATAATCCAATTCCACGTGGAGATTTGCTATTTCTGGGATTGGATTGGATGTAAAGATATTTGGAAGGGGCGGGAAAGGGAAAAGCGAATTTGGAATGGGAAGCAAATATAATTTAAAATTAAATCACTTTCGGTGCCAAATTTACAATTTAGAAGCGCAAACAAAATTCAAAATCCTACTTTGCCCACGTGACGCTTCCTTTCCATCCTCTTTGTCGCAAAAACTGAAACGTTGCCATAGCCTCAGGCAGGCACTTCAGCTGATTAGCCACCGTTGATTTAAAACTACAAAAGAGCTGATCAAGAGATATTGCAAGGAGCATTGATGCAGGACCAAAAGCACAAGTAGAAATCGAATGATCTGAGTTCAAAATGTACTCAAATTTGGCTGATTGATTGGAAACGATTCAATGGTCAAAACACATGGCGTTGTCATGTGCTATTGTAGTTTTGGATCATTTGAGATCATTTTAATGGACTTTTGAACCTTTTTTTATGTTTAGGGTTATTTTGGTAATTTTGTTGCTTTTATGTTTAGTTAAGGTTAGATTGTATTATGCTAGTTATATTTCGGATTAGGGAGTTGTTGAATTTTGTTTAATTTCGACTATTTGTCGCAATACAAAAAATTATACAGTTTTCACAAATTTCCACATTTTCTTCTGTTTAACTTATTTTCGTGGTCTGTTTTGCAAAATTTAGTATCAGAGCACTAGGTTGCCTTCACTAGTGGTTGAACAGAATCACATTAGTCGTGGACTGCGTCGTGCTAGAAGGGGACATGGGATCGTTATTGAGGAAGATGAATAGCCTCATCAACGAGAAGTGCGAGACATGGAAAACGAAGAGCAGAGAAGGCAGATCCAAAACTTGAAACAGCAACTGGCGCAGGCTAGGTTGGGGGTTCAATCTGAGGTGGGGAAGGAATCAGAGATTGAGATCGATGATGATGTGGAAGACGTCAATCTGTTTGGGATTTTGAATTGGGGGCATAATCGAGTAGAACGATTTGACAAACAATCTTCTTTTCAAAATTTTGGTATGAAAATTGAGATTCCTGATTTTGAGGATAAGACTTATCCTGATGAGTTTATAGATTAGTTACATATTGTTAAACGAATTTTTGATATTTGAAATCTAACTATGGAGCAGAAGGTTAAAATTGTTGCAATTAAATTGAGAAAACAAACATCAATATGATGGGAGCATGTTAAGAAACAACGTGCAAGAGAGGGGAAGTTGAAAATTGCGACTTGGGATAAGATGAAGAAATTGTTGCAAAAAAAATTTCTACCTACTCACTACAGGCAGGAGGAGTTTATCGAATATCATAGTGTTAGGCAATGTGAGTTGTTGGTGGAACAGTATATTGAGGAATTTGATTGTCCGCACATGAGGTATGATGTGGCCGACAAAGATGAGCAGACGATGGCTCGATTTTTTGTAGGATTGAGGGTCGAAATTGCGGATGTGGTTCAATTGCAACAATACTGGTCATATGAAGATGTTTGTAGACTAGCTCTGAAAGTCGAAATACAGTGTAAATGGACGAACAGTGGTTCAGGGTCTAGATATCCAAATATATTTCAGAGCAAACCTAGTAGTCAATCCTTAACAACGGCGGCAGCTGTGAGTAAAGGAGAAAAGGGTAAATTGGTAGTCAAGGAAGGACAACATAGTGGGATTGGCAAAGGAACAGCTACGGTTAAGCGATGTTTTAAATGTCAGGGTATTGGGCACTTTGCTACAGACTGTCCAAACAGGCAATTCATGACATTCAGCCTAGAAGTCCTTGAATCGGTGTTTGATGAATATGAAAGGGAATCTGGCAATGTACAGAATGAGAAGGATATTGTGTATGCTGATTTGGGAGAGTCACCTGTGATTAGAATAGTGCTAAGTGTGGCTGCAATAGAAGATGAGTCATGGTTGCGGCATAACATCTTTCATACCCGATGTACTACCAAAGGAAAGGTTTGTAACATGATCACTGATGGCGGTAGTTGTAAGAATGTGGTCTCCATGACAATGGTAGAAAAATTGGGTTTAGAAATAGTTGAGCAACCGCAGCCCTATAAACTATCATGGTTGAAGAAGGGCAACAAAGTGAAAGTCAGCAAATGGTGTCTGATACAGTTTTCGATTGGGAAGAAATATACTGACGAGGTCTGGTGTGATGTTGTTCCTATGGATGCTTGCCATATTCTATTAGGGAAGCTGTGATAGTATGATAGGAGGACGAAACATGATGGGTTTCGGAACACATACACCATCAGCAGGGGTGGCGAGAGTATTACACTGGGTCCTTTGAATTTGAGGAAGGAAACAACGAAAAATTTGCTCTCCAGAGCAGAGTTTGGTGAGGAAACAAGCAAGGCGATTGAAATTTTTACATTGGTTGTTCTGGAACAAAATGCAGACCAGTCCGAGCGTTCTGAGCAAATTACTCCATTGCTGTAGGAATTTGCTGATGTGATACCAGAGGAGATGCCTTTGGGTTTGCCACCTATGAGGGACATCCAGCACTATATAGATTTCGTGCCTGGTGCTATTATTCCTAGTAAGGTAGCCAATCGCATAAGTCCTAAGGAGCATGAGGAGCTACAGCGACAGATACTCGAATTGATGGAAAAAGGGGTTGTTAGGGAAAGTATGAGTCCTTGTGTAGTGCCAGCTTTATTAGTGCCAAAGAAAGATGGGTCTTGGTGAATGTGCATCGATAGTAGGGCGATGAACAAGATAACCATCAAGTACAGGTTTCCGATCCCCCGATTTGATGATTTGATTGACCATTTACATGGGGCATCTGTCTTTTCGAAGATAAATTTGAGGAGCGGATACCACCAAATTCGGGTACGACCGGTTGATGAGTGGAAGACCGCCTTTAAGACGCGAGATAAGCTGTACGAATGGATGATCATGCCATTAGGACTGTCGAACTCGACCAGTACCTTTATGAGATTGATGAATCAGGTGTTTTGTCCATTTGTCGGCCTATTTGTGGTTGCATATTTCGATGACATTTTGATTTATAGTGTCTAGGTTGAGCAGCATTTACAGCACCTGAGGGCAGTCTTTGAGGCGTTAAGGAAACAGAAGCTGTTTGCTAATGCAAAAAAAATGTCACTTTTTGACTAATGATGTGTCAAGCAGTGGCATTCGAATGGATCCTGCAAAGGTGGATGCTATTCTAAATTGGGAGACGTTGATGACAATGTTTGATGTCTGTGGCTTCCATGGGCTGGCATCTTCCTACCGAAGGTTTATTCAAGGTTTCAACTCCATCATTGCACCTTTGACAAAATGTTTGAAAGGGAATAGTTTTGTATGGACTGCAGAGGTAGATTCAGCTTTTCAGTTGCTGAAACAAAAGGTAACCGAAGCTCCTGTATTGGTGTTACTTGATTTTTGTGAAATTTTTTAAGTGCATTGTGATGCTTTAGGAGTGAGTATTGGAGAAGTGTTGAGTCAGCGAGGCAAGAATGTTGCTTTCTTCAGTGAAAAGCCAAATGAGGCAAAGCAGAGGTACTCAACGTATGACAAGGAGTTTTAGACAATTGTGAGGAGTTTGGAACATTGGAGGCATTATTTTCTTTCCAACGAGTTCGTTCTATTCTTTGATCATGAGGCCCTAAAATTCATTAATGGATAGCACAAACTGAAAGCCAAACACGCAAAATGGGTAGAGTTTTTACAAGCTTTCAGTTTTTCCATTCAACACAAGGCAGGCATGCTGAATAGGGTAGCAGATGCACTGAATAGGAGACATGCCTTGTTAAGTACGATGCAAGTCTAGGTATTAGGTTTCGATACATTTTCTGACTTGTACGGTGATGATCCGGAGTTCAGGGGTGTATGGGAGAAGTGGCAGACAAGGCTGCAACAGTTGTTCATGATTCAGGACAGATTTCTTTTTAAGGGGAATCGGTTGTGTGTCCCTGACTGTTGGTTGAGGGCGGCAATTGTTAATGAGCATCATGCTGCCAATTTAGCAGGGCATTTTGGTATTGACAAAATGTTGGCTTTGGTACGTGAGCATTTTTATTGGCCTCAGATGGAGCATGACGTGATTCGTTGCGTTCCGCGATGTAAGGTCTGTCATGTTGCTTAAACCAAGGGAATCAATGCTGGTTTGTATTTGCCCTTGCCTGTGCCTGTGACACCCTGGGAGGATATCAGTGTGGACTTTGTTTTGGGGCTGCCGAGGACACGGAGGAATAAGGATTCAATCATGAAAGTGGTTGATTGATTTTTGAAAATGGCACCTTTTGTTCAGTGCAACAAAACATTTGATATTTCACAGGTTGCTAGACTGTTTTTATAGGCGATTATCAAACTGTATGGGATTCCTAAGTTGATCATGTCTGACAGTCACTTTTGGCGTACTCTCTGGCGATATTTAGGAACCAAACTACAGTTTAGTTCTTCTCACCATGCTCAGACAGATGGGTAGACAGGAGTGGTGAACAAAAGCTTGGGTAATATGTTGTGCAGTTTGCTTGGTGGCAGTCCACGACGGTGGGATTTGGTGTTGCCTTAGGCTGAATTTACATATAACAAGTCAGTGAATCGGACGATAGGGAGAAGTCCATTCGAGATTGTTTATGGGTGCAGTCCAGCCACTCCACTAGACCTTACTCCATTACCGGTTCACAGTCAATTCAGTTTGGATTCAGAGGAACATGCTAAACAGATCAAGGAGTTGCATTCTCAAGTTCATACTCGGATTAACCAGCAAAATTAATAGTATAAATAGTGGATTGATAAGCATCGGAAGAAGGTTATGTTAAAAAAAGGTGATCTGGTTTGGATTTGGCTAAAAAAAAAGAAGTTTCCGCCAGGCAGTTTGGAAAGTTGTAGCCTGGCGCAAATGGACCATTCAAGGTGCTTGAATGAATTAACGACAATGCCTGCAGGATTGACTTGCCGGGCAGGTGCAATGTGTCAGGTACTTTTAATGTTGCTGATTTGTCACCTCATCAGTTATCGAAAGAGGATGATTCGACAGTTGTCGCAGTTGGTGAGGACAAATCTTTTCCTAGTCGGGGAGAGTGATGCAGGGCCAAAACACACTAGTAGAAATCATATGGTCTGAGCTCGGAATGAGCTCAAATTTGACTAATTGATTGGAAACGGCCTAACAGTCAAAACACATGGCAAAGCCATGTGTTGTTGCAGTTTTGGACTATCTGGGATCGTTTGGATGGACTTTTGAGCCCCTTTTTTTTTTTTAATATTTAGAGTTATTTTGGTAATTTTGTTGCTTTTATGTTTGGTTAGGATTAGATCATATTATACTAGTTATTTTTCATATTTGGGAGTTGTTGAATTTTGATTAATTTCGACTATTTATCGTAATACAGAAAATTATACAATTTTTGTAAATTTCTACCATTTTTTATGTTTAGCCTGTTTTTGTGATCTGTTTTGCATCAAGAATTATCTCCCTCTCTTTACTTGTTTTTCAATTTCTCAAGGCATAAGATGCCAAAAGGGGTGCATTAGACAAGAGAAAAAACTAGATAAATAAAATAAGGGAGAAAGTGAATTATTGAAGGCAGGTGTTTATTATGTTGATCGGGAAAAAGAGGAATTTGGAGTGCATGTCTTTACACCTGTTCTTATTTATCCAAATGAGATAGTTCGCATGTAAATTGTACAATTATGATAAACTTTTTGTATTTTTTACTTACTAAAAAATAAATATTAAATTATTTGATATTTGTGAAAGTGAAACACACCTAAAATGGTATAAAAGGGTAAAATAGGTATACATAAAGAAAAGATGTATAAAAATAAAGATTTACAATGTAGGATTCATATTTAGCACATAGAGATGCCGTTACGTATCCAAACAAATCAGTATTTTTAACCTATCGATTTAGGGCATCTCCAATGGTGCACTCATTTAAAGAATGTCTACTAGGGATCCAAGTGTTACACACTTATTTTTAAGCATCTTTATATTTTATACTTTCATTCTTCAATTGTTCACATTATGATTATAAATGAGTCGAGTCAAGTTTGAATCTGTTAGGTTTAGATTTGATTTGTTTATGGTTTTTTAGGTTTGGACTTGAGCTTAAGTTCACACGAGTCTAAATATTGAAGCTTGAGCTTGGCTCGTGAAATATTTGAAAGGCTCATTTATTTATTTTTCTTAAAATTTTTAAAAGTAATAAAAATTATTATATATAATAAATCAAAATAAAAATTATATTTAATAAATAAGTTATATTATATAATATTATTTTATTATAAATAAAATATTTTTTATATATATTTATATAATGCTATAGAGTAGTTAAGTCTTTAGCAGTGAAAGTTAACTGTCCATGAAAAAAATGATTTTTTGTAAATATATTTTATATTATATCCTAAAAAGATAAACTAAATCCTTAGATATTACATCAAATTTATTTATTTTTTTAAATAAAAAAATAGTTATCCATTAACTTTGATAGTTAATGCAGCAATCCATAGAGAGTGCACACACACACATTCTCTCTCTCTCTCTATATATAGATATATTAGTATATATATATATATATATATATATATATATATATATATTGGATTTTTAAGAATCTAACATTTGGTCAGTTTTACGTTTTGGTTCTTAACCTATTGTTTTGGTCATGTTGGTTTTCAAATATATTACTATTGAATAACTTGGTCCTTTGAACCCTATTCTTTAAAACAAACTATTGAAAAGTTCAGTCAACGATTTTTTGACGAAATTAATAGGGGCAAATTCAACACTATACTATCCAATTTGTTAAAAATGAGTATAAACTGAAATTTACCGAGCTAAATTCATGTTTATGACCCAACTAAATCCATTTCTTGCAAAGGCTAAAACAAAAATTTAGCTTAATATAATTTCAATTAATATCTATTTTTGACCAATTGAATGATATAATATTGAATTTGCATTATTAATTTGGTCAGGTGGTTGTTGACTTGGTGTTTTAAAAAAATATGATTAGAAGGACCAAGTTGCCCAATAATAATTTGTTTGAGGACCAATACGTAAAAAAGGGAGTTAAGGACTAAAGTGTAAAACTGACCAAAGGTTAGGTCATTAAATGTCCAATTATATATATATACGGATTTGCTAAGGTGTGCTCCGTAGCGCGCTTTAATGCGCGCTCCAACCGTTACCGTAACGGAATTTTTGCTCCGTTTGGTTGGCTGCATGAGCACTGTAGCAAAAATTCCGTTACGGTAACGGTTGGAGCGT
>JAOXNR010000001.1:952108-972799 GCA_028571225.1 Parsonsia alboflavescens | reverse complement strand
CTTCACTTTTACCCTCCCCCTTCCCCTTCCCCTCAAACTGCTTTTTCATATTCGAAATTGACTTACCGAACAATAAGTTACACCCCACTAGATTTTGAGTACAACTTTCCAATTGTATATTTATTGAGGTAAGATTACGTTATAAGTCTCAGCTTCGGTAAAGGTCCTCTTAGCGTTGTTTTCCAACCAACATCAAACCGTATAAATTACCCTTGATTCTTTTCCCTGATGAATAAAATTTTCAGGAGTAAGGGGTCACCATTGTATTAAACACAATCGAGGATACAAGATTACATAGAATTCCAAGATGAATAAATTAATAAACATTAATTCTGCATTTCGAACCTCTAATCCATGTGATTGTATGGTATTCCTATCTTGATCTGAATGCTAATACTCGAGCAGGATGGTAGGGCATTGAACCATCGATTTGACACTTTAATGAACCTATTTCATCATTTCTATGGAAATTTAGAGGAAAAACTTGTATTTTAGCAATTGTGGAGTGGAAGCACACAATAGGGTCATCATTCTGTTTGGATTTTTGTAGAAATCTCACTGTCCTGTTTAATTGGTATTGTTATCAGAGAAAACAGTTAACTTATCTTGAAAAGATGTAGGCTGCAAAATTGGAAGATGTTTAAAAGGTTATTCAGACACCCAGAAATTACTAAGGAAACATACATACTGGAACAGTGTTTGTAAGCAAAACTTGAGCACACTAGTTGATTCAAAATTGCCATCAAACAACACTGGTTTTAAGGTAAACATCAATCTGATAAATTTCTTGTCACTGTGAAGTTAACTAATATTGACTTGAGTGTTTTTTCTATTGTTGTTGTGCTGTCGTTCTTTGATACTGCCTTTTATTATTCGATACTGAGATAGAAAAGCTCTGCCAACCACGTTAAAAGCATACACCATTATATCTTTTTGTGATGTTAAGCATATTGTTTTCTTTTTTCCTATTATCTAATTTAGAAATACTGCAAGTTTCTTTGTCCTTGTTAAATGGTTTCTTAATATTTCTAATTTTTGATGAATAAAATTTAAATGTGTTTTCTCCTTAAGCTTATTTTTTAGAACATTTTATATTTTGGTTACATTGAACAGTGAAATGTTCAGTGTTTGACTTTCTGTTGTTGAGACTAATGCTTGAGCGTTTTCCTATTATATTTATGTCAATCCTCATTCGTTTTTTCCTTCTTGGCAGACCCCTTGTGGTTTTCAAGCAAGGATTCCGGAGTCGTCAATACTGGTTGGTATTTCCTTGTCTCGAATTTACACATTGAATTTGGATTTCATCAAGAAGCATGATAAAATTCTTTTGTATATCCACTATATGGCTGTGATTAAAGCTTTTTACAATCTGTGGAAATATTTTCCACATTTAGGTATAGACATCACTTTCCTTTTCTTGGGAGCTTTGCCAATTGGATCATTGTTCTAGACTCCGAAATGACAAACTATAGGATATTACAAGGAATACACATAGGAACAATGAGATTGATATGCACCATGTGGTGGAATGGGGTGAAATGGAAAAAGGCACAGTTGCAAACACCCTATGTGACATGTTAATTCTCATTTCAGCATGTAGACTGAGAGGCTGTTCTGTGCCTTATTCCTTGATAATTGATATCAGACATTTTTCAGCTCACATGCTACAATCCCACTTAGTTGATGAGAGTGATTCTTATTCTTCATCCAGACCTGCTAAACCTTTTCCTTCATTGAGCAAGATATTCACAGATAAGATAATCAACATTTTATTGATACAGCTGTTGCAATGAGAATTTATCTTCTCTTTTCACTGTATCTAACTTTTACTTAAGTATAAACACTAGAATGACAATGCAAAAACAAAGAGAAAAAATGAAAAAACCTGAAATCCTACAACTAGAGACTCAATAAATGGATCTCTACCTTTTATCCTGGTACAGATAAAAGGAACCCAGAGGAAAATTTCTTTTAGACTCTACATAAATATCTGAACATAATAACCATTCCAAAGGACAATACCATTCACGAGGACAATTACAAAGTGAGTTTAGCTCCAGAAAGTTGTTTTCTCCAGTTGAAAAGGTTTGGTCCATTACCACCCGGGATTACGAATGTTTAAATTAAAAAAAAAAAGGGAAAATTATTCACTCACAATCTTTATAGTTTTCTGTAGTTTATGAATCAAACTGTTAGCGGTAGCGTAGTGGTATTTTATGAATCACCAAGAAGTTGGAGAGAAGATAATAACATTGATGATTGAGCTACAAAACCTAGTCCTAGAATAAAAAATTGGTGGTTGATTTTGAGTGAAGTGATTTGTTTTTGATAATGGAGATACTGCTTATAAAGATTCATGCAATCCATTTTTGTCTTTGTATTCTTCATTATACAAATTTGGATGAAATCCATATTTTGCTCTGGCGGTGGAAATCCATGGAAGACCATGAACAATCCACGAGGAACTTTTATATTGCTATAAACAAGAAGCTCCAATGGGTCTAGAAACCATAGCATAGCATATACTGGATGGTGTGCGTGTTCCCAGTGTTAAATTACATAAAAAAGAGATTGGATAAGAATAAATGCAAATTCATCAATTGGGATATTAAAAACAAGAGAGTGTTTACAAGTATTTGATATCTACAAAGACAAGGTTTGTATCCAATCTGGAAATTTGATCTAATCATTGATTACTCAACATTGCTTTCTAATCATTTCATCTTCTTTTGGGGGTAGTACCTGATCTATTCTTTCAATATTTTCATATACTTCTATTTGTGCATGGAAGGGGATTGCTGAAGGTTTAAGGTCACTGGCACTATAAGCAACCAGGCACTGTTGTGGAAATCCTTTGCTAAATATTTTTATGCAGCAGTTCTTGTTCACAAGTGATAAAAGATGCATTTTCTTTTGTATATGGTGTGCTCTTGGTCGCTCAAATCTGTTTGATTTTGTATCTTGTTGAAGTCATATGTTCTATTCCTTTTGGCAGTCTGGCTGAGTGTTCTGATATCTGTAATTTAATTGGAGATGGGGATGATGGACCCTGATTTTTGATGGCGTGTCTGCTGTGCTGTGTGGCATTATGGAGGTTTGAGCTTGCCTATAATTGTTCAGAATTTAGCTTTTAGTTTTTCTGAAGTAGAGAGCCCACTTGCTTTCACCAAGAAACTGTTTCTGTTCTATTGGAAGTATAATGATCCAAATTATGTCTTCCAATCCATTCCTGCTGCGGAGTATTGTTGGTTTTTGTTTTTGTAGTCTTGCATCTTGAGTTTCCCCAGCTTAGCGCTCTCTCCCTCTCTCTATGTATATGTATGTACCATCCTTGTGTGGCTTGGACGCATAAGCTCCAGCCTCCAAGGGCAGGGCTCTGATAGGCTAGGCTCCACACCTGACCTTTTAGGTTTGGAGCATTTCTATTTTTGGTCGTTATAATGTGTTGTTTCACTTCCATTATTTATGCCTTATTATTACTGAAAATTTCCGATGAATGGGACTAAAAGAATACTGTAAATAGTAGTACCACCGTAAATTTTATTTTTTGAACATTTAAAACAAATAAGTTTTTTTAAAAAATTCATATGCACATGTATATATAAAAATGTTAGAAAGATTAACAAAGTTGAAGTGTTTTTTTTTTATATGTATTTAAATAGTTAATACAAGATCAACTTTATAAAATCATTACTTATCTTAAATTACATTGTTCTTTACGGTATAAAGTGTATTAGTGCACTATACGGAGTGTAATGTTAAGATTTTAACAATTAATGTGAACGGTTAATTTTTTTTATTTTAAAAAAATAAATTTGATTTAATACTTATTGATTTAGTTTATTTTTTTAAAATATAATATATAAAATAGATTTATAAAAAATAATTTTTTAAAATTAAATTAGATATTGATCAAGATTTCATTGAGTATTCTGTATGGAGTATATTAGTGCAATCTATTGCATTATTTTATATAAGAATATTTTTTAATTATAAGAGAGTTACTATATTAGTGTACTCGAGATCTTTTTAGTGTACAAATAAAAAATGATCATTTGTTCCAAACAAATTAAGTATGTATTGGTAGATGAAATGTTTTATTTACTAAAGTTGAAGTGCATTTATGTATATTTAAATAGGCAATATAAGATCATTACATATTTTGAGTTTCATAATATATATCGGATTTGCTAAGGCGCGCTCCAATCGTTACCATAATGGAATTTTTGCTTTGCTTGGTTGGTTGCATGAGCACTGTAGTAAAAATTCTGTTACGATAATGATTGGAGTGCATATTAAGGCGTGCTTCAGAACGTGCCTTAGTAAAACCGAGTATATATATATTGATGGAGAAGAACTTTTTATTATAAGAGAGTTATTATATCAGTGGGCTCATGAGTTTTTTAGTATACAAATAAAAAATGATCATTTGTTCAAAAAAAAATTAAGCATAAATATGTATTAGTAGATGTAGAGCTTTATTTACTAAAGATAAAGTATGAGTTAAAAAAGGGCTTTGATTAGATTTGCTTAAATAAAGGCTTTTTGCCCTTCAGCATTTTAACTTGTGTCAAACTCAAACATGTACCTTTTCAATTATTATTATCATTTCTAGAACAAGTTATTTTTAACTAATTAGAGATTAAAGATTTAATATTTATTTTTCTAAATAACTATTTTTACTACTTAGAGACACTAAATTATTTTTATTTTTGTTATTTTAGAATAAAAATGTTAGATTAATAAACTAAACATAAATTATCATAGAGCTGGCATCTTCCATAATCATCTAAAAAAGCACTAAATGTTGTTCCTATAAATCCTGTTGGAGAAAAAAAATTTTAATATATAAAAAAATGTTTTAAATTTATTTTTTCAGGTATGAATTGTTCATCCCCTGTGAACTTGTCAGATTAGATAAGATGGAGAAATGAATGAGACTGCAAGAGGGCATGTTATTAATTTTCTGTCTTTTTCTTTCATATTTAGCGGCTGGGAATTGGGATTGAGTATTGAGAGTGAATTGGAATCGTCTCCCATCGTCATGGTTTCTTCATCTTCATCATCATAATAAACGTTAAATCCCATACTTGGGCAATGGACGGAGGAGGTACTCGTTACAGTGTTTGGAGGATGTGGAACACATACACCATGGGGGTGATGTTGCTCATATTTACATTCCATTTGGTGAGATGGTTGCTAACCCGTTTTCGCATCTGCTCCTCGCTCCGGTGGTTCCGGATTTTGCCCACCAATACCTCTCGGGTTCCCAACCTTCCGTCTTCATCTTCATCTTCACTTGCACAACCCTCGCTCCGGTATGCTGCTTTTTGCTCTTTCGTCTTGTTGCTTCTTGTTCTTATCTGTAGTTTATTGATTTCATTCTTTACACGGAAAAAATGCTCTAGTAGTTGGTAGTTTCCATCATGTCCTATGGCTGTGAGTGGCTTTTTTTTTTTTTTTTTTCCTCTTTTTTCTTTGGTTTTATGTCGGGGGAGGGGGTGACTGTTGTATCCTCCTTTGAGTAAATTGCCCAGCTGCATCAGTACTAGAGCAGCGTAATTTAATTCGTGGAATATGCATAATTTAGGATTTTGGAGTAAGCCTAGTTTAGTTTTCTCTTCAGATTTTGTTAAAAGGATCAAGAAAGAAACTGTGACGTCATAGAATTAATACCACAAAAGAATTTTAAAGAAAAGAAAAGCATAATACTGATTCCTTTAATTAATGGGTAGCCCTTCTCTTGATACTGGGAATTCTCATTTCAGGACAATTTCTACCATTTTATCTGACTCGGACCTGAAGCTGCTACTTGAGGATTTGAACCATGAGAAGCTTGATGAAAATGAGGAATGCCAAGATCTTATTGAGAGAAGAAATGAACTTCTTTCTTACTCAGCTATGTGTTACAAGCCTAAGGTAGCTTTCTGCTTGTCTGTGCATTCTATTGTATGTATTTTTAACTATTTCTGGATTACTTCTTTGGAGCAATTTGGTTATTGTTATCATGTTTGATAGAGTTTACCAAATTCTCAAGTTTTTCTATATATCTTCCTGAACTTGTCAGTTTCCAAAATGGTTCCTGCTACAAAAACAAACACCATGATTGTGGTTTGAGTTTCTAGAACTCTGAAATGTAACATTCTTCTGCATGGCAGGATGAGCCTTTGAAATACCTGAGTTCTACAGTTTTTGAGAATTGCTCCCCTGAGCTGCTTAGAGATTTTTACGTGGACAATCATTATCGTAAAACTTGGGACAAAACACTCATTGAGTATCAGCAGTTGCAAGTGGAGGAAAGCACTGGAACTGAAATTGGTCGACTGGTAAAAAAGTTCCCCTTCTTGACTTTAAGAGAGTATGTATTAGTTTGGAGAATGTGGCAAGACAATGAAGGAGCCTTCTATTGTCTTAGTAAGGTATTTGAGAATTTTTCTTCCATGTCTCATCTCTCCTCTATATTCTATAACCATCTCTGTGTCTGGGATGTAATTATTTATTTATCAATATGTATCTAAATGTGACTAGCCAATCATTATTGCCTTTTCATTTTACATATTCTAATCATTCAGGGTTGCGAGCATCCCTCTGCTCCAAAACTGAAGAAGTATGTACGTGTGGCATTCTTTAAGTCTGGCTGGAGAATTAGAAAAGGCAGGTATCAATATTTTCTCTGTATTTTTTTCCTGGTAGGTGGTGATAGTGTCTCTTTCAAAAACTTACAATAGTATTAAAATCTGAAAATATTTTCTAAAGTTAGTGCATAAGCTTACAATAGTATTAAAAACTGAAAATATTTTCAAAAGTTAGTGCATTGTCTGAATTTTTGCTTCTTTCTGGAAGATAACTGTAAATACATACATTTATCATGCATGTATCAAATGTATGGAAAAAAAAGGTGTCAAACAATATGGTGCAATTGGGATAACATTATGTATGAGTGGAATGTTGAAAACATTTTGGTTTTTTTTTTTTTCTTTCAAAATTTAGTCCAATTTTCTATAGTGAACTGGAAGGTGGCTGATTCAGAAATAGGGTTAGCACATTCAGTAAATGCCTTCTCTCCTTCAATTCAACATATTCACGGTTAACATTTGTCTATCAATAGCCTCCCCCCCACCACCACACACACACTCGAACACACACTTCCTCCTCAGGTTTAAGTAACCAAGCCCAAACTGTATTCCTGAGTTATGGGATGTTTCCTTTTCGTGGTTGCCTAGCAAAAAGGAACATATGACAGGAATTAATACATGACCTTCACAAGTACACCTCCTACCCCAATCCCTGCTAAACAAAAGAGGAGGGTACACAGAGTAGAAACCTGTTAGCATTAGCTGCAACGAATCTTAAGTTCAGGTCATGGTACATTTTATCTCTGAGGTACTTTAAATTTCAAAACTTTATTTCTGTTTTAATTGACCTCAGCTCTGCTTCCTACTTTTGCCCTTTTTTTTTCCTCTTCTGAATTCCTCTGGTTTTGGTGATTTTGTATTGAATTTAGCACATTATTCTGTAATTTTTCATAATTATAAATTGATTTTTTTATTGCATTTAAGTTTTAGGCCGAATCATTTCAAGCATGTTGATCTTTGGATTCAAGTTTTATGCTTGAATTCTTCTAATCGAGTCTGGGCGCCCCTTTTTTTGAGTAGCTGGTAGAAATGCATGTGAAATCAAAATGGTGCACCAAGAAGATGCTGGTCTGAGTGTAGAGCTAACGAAGCTGGCATTTGCAAAGGGAATTTGGAGTTACATATGCAGGATGAATAATGCACTTCGCAGATACACCCCAGAAATGCCTTCAGTATTGGGTGTAACCATTCAAAAGGTAGGACTATCTTGTGCGTTTTCACAAGCTGTTTTCTTGGTCTTTTGCTGAGGTTCTTGTCATGGAAACTAGAGATATTGGATATTCATATAGATGATACAAGACAACTTGGTTTCTTATCACACAAACAAAAGTTTACAAAACTATCCTTCTCCTAGCCTCATTGTTTTGAAGCATTCCTTCTTTGAAGGCAATGGCCAAAGAACAGCATTTGAGCTTTAGATTTGACCGTCTTTCCAAACTATTATTGGCTAAGTTGTCTGTTATGGACCATGACTTTTTTATTGTCCTGGATGGCACTTTATGAGGTTTTATTGCTTGAGCTACAGGTTTGGGATTGACTTTTATGAGGTTGGGATTTGTTAACTTTAGGGGTAAGCTTTGGCGTTCCCTTGCATTTATTGTAGCCTCTAGGCAGTCAATGAATCTTAATTGTCCAAGCCACTGGCTTTATAGACTCTGATTGGATAACTATTTCTCATTTGATCTTTGATATGTGTGTTACAGTTCCCTCCTGGAATGGATCCCATTGGGGACATTACATACACAGCTAATCGAGGGATGAGGATGCCCAGTACTACGATTTGCCATCAAGGAGCTTCTGAAAGTGGTATGAGGGTCTCAAAGAGGCTTTCAAAAGAGTTAATAAAGAATGGGTTGATTCTCATTGGGGGTGTAATCTGCTTGTGTCGAGGTCATTCCAGTTTGGGTGCAAAGGTTGCAATGGCATACATCTTAACCAGGCTAAGAAAGCATGATGGTTTGTCGAGGCAAAACAGGCCAGCTTAATCCGTTGTGATGGATCATTTGGGTCCTAGAGTTTACTGGCACCAACAATAATATTTCATATGGGACGTGAAGTATGCAAAATCAGGAGCTGCACTGATGATGTTGTCACCATAGGCTTCGGCTGGTACAAATGATTATTTGGAAATACAACTACTATTGAAGATGCTAAAAGGTGATGTCCTCTTGCACTGGCAGGCATGGGCTTTGTCTTCTTCCTGGAGGTGAAGATTTGCTTCTGTGCCAAGAAGTCCGCGGAAATCACAACATTATCTATTTTGGAGGATTTTTTTCCTTCTTGAATTTATTAAAAGTTTGGATTATTGATAATGTGATTGATGGGTTTTAAAGTTGGGTATGTAAATGTAATAAATGTTGTCGGAAAAGGTTTACAAAACAAAAAGGTAAGATTGAGTAATTCACTTATCTCCAAATGTGTAAGTGATAACTATTTTAAAACAAAAACCTCCGTCTTAAGAGAGAATATGTTCATTCTTCTCCATAAGTTTACTTGAAAAACACAATTCAATAATTTATTTTTGACATATTTGTCTTAGAAATAAAAGTTAGAAGTATTGTTTAGGTAATAAAATAATTAAAATGAGTGAACAGATTCAAAGTCTTCCCCGCATTTAGTGCAACACATTCGGCAATGGGTAGATCAATGTTAGAATATTGATCCATGAAACGCTCTTTGTTGATTCTTCATCAAAATCCTCATCTTGATATCTGTCTATTTTTCATCTATTATAATATCCTATGTTATTACCAAGTGTATATATGTATATTTTTTCCTTTCTAGATCAAAGCTGTTATTCTTTTACCCATGTAAGTCAGTTTGTTATGGAAGGAGGGCTCCCTATCAATTAATCCCTCATCTTGGATTCTTACTGTGCATGTTATGCTACAACAACAATGACGAGAGAGGTGCTGCTACCACGACACACCTTGCTTTTGATTCTCCTCAACTCCTTTAGTATGACATTTGTTTTCTCCAAAACCAATTCTCGTGATGGTATACTTTTCATTTTTATCTCTCTTTTTATGATTAATGTTATTCTTTATTTTCTTTTTCTCATTTTTAAACCGCATTATTTAGAATGGAACAATCATCTTTATCATCAAAACAATTGTCTTCAACAATAAAAATTTCAAAGGACATGATTAATTTTCATTGCAACTTATCATGATCTTGTGAACTTACGTGTTGTTAGGTTTGACAAAAATCCTTTATCAATCTTTTAAAAGAACTTATATATGATAAAGTTTTTTTTTTCTTTTTTAACTTGCATATTTATATATCAATAGGATTTTTTATTTTATTTTATTTTAGGATTTGCACTTTCACAATATATTTTTCAACTAGTTCGATTGAATTGATTTTCTGATCTGTCAAACAATTCATTTCAAGGTTCAATTTTGTACTTAAAACACTATGTAAATTAAATGAGATAATTTATAAAAAAAATTGTTCGAATTCAATTCAACTCGACTTTATTGAGTTTGAGTCTAACTTTCTCAAATTATGCCAAGCTCAATCATACATTATTTGGGAAGTTTGCTATTGTTACTGCTAATAATAATATAGGAAAATGATGTAAAATGCATTAATATAGTATATAAAGATTGCAACCATGTATATTTATTTGATTAACACATAATTAATTCTACATAAATATATCTTATAATATTTTCCTATAAATAAATATATATATATATTTATTGGGTTGAACTATACTATTTGACAATTAAATTTCTGACCCCTTGTTATTTATAAGAAATAACAACAATGACATTTTGTTTTTTAAAAAATAAAAAATTATTGAAAATTTAAAAGGCAACAAAATGGAAGTCGTTAAAGTACTGCAATCATTTTATTGTTATGCAGTGCGGTTTTTAATTTTGATGTTTAGACTCAGCCGAATCCCAATCCCTACTCTAACCCCTATTTCGAAAAGCTAAGAAGAATATATTGTTGATCTGAATTTATGTTTTGTAGATTTCCACTTGACTTGGCTTAGCATATCATATAACTGGACTGTATTTGTTACTGCTTAATTAAATTAGAATGATTACTTTAAAATTTAATACTCCTTCATCACTAAATATAAATCATCCAAACTAATTATAAGTCATTATTATTAATAAATTAAATATTTAAATATATTTTTTCTATATTATCCCTCTAATGATATACTCATTAAATAGTATTGTCATATTTTTGAAATGTTATAAGAGGACATTTAAAAAAAATAAATAATAACCTTAATGATCTATATTTAGTGATGAAGGAAGTAAGAAAATTTGTAATGTTGTGTCAAATTGAAGTTTTAGTAAATATATTAAGTTAAAATTACATTTATTAGCTGTATTACAAAAAAAATTAAGAATTTTCCAGAAAAAAAAGAATATAAAGTTGAGTAAGTAATTTTGCTTATAAAGTTAGAATTTTTTTAGTTTTATTCAAAGAGAAAAAAAATGAAGATTTTTTAATTTTTGCTCCCTGATTTTCATCGAGATCATTCAGCCGCAGCCATACCCGGAATTCTTTTATCTAAACTCATGCCAGAAGAAACTTCTCTTTTGCTTTGATTATCCCTCAGACATTGACGATCGATATGTTTTGGATTTTTTCTTTCTTGAGTCTTGCCCTTTCTTTAATCTTGACCTCTTGCCTGGATTTTTGTTCATGGAATTTTGTTTGAACATTTTGGAAAAATTAGTGATCTTGTTTTATTATTTCTTCTACTAGTCCCATGAATTCTAATATGTCACATGATGGCCTGGCAGTCTCTGCTCTCAACGTCATGTTTGGCAGCATGAATTCTCCGTCCCGACTGAACGGCTGGAAATCAAGTGGAGGTGACCCTTGTGATGAATCATGGGAGGGAATCAAATGCTCTGGCTCTAGCGTCACTGAAATGTACACACTATACCACCACGTCATGATGTTTCTTGTTTTGCTTCTTTGTGCTATGGTGAACTGTGTTTATCTAGCAGATTAGAACAAAATGAGATATCAGGACATTAATTTTGTGATGCGTTTGTTTGGCAGTGACCTTTCGGGCTTGGGACTCACTGGATCAATGGGTTACCAGCTTTCAAGCTTGACATCTGTCGCTTACTTGTGAGGCTCCCGTAGCTCTTGTGATACTGGCCAAACAAAAAAGAGAAAATATTTCTTGAGTATCTTTCGATCTTCTTGTATAATTTGAACTCACAAGGAATTGATTTGTTCGTCATAGTACAGTGACTTAAGTAAAAACAACCTCAACGGTGATGTACCATATCAACTACCTCCGAAAGCACAACACCTGTAAGTTGCCAAAAGACATTCACACTTTCAGGGACTTAGTTTTTCTAGTCATTTTGCTATCCATGATGACTATTTTCTGTTTTACATGTCAAAATGCACCTTATGTTGTCTTGAGCGCCTCCTGGCATTATTTCTTTTGGTAAACATTTGTTTATATAAAGAGAAAAAACACATGAAATAGTTTTTTGCTTTAAGGCCTGTGACCTGCTTATTTTATCCTCGTAAGAGAGCCTTTTCTAAATCAGTCTTAAGAATTTCACTTTTTAAATTTGTTTTCATGTTGCCTTATAATAGTTTGAAGTTGAACAAATGCAGTGACATTTAAAGAAAATTGATTTCTCACAAAGAAGACACGATGGGTAACATGTTGTGAATTAGGAATTGATAATAGCATCGTTCTAAGCTTTGTTGGCCATAAAGTAACTTGAAATACTAAGAGGCAAAAAAGTTTTGATATCATGGTTGTTGTGAATCCCACATTGGGTATCTAAAAGGACATATTGTAGCATATAAGGACTTAGGCAATCCTCCTTTCTTAAGCTGGTTTTAGGGATTGAGTTAGGTCTAAATCTATATTTTAACAATCTTATCGAAAGAACTAGTCTATCATACATTCTAGAAGTACTTTTTGCTTAAGATTCTTGTCATTGTCGAACTAAAAGAGTTTATCCACTCTATTTAACAGAAGGATACATTACCAAAAGTATTTAAGGCATACTGGATCACCCCAGGGTGTTCTTGAAATAACCAGAAACATAATACATGTTTGCTCTGTACTCTGTAGAGATCTTTCCGGGAATGGACTCACTGGTTCTGTGCCATACTCAATTTCTCAGATGACAGATCTTAAATATCTGTAAGTGTGTTGTCCTTTTTGTTCCTGCTTACCTCTTATCAGGCTTTCCACCCAACTGTCCAGAAAAGAAAAGGACAAAATTGAATTCAAGAATAACCTTGGCTTTCAGCTTCTCATAAATAGGCTAATTTTTGCCTTGATTTTATGGTTTATGCAGAAATCTCAATCATAATAAACTCAATGGAATGTTGAATGACATCTTTGGACAACTTTCCAAACTTGAGGAAATGTAAGTATTAACTCTAAGCATCTTGGACCTCGTTTTCTGTCTTCCTCTTTTGTGGCATTGATTTCACGTTTTAGCTAAAAGAAAATTTTTGGTGCACCTTTGGTTTGATAATGATCGGGGTTTCTTCTCTTTCCTTTCTATTCCATTTTATGAAGGTTTATCCTATTTGATGTCTTCTGCCAGTTTGTTTGGGCACCTAAACGAATTGAGGGTTAAAAAGGGTTGTGGTCTTCAGTTTCATAAACTAGAATGATCCGGTAGGATAGAGCACTCCATCAATATTACTATCGATGTTAACACTGTTCTCTCTCTCAAGTATGTGTGCTTGGATATGATGCGTGGGGTTTATTAGCAAGAGTTTTGTTAACTACTCAATTATGTTTTATGTAGGGATCTCTCCTTCAATTCAATGACAGGCAATTTGCCTCGGAGCTTTAGGAACCTCTCTGCCCTCAGCATATTGTAAGTACTGAATTAAACTACTTTTAGAACCGAACTTATGAATTTTATGAAGCTCACAGTACATTGTGTCTATAGGCATTTGCAGAACAATCGGTTTACTGGTTCTATAAATGTCCTCGCAGATTTACCCCTTGATGATTTGTAAGTTGACAAACTATTCAAGCTAAGTTTACTAGAGGTGTGGTCGTACCATTAATGTGAAATATATATGGTACATTTTCATATTTCTGTCTGTGGTTATGTAACTACTTTTAGTTTTGTTTTCCTTGGTAAAGCACCGTTTGAACAAGTACAATTATGTGGTCTGGATCTCTATTTATGCCATTAATTTGGAGCATAACTTGTTCCATGATGTATTTTGGAGGAGCAATGAAATTTGATTTAGCTGACCAACTCTTTAATTAGAAATTTAGAAGAGTCAGCAACATATTCTTGTGCAGCTTTTTACATCAATAATTCAACTTTCTGTCTGAATTGAACCATTGTCTTCTTTGTTAGTTTTTCTGGACATTCTGCAAACAAAGTCTAGCTATCTTCTCTATATTAATAAATTGAGATAAAAATTATAATTGTTCATGCTATGTGATAAAGAGTTGGAATTGTAGAATGGATATGATGGCTAAGGAATTTCCCGAGCCAAATATGAAATGTATGAGTCTTGATATCTTCATCAAAGTAACAAAAGTTGTTTTACATAATATATAACAATTTGTTGATTGAAATGCTTGGCAGGAATGTGGCAAACAATCGATTCACGGGCTGGATTCCGGATGACTTGGAAAACATTGACAATCTAGAGTGAGTTTTTATCAGAAATTGCATGGTGAAAATGCTTGGTCTTTCTCTCTTCCTAACTTTTAAATTCCTTTGAAGGACTGGAGGAAATTCTTGGTCTTCTGGGCCTGCTCCCCCCCCACCTCCCGGTCAAAAAAGTAATCCTCACCCTTCAAATGAAGATACTAAAGAATCTAGGGGTTTGAGTGGAGCAGCTATTGCTGGAATAGTTCTGGGTATTCTGGTGGTAATTGGCATCATAATTGCTTTACTCTCACGAAGATCATCCTCTCCTTCATCACATTTTCTAGAAGAAGATAATCTTAGCCAGCACAGACCGTTTACCCCAATGGCATCTCAGGAGTTATCTTTTGACTTGCCTACTGATACACACAAGAACATTTTTGGTCAGAGATTCTCCCCTTTTGTCTCTATCACTCTTCCTCCACAACTTACTCTCTTGATTCAAATTATCATTCTCCACTACCTCAAAACAAACAAGCTAAATGAAGAAATTGACCAGGATTAAAAATGTTATGGTTCAGCTGGCACAGAGTTAAGAAATTGCTTAGATAATGGTTAAAGATTCCTGAAAAAATTTATATGGAAATGTCTACAAACTGGAACTGATATTCTATCCATCGTTTAGTAGAGAATAAAAATTCTGTTGCTGCACCTGATTGATTTTTGTCCTACTTTATGGGTGAATATTTTTGTATTCCTTAACAATTTTTAAACTGCTGTCAGTATTGATTACCTGCAGGCTAGTCAATTTCAAGTATGGTATTTCGGCTTTACTATGTGACAAGTTTTGTTACATTTGGGAAGGTTGTGAATCTATGATATAGTCTTTTCTGTTGTCTCTGTAACTTCTATTAATGGGGAAAGTCCTGAATATGAGAACCATAGCAGTGTTGCTCTCCTGTAACGAACCAACAACTGCTCAAGATATACAGATGTTGACTAAAAACAATTTGACATGCAACTCTAATGATCAAGATCATCATTAGTATATTAAGGACACTTCCATCTAGGGGAAAAATATAGTGTATGAGAAAGCATCTTAGTCAAAAATACAACTTAATGTCTGCTAGCAATTTTACCTATTCTAGTTAACTTTTCACTTTCAACATTACTTTTAAAGATCAAAAGAATTTCCTTTGCTGTTCATTCCTAAGTACTCACAGAATTTGAGAAAATTTGTTCCCTTCCCCTCTTTCCAACATAACTGACCACATCTGATGAACAGATTTCAACACACAATGTTTAAACCAGTTGGTCCAGGAAACCCACATCATCTTCCACATACTAATTTAGTTATAGTTGGGAGAGCACAGAAGTAAAAGATGATCTATTCATCCTAATGAGTACTGAAAGAAAAGAGATGCTTTGGGAATTTTCTGTCTTCATTCACAAAGAAATTACAAATATTTAATATATACATAACTTTAGGTTATCAAAATCAGTATCCAAATCAATCTAAAATCCACTGTAACCTATGGTAATCCTATACAAGTATAATCTTAATATACTTTAAAACTCACCCTCAAATTCAAGTTGATCTCTAGTTCTGACTTGTCCTGTAGAGATTCACTTCTCTTGAATACTTTTGGAATGAAGGGCAAGATCAGAAATAATATGAAGCATAGACTAATTATCAAACCGGAGCTTAGTTAACTTAAGCTCAACTTTTCCTAACAACGGTCGCAACCATGTAATTTCAAATGCAGATTGAGCCATTTCCTTGTACTTGGATTACTTGATTTGCAAATAACATGTTGTTTGTCTTTTAAGACATTAAGTTTCCCCCAACCTAAACAGATTATTCAATCATAGTTGCTTCATTAGTCTTGGATCCTCCCTGATGTTCATTTGAGAAACATTCAGTGTCAGTATATCAAAGAATTATTATATACCCAACCAAGTCTTGGAGCTTATTTCAAATAAAGAAGAATATGCTCAATCTAATTTTAATGATCCGCCGAGGGAGAAACCATGAACTGACATACAACACTCATGGAATACACATTATCAAGAAGAGTTCTTGTATGGTAATTGAGCTCCCCACAAATAACCAATATCTCTCAAGATCTTCAAATAATTCACTGTTGTCTTTTTTGAGTTTTTAAGCCAGGAGTCATTTGTTACGGTTAGCTCCCGATTTTCCTGTTTCTTGAGATAAGTCACGGACATACTTCCTGTGCGATAAAAATACCTTCTTGCTCTGCACCACCCCAATCTTCCAGAAATACTTCAACTCTCCTGAAACTTATATTTAGAATTGAGTATGTAGGGAAAAGCTTTAATGGATGAGATGCCTCTTGTGTTGGTTATAGTAATGATAATATCATCAACATACAAGATAAGGAGAATAAGATCGGCCTCAGAGTCTCTATAGTATACATGATGATCACACATTTGATTTACTGCGTTCCAATATTCAGAATAACTCCACTAAATTTCCAAAAGATAGTCCAAAGACTCTGTTTCAGACCATAAATAGATTTTCAAAGGTGATAACCTTCCCATACTCCCTCTAAGCAACAAAACCAAGTGGATGCTCCATGTAAACCTACTCTTATAAGTCACCATGGAGAAATGTATTCTTAATATCAAGTTGATGTAAAAACCATGAACGGAAACCATAGAGATAAATAGACAAACAGACGTTAGCTTTGCGACAGGAGACAAAATGTTAGAATAATTGTGCTTCATATGTTTGAGCCCATCTTCTAAGCACCAAGTGAGCTTTAAGCCAGGCTACAGATCCTTCAAGATATACCTTTTATGGAAAATTCCCACTTGCATCCAATAACATTTTTCTCAGTAGGTAAGTTAACTAAGTCCCAAGTACTATCACCATCAAGGGCGTTCATCTCTTTTATCCTTCAGGCCATCTAGCATGGACTAGAGCTACAAGAGCAATATAATTGAGAGAAGTAACAGAAGAAATGGATGACAATAGGTGAGCACATAAAACAATAGAAGAAATGTAATAAGTTCATTATTGTTTACCTTTTAGCACAATAAGAAGATCAAAATCACTTGAAACACTTGTTTCAATATTTGACAACGAAGAAGACAATGGAGGGCATGGAGCCTCTTCTATTTTGGAATAGATTTGCATATTGGGTGACTGGGTATGGATAGGAGTAGTTGTTACTTGGGGAGAAGAAAATGTTAGTGTATAGACTAAAAGGTCATCTTTCTCTCTTTCACTCAGATACAAGCTAGAAAAAACAGAATATATAGAGAGATTGTGACATGAATGGACATAAAACAGTGATCAAGATCAGGATAAAAACACCGATAGCCTTTCTGAACACAAACTAAAGAGATTTAGAGTCTAAGTTTGTCACATAAGGATGAATATCATGAATAAAACATGCACTCCCAAATGTCTAGTCGGAAGCAATGGTTTTGGTAGGAAATAAAACACTGTAAGCAGTCACATTTTTGAGAACTGAGAAGGGCATATGATTACTTAGTATAAGCAGTCACACTTTTGGAAAAAAGTTGTGGAAATAATATGAGCCGAAAAAATGCCTTGAGACACTCATTTGAAATAAGTGTGTTTGAGTGGTTTCTAAAAGGTGCTTTTTTCTCCATTCTGCTACTCTTTGTTGTAATGGTTTATCAACAAAGGTTGTTTTACAAAGAATACTATGTTGAGTTATGTAAGATTGAAAAGTATGAAGCAAGAATTCCTTCTTGTCCCTCAACGTTTGGACAGATACATTAATGTCATTTTTCTTGAAATGTAACCAAGTACCTCTTGAATAATCATCAAGATAAATAATAAAATACTTAAAACTAGTTTTGAAACAATAGGGTAAGGATCGCAACCATCAGAGTGAACCAATTCAAAAATGGGATAACTAACCATTTTGTTAATTTAGGACTTGACGAACCACAAGATTCTCAAGCTAAAAGAGAATTTTCCGAAATTGGGGACACATTATCATTACATGATTTTGTTGTGCTTGATAATTCTTGTGATATTATTTACCATTGAATCTTTTCATCTGTTACAGGGATGAAATCATTGGATTCCTCTTCCTCAATGGAAACCAAAACCTTGCAGGCATCCTCTCCAACGGGTTGCTGGACTGGAAAATCTTTGCTAGCATCTCCTTCCATGGATTTCAAGTCTGGAAAGGCATTGCAAGAATCTCCTTCTATGGCTCTTAGGGCCCCATCATCAGATCATCTTAGATCCTTCAATGAAAATGAAGTTGCAAATCATGGTAATGTCAATAAGAGCAGTTCAGTTCATGTTACATGTTATTCTCTGATGGATTTACAGACTGCCACTGGTAATTTTGCAATTGGTCGTCTTCTTGGTGAGGGATCAGTTGGTCGAGTCTATAGGGCAAAGTATGCTGATGGGAAGGTGCGCACTGGTCCAGTCATCTCAAATAACTATACTTATGGTTTTCTGCTTATATATATGTACCCTGAAGATTGTTTCTTTCTGGATAATGTCTTACGGTAAAAATTATTATTCTGTTAAGCTTTGACACATTGATTATGGAGGTATTAAATAGTCAGAACTAACAGGAAAAAAGAAGAAAGTTAAACTGTATTGGAACTTAAGAAATTGAAGACCTGTCAATTTAGTTGTTTGGTGGATAAACAATGTTACTGGTGAAAATGCCCTCTTATCGGAACACAAAATTTCTTCAAATAAGACAATTATTTGGGAAGGAGGTATTAGTGATATTAGAGTTGACTTGTTATACAAGATGGCACTAGGCATAATTCAGAATCGAAGCTCCAAATTTTCTTAAATTCTGTTAGAGTATTCCTCTTTTGGTATATATGGTCATAGTATTTTTCCTCAAACATTAGCATTTCTTTTTAATCTGTGCTCCAAAATAATATGCTTGAATTCTTTTAATTCACATATCATATGGATTTTCAGGACATTAGTATAGGGATGATAAATGAATTATATCTTTGTTTTGGATTTTTCAGGAACTGGTGGTGAAAAAAATAGATTCCTTACTTTTCCAAGCTTTGCAAGGAGGAGAATTTGTGCAAATAGTTTCAAATGTTTCCAAGCTCTGCCATACTAATATTGCAGAACTGGCTGGCTATTGTTCGGAACAGGGACAGAACATGCTAGTGTATGAGTATTTCAAGAATGGCTCACTTCATGGGTTCTTACATCTGTCAGATAACTTCAGCAAACCTCTAACCTGGAATACCAGAGTCAGAATTGCTCTAGGCACTGCCCATGCTCTTGAGTGAGTTTTGTTGCTTTCTATTAGAGTTCTTTACTGCATGAGCCTTTCCTTTGGGTCAAATTTCTATATCACGTGGAGTTGATTTCACTGAGATTTTTAGATATACCCATATTTGAAATCAAACTAAAGTAATTGAAAAATTAAAAAAGTTTTATGACTACCTATATGGACCAGTTCCTTTTACTTCAGTAAAAGTATGGTTTACCATAATAATAATAATGTGTTATGAACTATGTTTTACATGTAAAGAACTTATAATCTTGTCACAAACTTTATGTACTTCCCCATTGTTCTGTCTTAGACATTGTAAAAGTGGCCAAGAAATTCAGAGGTCCTTTGGAAGTTCTTTTAGAATGTTGCATGTGCAGTCTTATTGTATCTTGTTTGCCAGTAGAACATAAAAAAGAAGTTGCTTTTGAATTGGGCATGCAATAGTTACCGGATGCAATTTTCATTTTATTTTTTTCATTTCTACTAAAAAGAAGTTGCCTTGATCATTATGGGAACTATTGAAATTGAAAAATTCTTTTGCTATATGTAGTCACTCCTATGTTACTCCATTTTAAACTCAGATCCTGATGAATTGACTTTCGATCAGCTGACTAGTTCAGTGGTAGAATCTGAGATACAGTTATTTGTTTTGGTCTTTTTCGGGTGCAAACATGTATGCCTGGTTTGAGAGCTGATATTTGTATTTTTCCTTTTGGGTTACCTGATAACTCTCTGGATAAAACCCTTTAGTCAGGGTTTTTTGGGGCATTTAATGACAAATTTTAGGATAAGGAGGCCTAATTTTTTATTTCTCTTTTGGGTGTATATCATCAGTTCTTCAAGACTGAATCTCTTGAACCTTTGAGTTTGATACCTTTCTAGTTGTTGAGTTTCCTCATTTCTTGTCTATAGACAGTTGAATTCTCATATTCATAACATTTGATAACATTAATTCCATCTTTATGTACTCAGCTACCTGCATGAAGTCTGTTCTCCCCCTTCAGTTCACAAGAACATAAAGTCTTCAAATATTTTGCTTGACACTGAACTGAACCCCCATCTCACTGACTGTGGTTTGGCAGTATTCTATGAGGTATGTCTGTAAGTAATACAATTATTTAATCATAAACCTTCCTTATGTTTATTCATGCCCTCAACCAATTATCTTGGTTTACAGTGGTTATGAGTTTTTGACCT
>JAOXNR010000001.1:905083-930960 GCA_028571225.1 Parsonsia alboflavescens | reverse complement strand
TATATATATATATATATATATATATGTATGCATGTATGTATGTATGTATGTATATTATATATATCATGAAAGCTAGTTTCAAACTATGCAAGCCTTTGATAAAATATCAATTTAGGCAAATAATGAACCACAATTATATGCTGCATGATCGATATTAATTAACATGAAAATGAAGATTTGTGTGGAGTTATTAAGAGAGTTATTATACACAAAATATCGTAATATCTAAAAGTTGGAAAATAATCCAATATAGTGTTAAACTAGAAATAATTATACAAAACAATTAAAAAGAAAAAGCACTTATATGTAATCATAGATTTAATTACCAGTGAAAAAGGAAGAAGAAGAAGAAGAGAAGGATAGGAGCAAAGGAAAAAAAGGTTATCCAGTGTATATGTAATATACCATGGAATGGTAGCAACTCTTCATTAGGGTTACACACGGAAATAGAAAGACCAGAGAAATTAAAGACATGCAATCATGCACTACTGATTCTACTCATTAATTTTTTAAGTCGGTACTACTATTCTACAACTTCTGAAGGGCTTGAAAAAATTACTTTGTGTACTTATTTTAAAGATCCCTCTCTTTTACGGCTTCGATCTGGTCGATTGCCTCTTTCAAATCCCACCTCTTCTCTTCATCTTCTTGGCAACATGCCATTCCAATCTTTAAAAGCTTTCTCATCTCCCCTTCACTGTTCTCCTTGTTAACCATCTCTGCATCAAACATCGATGTTCCAGTGATACTGTTGACATCATTAATTTCTCCACCAAGGAAGTATGACCAGGCTGCTACTGATTCGTGAGGACCGCCCGGGCCATCTTGAGTAAGGTAATTGGTAGGAAATTTGCTGGTTAGAATCTCTAATATTAGTATTCCAAAATTCCATACATCTGATTTCCTTGTTAAACGACCATCTCGCTTGTATTCCGGAGATTTATAAGCAACCAATAGATGTTTTACTTGTTCATGATTAACCACCGGCACTAAACCGTAATCCATCAGCAGCGGCTGAAAACTTTTGTCTAGAACCACATTGGAAGACTTCAAGTGAGCGTGAGGGGTATTCAGGCTAGCAGGAAGCTCACCGTGAAGATAAGCCAAGCCCTTTGCCACTCCTTTGATTATATTTAAGCGAGTAGGCCAATCAAGCGCAGGCTTCTCCACCGAATGGTTACCTATATATATGTAAAATTAATGAAAATATTATATATATGCATTACTAATAAACGTTAAAAATATATCAAGTAATAGGAAATTATGAAATTATATATATGATGTATATATCCTATGATCAGGTAGAGCTTGCATACCATGAAGGTGACTGGCCAGGCTGCCATTTTGTACATAGTCATATACCAATAGCTTCTCTTCTTTTCTATAGTAATAGGCTACGAGAGGCAACAAGTTTGGGTGCATCAGTCTGCCTATCCTCCTCATGTGCTCATGAAAATCTTCTTTTCCCACATGGTTCATTTGCTTAAATCTCTTCACTACAACAACCCGGGAATCTATTAGTACAGCCTTGTATGAAGATCCAAAATTACCACTCCCTAAAACTTCAGCAGAGGCTCTGAGCAAGTCTTGCAAATCAAATTGTTGTCTATCTTCTCTCACAAATGTCAATTTATGACTTGGTTCAGACTTCTTTGGGACATTGTTGCTCATCTGATCAGGGGTAAATGACTTGGCTGCAGGGTCCACTGATGATCCCACTTGGCGGATAGCCAACTGTTGTTTGCTTGATGATGATACCGCCCGACCTAGCTGTGGCGTTTCCTTCCTACTCCGGCCACATATAGCTAAAAGGACTAAAATAGCTGCCACAGCTACCATTCCAGCTAAGACAATTATAATGATTCTCACAAAGGATGCCCCGGGAGATGATGGAATTGGAGGTTGGGATGCAGGGTCAGGAAGATTGGGGCATGGTGTTTCCAAAGGCTTCCCGCAGAGGGCCTTGTTGCCTGCAATTAAAGAATCAAATTTGAAAGGCACAAATTAGAATCAACATATATATTATATTAATTATATAAATAGTCTATGTGTTGTCTATAAATCTAAAAAATACAACAGAGACACGTGTTGGTTCAAGAACTTCTTACGTACCCGCAAATGAAGTTGGATTGAAGTTGGTTAAACCTGTAGGTATCGGACCCTCCAGTTGATTGTTTGACAGATTTAGAACTTTGAGACCTTCCCTGATATCTGGGATGCTCCCTGTGAATCCATTGTTCTCCAACCTCAACTCTAAGAGTCGAGGCCTGGCAAGGGACGAGGGTAGGCTCCCGATAAACTTGTTGTTTGCCAAATAAACTTTCTTCAGAGAAGTCATATTGGAGAAGGCATCGTCATGTATTTGACCGGAGAAATTGTTATCGGACAGAAATAATGACTTGAGAGCCCCCAACTTTCTCCAATCGGGCATTGGACCCTCAAACCCGTTCTTCATCAAACTTATGGACCGTAAGGTATGCAAGGGAACAAGAGAATCTACATCAATCTGTCCTCCGAGACCCATATTTTCTAGTTGTAATCCCCAAACAACACCGTTATAGCACAGCACCCCGTGCCATGTGCCAGAACATGGATTTGTTGAAGCTTGATTCCATGTATCAAAAGCTTTGGCAAATGACAACGAGCTCTTGAATTTCAGCAAGGCTTGTGATGAGGCGTTGTCTGACTCACCATATGACGCCCACGCCTGGATCGAAAATAGCACTACAAGGATTTGGAGACCTTTGAATACGGGTGATGGTGGGCCGACAGCAGCCTCGCCCATCAGCATTTCTCAGACTTTGGCAAACCCACGACGGATGCCGGTGCAATAGTCGTGAAGATTTGGGATGGCTCCTGAGGACATTAGGCCCTGTCCCTATTTAGTTTTGGTCTTCGAATATTTTCTGGTTTCTAGTGCCCTCTTTCCTTTTCTTTGAAACCCAAAAGGAAAAAATGCTCTCCCCCTTCCTTTCTGTTTCGGTGTGGTGTTTTCCCTTGATATTTGGGTATGGAGGGGAGAAAGTGATGGAAGAGAAAATGTAGATTGGATGGGACAGATGAGTTAAGAATATTTGCCTGAATAATATAGAATCCTGGAAGAGCGTGGATGATATTGATGTAAATGGAATTCCACGATAATGGGTCTATTTGGATGGACACTTATCACTTTTAGAAAACAGAAAAATTGGAGGAAATTCATTTGGTCTGTCCTTTTATGGTTCCAATTTTAAAAACTTCAACAATCTTTTAAAAACTAAATAGCCAAAATTGAAAAGAGGTGATAGCACTTTTGAGGTCCAGTTTTGAACTGATGACTGTGCATTTAGGTAAAATTACATATTTACCCATCAATTCCCATCAACAGATAACTACTAAATTCAAAAGAAAAAAAAGAACTAAGTCTAAATTAAAGTTGGAATCAAACATACACCACGCCGACGGAATCAAATATTCAATGCGCGATGTCAACGATGAATTCCCAAGCTATTTCATTCTTCTTCTCCTTGCTTTGTAAATGTTAAAATCTAAACTAAAGGATAGATTATTGGATTGTTTTATTAGGAATTTCAAATTTGTTTATGTAATAAATACAGTAGCTTGCAATTTTGATTTAATTCAACAATAGGGACTGAGTATGCTTCAAGGGGAGAGTAAGGAATCCTGCTATAAGTTAACCCACTGTAATAATAAGTGAAAGATTAAGCGAGCAAGCGGTGTCTTTTGAGAAAATGAAAAGCTAGAAGAGCACACAAAATAATCTCGAACTTGAAATCGAGAGACTGTCCAATAACAAAAATCAATTTACTAAGTCTGCTGAATTTTCTTAGTCAGGAGCAACAGTTGGAGCTTCAAGAAATTGATTTGACCTCCTCCCCTGCCTGTAACAGTGTGGGTTTGATTAGAAGCATTGCAACCTGCTAACATCGAAGAGGTTGTGATGGCATGCGTTTGAAAATTTGATATGTGATAAGGATATTCTTATAACTTCAGCAATAACATGAACCATGAAGGACTTGAATGACTTCTTTTAGAAACTTAGCAATTCTTTTTATCCAAATATACTTTTGAAAATTTAGACCACCTGCTTTGAGAAACTAAAAAATAACTTCTTTTCAGTTTTAGAGTTTGAATCCTAGTCCAAGTACAGTCAAAACTTCTCTTTCCCATCTTAAAAATAATTCTATAAATTCATATTTTGATATATTAAAAAGTGTAATTATTTTCAAGTATTCCTAAACTTTCTCAAAATATGTTTTTAAACCATCGATTATGAATCGTCTAATTTTAACATTTCAATGATGAAAAGTTATAAAAGCGGATCATTCCATCCATTTTTGCCTTAAGCCCTAATGGAAGACCATCACATGTCATTCATGTGCCAATTTTCAAGGATATTTTGATCTTTTGAATTTTTCTCTCTTTTTTTTTTTCCTCTTTTTCTTTCTCTTCTTTTCATGAAACCTCAAAACTCGTTGGAAAATTTGCCGCCGACAAAATCGAAATAACTTTGTACTCATTCTACCCCACCCCAACCATTCCCTTTTTCCTTCTGCCATTGCCTTCAACCGCGGGCCTAATCGTTGCCTCTGTGTTGATTGTCACTATTCAACCACCTGCCATCACTTTGCCGCTGCTCTTTTCATCCCTCTCTTGACTTGCTCTTTCTTTTTCCCTCATCACCCTAACCCTCCATAAAATCCCCAGCCCCTCCCTTCCACCTTTTCTAATTGGTGGACAAAATTGTTCCTGGAAATTGGCACATGGGGTCTTCTGTTAGGACTTAACTCCCAAAGGACTTAACCTTTCATTATTGGAGGATTAAAATAAAATTTTGATAAATTTAAGGGGCATCTAAAAATAATTAAACTATTAAAAATTACTTCATTTGTCTACAATTAAATACTATCTTTATTTTTATTTCTAATTCTATTTTAGTTTATTCTAAATTGAACATCTTATTTGTTAAAATAAATACATTTTCAATATAAAATTTTATTAACAACCTTATTAATTTAAAATTTTATATAACTTGTTCAAAATTACTATCACTAATTAAATTAATAAAAAATAAAATTACACTCTATAATCTTTTGTCAAGTTAGATGAAATTAAATCTATTATATATATATATATATATATTTAAAGTAACCACCAAATTTAATAAAATGTCCAATTTTTTATTACTTCCTGGCATCTCAGCTTGCCACTTAAGCATAACTCCTTTTCTTTTAAAATATAGATAATTTGATGAAATGTCTTAAATATTTAAATCTCTTCAACTTCTAACAAAAAAAAAAAAATTTTTTTTTTTAAATTGTCAATTTTTTTTTATTACTTTCTTATATCTCAATTGGTCACCTAAGCGAACTCCTTTTTCTTTTAAAATGTAGAAGAATTGATAAAAATGTTATAGATAAATCTTAAATATTTAAATCTTGTCATCTCCCAACAAATTTTAATTAAATCTTTTTCCTCAAATTTTAATGTGTTTTTCCTATCCCAAAAAATCATTTAAATAAAATAATAAAAAATTAAATGATAAATTCAATACTAAATACATAATAAATCTTAAATATTTATATCTTAAGCTTTTTTACTGAAATTCTTTTAAATAGAAAAAAATTCAATAAATTAAATAAAAAGGTATTTCACGATCAAAACTTTTACCCTTTCATTTTTCATGTAATCGACTAGTTACTTCAAAAGATGGTGGCGTGAAGTTTATCAGTTGAGTGCTATCTTTAAATTATTTTTTATTTTTGACAAATTACTCGCTATAATCCTAAATTTGTCTATTTTATTTAGAAGAATCCCTAAATTTTAAAATGAATCAATACCAAAATTATTTTTTTCAAAAGTTACCCAACCACGAGCATTCACCCCAATGAATCATTAACCGTAAATGATCTCTTTGTCTTTTAAAGTTTGTTTTTTTCCCTTACCTTTTCTTCTTTTCTTAGGATGATTGTATTTTTTTTTTTTTTCTAGTAAAAGTGACTTGGCAAGGAGAAAATTAAAAAATTCTGAACTTTAAAAAATGTCCCTCTTCGACCAACTAAAAAAAATACCTTTTTTTTAGCTTAAAGGACAAATAGTGTAAAAAAAAGGAATAACCAAACTTGAAAAAAATAAAAAGGTGAAGAACTAAAAAATATAAAAAGAAATATTCTAGACCTTATATAAAACAAATAAGAGAAGGACTGATAATTTGAGCATAAATAAAATAAACTTAGTTCGTTTTAAAATAAGTGTTATTTATTTATTTATTTATAAGTCCTCAAACGTTATCAAATTAACTTAGGGGCTCTGCACTTGTCAGTCTACCTATTGAGGTGTTCTTGAATGGACAAAATAATTGTTATTTAAGCGAGAATTTATTTTTTCAAATTAATAGTCATTTAGATGTTCCAATTCAAAAAATATAAATGAAATTTTTTAGTCAATTTCTTTTTTATTTCTCTAAAAACCAATTTATTACTCCTCATCACTATTTATAATTCACTACTTCTTTTTGTCAAACTTAAAGTAATATATTCTTTCTCATAAAATGTGCTATTTATGATTCTAATTAATCTAACAAAGAAGAGTAAAAAATAATAAAATATTTAACAAACTAATAACAATGAGTTATAATTAATAAGAAAGAAAATAATTAAAATGACTTATATTAAGCAATATCTCTTTAGTATCTCTAAAACCAATCAATAAGAGTGAGGAGAAACATAAAATATAATAATGAACATTAAAAAGGTAGAGTATGATTAATTTTTGAAACAATTAAGAGGTAATTTTTACCATCTCTATTTCAAATTAGGTATCATTTAAGGTTTTGCATTACCAATTAAGGGGTATTTATTTTGAAGTGTTTTATAATAATATATTCCATAGATAGTATTAATTATCTAGTGAATTGTTTTAGGATCAAAGTAAAGGATAATATTAGGGAAATGAGCCTTAATAATATAAATGGACATATTAACTTTTAATTTTAATTTTTAATTTTTCGGAGATTGTCCAATTTAGTACATAAGTTATGTACAAAGTTAACATTAGTACTCTTTTTTTCCTTCTTTCTGCCAATTGAATATTCAAACAACTTTTAAATATCTAAATTAGTATTTCCAATTCCATTTCGATGTATTCTCGATTAAAATAGAATGTGTTAGTTATTTTGATACCTAATGTTATACCTAACTTTAAGATTGATACATATTGTTTTTTTGATACTTGATGTTATACCTAAATCTAAGATTTATACCTATTGGTTTTTTATTCTACCAAATAAATATGTAAATAATTTATGATTTGAAAGTTGTTAGGATATTTAATCAATTAAAATGAAAAATAATGGAAAGTAAAAAAACAATTCTCACAAAAAAAACATGACTAACACGTGTTTTCTTGATCAAAAATATTAATTTGAATGTTTAAAAGTTATTTGAATATTTAATTGATAGAAAAAACCAATAGATATCAATATTAAAACTTAACTTTGATATCAAATTGTTCAATCTGTCAGAGAAACTTGATAGCCTTATCTCTCGAGGCAGAGCTCTGCCACAGGTACATCTGCTTGCGTTGTTCGTCTGACGAGGGAAGACGAGACGACTGTATGGGTACTGCGGGATTACTGGGACATGCCACTGCCAACACCAATCGTAAAAACTACAACTACTACTATTACTCTTCGACCACCATCGCCACCGCTCACTGGTTGCATAAAGCATCATCTCTTCCTTTCTCCCTTTCGCTTCCAAATTTTAAAAGGAAGTCCCACCGGCATGAACCTGCCCTGCGAAAGCTACTCTGCTGCTCCAGTTCATCTTCAACTCCAAAACCTCAACGTGGTTTTGCTTCTCCTCGTCAACAGCCCGCCACTTATAAAGTAAGCTTCGTGATGAGGGAAACTTACAATTATGGTCAGGCAACTAAAATCTTCCACTATTTTTATGCTTACACGCATTATCCTCATTTACTCAGAAGCCTGAAAGAGGAATAAGAGATGACAGGACTCCTGTGTGGCCTACGAGGTGCTTCCTTTCTGTCTTGAGCAATTTCTAGCCAGTTCTATTGTCAAAAATTTCATTAGATCTCCTTGCCAACCATTGCAATTCGATGCAGGAAATATTCATCTCAAAAATCTGTTAGCGTGCCCAATGGTAACATATCTCTCTAACAAACATTCTTGTGTATCTTTTAGGTTGGAATTAAACTAAAATTTGTGGGGCATATTCGCTATGCTCATGATTTAGTAGTAATTTGAAGCCAAAAAAAAAAAAGGAGTACAACCCGTGCTGGATAGAATCAGATATTATAATTTATTTCAGTATATCCCAAATCAACATCTCAAAAATCCATTTCTTGTGCTTGATTGAAATGCTTGTCGCCTATAAAGGGGCAGTTTTTTCCTCCTCTCTTTGCTTCCAGAAGCACCTGTTTTGAGTTCTCAATTTGATGGAAAGTCGAAAGGCCGAAGCACGGATATTCAGTTTGAGGAACGGCTGCAAGAAGTGAAAAGGTTCTTGATCTGTCATGATTCGTTTTCAGCGTGTAGTTCATGTCATTATCCATTATGCCATGGCAGAAGGAGCTAACACCTGCATTTATATGTATTCAGAAACACCGCAATAATTTGCAACTGTTCACTCAAATGAATCTGTTTTATAAAAAGCACTAAAGTGATGAAGCACACATTCCAACCACCCTGGACACGATGCAAGTGTAGTTTTTACAATAGAAAGTTCCACAAATTCCCTTTTTAGTTGGAAACAGCTGCATACTCTGATCCAAACAAAAGGTTAAATACCACTATTTGTTGCATGACAGATCCAATTATAGGATTTCTTTCCTACTGGCATATTGTTGCCAAACCTCTTATTTTGAGCCACTAGTCAATCATTTGTTCCAATCCTTAGCTTGGAATTTGATTAGCTGTTGCTTGTGTGGTTTCCTTTTTCTCTTCTCTGCTAAGCTATCTTATATTTCATGAATACTGCACATAAATCCACAACCCATCAAATATCAAAAGGAAATGTATAGGTTGGTTGAAGAATTTTTTCCTCACTCATATTTTTTTCCTTTTTGGATTTCTTCTTCTTCCATCTGGCTACTGTTGAAAGAATTTCTTTCCTGTATTGACTGATTCTTCTGGCAAATGTTGTAGGTTGGCAGTCCAGCAGAAGAGAACCTTAAAACAAGAACAATTCGGAGCAATTGATTATGATATTCCAAGTGAAACCAAGAGTGGCTCTGTTGGAATGGGTACTAAGGTAACACCACCATATTACCTGATGAATTTCTCTACCAGTATTGATGGCAATGTACATCTCACCTCCAAGCTAATCTCTGAGAAATTTAAAATTTTATCTTAATAGATTGGAGCCGGAATTGTGGTTGTGATAATGGGGCTTGTTTTTGCTTTTGGAGATTTTTTTCCTTCCGGAAGGTATGACTGATTTATACAAAAGATTGGAGCAGGACTTACTAACTTTGGGGATAATTTTCTGGATTTAATTGCCTTTAACTTTTAGGTTTGCTTTATTTTCCTGTTTCTTGTGTCATCTTTTTCCCTGGACATAATACTTCTACTATCTATATCTGTGTTGCTATCGGAATCTGTAGAGAGAAGCCTTTGTTAGTTAACTGCTGAACATTGCTTGACAGACTAGTTAGTGAAGCTTGCCACACTCTATCCTTTCAAGAGATGATTCCACTTAAAGAGTAGACGATCTGGTGTATACACCAATTGTGTATAGTTCTATTTCCGGTTGGATGCTCACCATGTTTATTTATGTTCCGAAGTATTCTTTTCTGGTGCATTTTTTTAGATTTCCTACTAATAATCAAGATCCTTTCCCCGTCAAAATATCCTGCTCCTAGAACTAGTCCATGAATGAGGCATGAAATACTTTAGGATCCCAATATTTCAATTCTTCTTGAATATTTCTGAATTGATTTACTGCTAAACTTTAAGGCTCAATTATTTTTGTACTACTTTCAGGTACCTTTCCGCTTTAGAGATGAAAATGTGCAGTTTAGTGAAATGAGCTAAATCTCTATCTTCCTTATATATTTATATTGCTCTAGGCTATTTGTCGAAGTATTAGCCATGTAACTAATATTTTCATTGTTCTTACTTGTCATGTAAGTTAACAATTGCTTATTCTGTTTGACGGTTTGATCCAGTTTTATTATTCATTTCAGTGAAAGTCCATCTGAAGAGTCTCCGATGTTTCATACTCAAATTTCATCTGAAGATAGAGAAATTCTTAAGGTAAAATGGTGGAAATGGCTCAACAAATTTGTCGCTTTTGTGGTTAGAAGACTTCTCTACGAGTGATTCCAGAACTGCACCTGAGGAAGAAGTCACCAAGTAGTTCATCGCTTTTGAAAAATCTGTGCGGTTGCCCTTTGAATTTTCTCATACTTCTATTTATGTGTTTATGTAAGTAAATCTGAGATTCTCTGCAGAGTCAATGGCTCCAGTTTCATCTTAAAGGGCTTTTATATTGCATTAAAAGCAGATCTTGGATAAATAAAGAAGACGAGGGTGAATGTGCACTCATACTGAGTTATTCTTGGAATGCTGTGGTTTGAAAGGGTTAAAGCATGCTTTATTATCTTGGTGCTGTTTTATGTAACTAACCCTAAACCTCATCAAACTGTTTAACTGATTTGCAGAAGAGGCTGGCACAATTTGAAGGAACACTAAGTGTCTCCCCTGAAGATTCTGCAGCTCTTGAAGTGAGTTGATATATATCTGTCTGGATGTGTTTGGCTTGGAGCTTTACTTTCTGTGGATTATTTTCCATTCCTGAATTTATTCTTTATGTATCATATAATTTTTGCTAGTGCCTTATAGATTGACGATAATGTTGCTAGACTGAGAAAAACATAAGATGCAAAGGCTGGACAAATTCAGTCTGAAAATAAAGTATGACAAAGTCCTCCTGACATTGAATTGTTTCTTTTTTTTGTCCACTTATCATCTATTGTCTATTAATGGATATTGTGCATTATCTCTACTTCGGATTGAAGTGCCTCCAATAATGTCTTGTTAAGATTTCACTGTGTTCTGCTAATTCTATTTGTGAGTGGCAGGACGTTGAGCGATTTTCTCCCTTTTTGCCCGCTTATCCTCCCATGATATGAATGAGTGCACCTCTGTGTTACTTGCATTTTACATATAGTTCCTTTTTTGTTAGTATTTTTCTATTCAGATTTATTACCATTTTGTGTTATTGGCCTTTTCTTCATCCTATTTGGTGTCTGGAAATGCTTGAAAAACTTTTTTTATTGTGTCAGTAGTCTCAATTCTTTCTAAGTGTTTTTCTAGGGGGCAGTAGTAATATTGACCGAGTTGGGGGAATATACTGAAGCAGCCAAACTGCTCGAGGATTTGTCCAAGGTTTATTCCTGATAAATTGATAATAGATATATTTTGCAAGTCTGATGTATCTTTGTACTCATTCTTACATTTAATATTTATGTATCTTGTCATCTGCAGAGTAAAGCAAATGATCCTGATGTTTTCCGTTTGCTTGGCGAAGTCAAATATCAACTCAAAGATTATGATGGAAGTGCTAGGGCATACACAATTTCTGCAGCGGTCAGTAATTCATAGAGCACTTCTTGGTCTGATTTACTTCTTTAAATGGTTCCATGCCATATGAGTTAGACTAGGCCCAAGGCACTATTTACAGAATTTAGTTGACCAAAAGCAAGACAGGAATTACGTGGCACATTTTTGTTATAGAATAAGTAGAATGATTCCTTTATCATAGTTTTTCAAGCTCCTTTATGGTCTTCTTGTTTCATATATCTTCTCTTTCTCTCCTTGACTTGCCAAAACAGCTAGTGAATGATATTAGCATGTTGATATCTGTCTACTTAACTGATATAATTGCATTTTTGCAGATGTCAAAAACTTTAGATTTTGAAGTTACAAGAGGCCTTACCAATGCACTGCTTGCTGCCAAGAGATCTGGTGAGGTTGGTTGACGGCTGTCTTACTCCCCAATGCAGAGAATCATGTTTATGTTCAGATTCTCTTGACATCTAATTCCCTCTGGTGTTTTTCTTTATCTGTTAATGCCATCCTGATATGAAACTAGTAAAAAGTTACTTCTAAAAAACATTTTTAAACTTTAGCAATTGAAATTTTACAATATACCACAATAAAACCTAAAAAGGTACATGGTTTTACTGCTCAATCAAGATGTCTGTTTCCTATATTTCTGACACTCGATGCTTTAGTCCAACTAGTGCTAACCAGAAATTTTGGTTTCACTTGTTGTATGTATTTTGCATGTACAGCAAAAATATCAACATTATCTTGTTTTTCATGTTGAAGTCTGATTACTCAAACCATGTTTAATATGATATGCCTACAAAAATGAAAGCTATATGAGGTGTTATTATTAATCTGTTTGTCTATTTTTCATACTATCATGCCTTTCCATCTCATAATTTTTCAGTTGCAAAAAATATTAAATTGTTTGCTAAATCTTTTTCTTTTTTTAAGAAAATAGTGATAAATGAAAATTGTGCAGGCTGTTCGAGTGCTTCTAGCCACTCGTGAACAACTAAATAAGGAAAAACCTGATATCAGTTCAAATGAAGCCGAGAGCAGCATATTGGGCAAAACATTCCAAATTGATCCCATTCAAGTAAGTTTAGAGCCTTTGGGCCCTATTTGCATAGGGTAAAAACCTAAGAATTACTCTGAGAGTGATTATTTCCAAGGTGTCTTGACTTAAAGCATGGATAATTACTATTTAAATCATTTTATTCTTTGTCATTCAAAACCAGATGATATCATTTTCTAAACTGAAAGTTTTTGGTTTTGGAAGATATGGTATGCTGTTGAGGCCATTCATTTGTGAGCTTTTTGCATTGGATTGACTGCAAAACATCGGCGTGTTGCCGCGAAAAAACATACCTTTTTACCATTCAGCCATTTGCAAGTGAGATAGTTATCCATGTGCTTCATATGGACCAAAATGTAGAACACAATCTGTCTGTTCTATCCTCTACGGCCAACTAGTGATGTAGGTCCTTACACATCCTAACCAACCCAGATCTTGCTACTGCAACTTGACTCTTTGCCCTCCACTGGATTTTGGCATAAATGTCCAGATGTGTTTGTCTTCCCATTTAAGCTTATGGTGTCTCCTTTTTGAACCATGCACTTAAACCAGATCTAAGCTCATATTCTATTTCTGTGTATCAGTGATTTTCAAGATTTGGCTGTTATAGTGTCTGGGTCATGACTCATGAGTTCAAGCAAAATCAGTTCCAAATTTTCATTGATCCTTGCTGTAGAAAAGAAGCCAAAAAGTCAGTCTTTCAATAGTCTCCAATCCAATATTTTGAAAATTTTCATTTATGAAACTTGTGCTTCTGTTTAAATATGTTGCCTTACCTTGTCATAAAACAAAGTTAGTACTTCTTGTAATTCCAACTTAGGATCCATTATGACACTCCTTCTTGACTCTTATAGTGATGGATGCACAAGGATTATAATCTGGATTCCTTGTACTAGAGTTGTGCTCTCTTTCTGTCTCTCACAGACACACACTAATTTTTGTGTTTCAGGTTTCAGGCTTCTCTTTTCTGTCATTACTTTTATTTTACATTTGCTGTAGTGTATATTTAGTCTCTCAAGGGATCAAATTTTCTATGTTATTTTCAGGTTGACCTGCTTCTTGGAAAAGCCTATTCAGACTGGGGCCATATTAGTGATGCTATATCTGTCTATGATGAACTTATCTCTAGCTATCCCAATGATTTTAGAGGTTATTTGGCAAAGGTGCATCTTATAATATCCTCATGTTAGTCTGGTTTTGTTTGATCTCATATCATTTTGGTTTATTGCCAGCTCAATGGCAAGATCAGCCCATATTAGGTGATTTTTTTTTCTCGGATGCTGTTGGCTGTGGGCAAAATCATCCATATATGACCTTGAATCTGCTTATTTTCCAATATTGCTTTTCTTGGAAACTGAAATGTCTTTTACAACAGAAATAAGTCTTCTAATACGGTAATACGGACTCAATCTATTTACAACTAATTTGCCTTGACGCAACTTTTTATAAAATACATTAACCTGGTATATCAGGAGTGAAATATTATCATAGTTTACTTGGATTAAACATCTTATTCTGAACAAAAATAGTTTTCTCAAGAATGGGTACCCGATCGTTGATCTTAGTAGCCTTTGAAGTTTTGCTTGTTATGTGTGTGTTTTTAAATTTTTAGGAGGCAGCTTATCTGTCAACAGTCAAATCAAAATAACATCTATCGAAAGATAAAAGGTGTCAAAAGGAGGAATATCATCATTCATGGAAAATTAGTTGTTCAATATCATTATTATGAAGTGATGCAGATGTTCTATACCTGCAGAGAAATGAAAAGAGTTGATTTTATTAGGTTTGCTCAAGCTTTTTGTTGATACAGGAGACGGGGCTCTTTTAGGAGGGGCACTTTGGTTACAGACAGTAAGCAGTTTCGCACAGATGATATAGTAAATATAAAATCAGAACTTGTTGCTACTTATAGATGTCTACATACATTATATGCGTTTGTCTTCTGAAAAGGTGTTTGTATATGATTGGGTCATAACCATGTTTTGGTCCACTGAACAGGTGTTTGGACATGTCTTGATGTTGAATTAAGACAGAGGATACATTTACTAAAATTGTGCTTTCACATTCTTTCTCGAGTTAATATTTGTTTGTGCATCTCCACCTGTATGTCATTTCCCTGCATTCATGTTTTAAATGAGCTTAGAGTTGGCTTTATGCTTCATTTACAGGGAATCATCTTGAAAGAAAATGGAAATTTTGGCGATGCAGAAAGAATGTTTATACAAGTATGTAAATGAGTTTTTGCACTTCCGATGCATTCATGCCACACGGATGCCAAAAAACATGTACATAACCCTGTTCCATGTAGTCAAACGAATGAGAGACTTTGCATTCATTTGTTATCTTCTGTAGACAAATTGATGCATTTTTGGCATGAAGTCTTATACTTTTGAATATAATTAGTTGAGACCAACCTTCATGTTCTTGCATAATGACTTTGTGAAGCTTTCATTTAAAGAAACCAGAAGTTTCAGCCTCTACTTGTCTTCAGGAATTCCTTCTACCAATTTTTGTCACACAAATACTTGTTAGTTTACTATGATATTTTTTGGCATGACCGTCATGTTCGTTGCTAGGAGAACCACCTGCCTTTCATAGTTCTATTGCCAATCAGCATGATCGCTTATGGTATAAACTATTGAGGCAGAGATTGTAAGTGGGAGCGTCTGAAGATCAGTTTATCCTGTGTGTTAGTGTTAGAAGTCCTTGACATTCCACGTTTATCTATACATGACTACAATGAGTTGTGATTAAATATGCAGGCGCGGTTCTTCGCCCCAGATAAAGCCAAAGCACTTGTGGATAAATACTCAAGATGATTTGCTGCTCCCATCGTGTTCTGATTATTTTCTACTTGGGCATAGTTGCCGTTGATTTAGCAATGGTGCGAGGAGGAAATGGGAATGGCCATCACGGGAGGCTTTTTGCCACGAGGTACTTGAAGATGATGATTCTGGAGAGGGAATTCCAAGAGATAAAGAAATCATTGACGGTCAAGGACAGGTAGTCCTGAAGTTGATAATTTCTCACGGGGAATGATCTGTTAAATCAGCTGATGGAGCGGTTTGAAGTGACAGTTAAAAGAGTTTTTTGGGTGATACGAATGAATTGTCCATCTTATATTATTAGTGTGAGCTAGCCCAAACGATTACAGTTGATTGATTCGCGATTAGTATATCTTCTAGTATTGGAAATGGAGCAGTGTGAAGGTTGTATTATTAGCACGTAGCGTTATTAAGTATTACTCAGTCATTTAGTGCGACGTGGGCTGGCTTTCTCCGCTCACATGATCAAGATAGTCAATTTTTATTTTTCTAATGGGTATAAAGATTGTTAGTTCGTAAATTTGAGATCTGTCATATCACACCGTCCTTCCCCCTTACACTTCATAGGGTCTCCTAACAAAACTTTGCCTGATTGCTTTTCCCATTATAAATCATGTGCTTGTAGTAGGTAGCATAAGATTACAAAAGAAGAAAACAAAAAGTAGAAAAAAAGGGAGGTTCGTGACCAATTGGCCATCGGTCATGTCATGTGAGCAGCATTTGAATTTCCATACAGAATGTGCCTCGGGACGACGAATGAGGCAATTCCTCCGCCCCCGTTCGTACATCAACACCGTCCTTGCCTATCACTACTGTACAACCATTATAACGATATTAGTAAATGGAACATCTACTGATAATGATCACAACTAAAAAGATATTTCTGCACGACCAATCAACCTTCTTATATCTTATTACACCCAAGTAGTGGACTTTTTCCATGGCTGATGGTCCATATGTTAAAATGTATCCGAATATAGATCAATTGATAAGGTATGGATATTAAAAAGGGCAACAATGAATGATGATATTTCGTTACTTTCCTTCTTCCAGAAATCTGCAAGTATTCGACACAAAATTACTGATTATAAGAACGACAGAAAGCCTCTTATTCTCTTCCGACCATGATATCCTTACCTTTTGTCATAAGAAGGCAAAGTGAAAAATAGAGAAAGTACTACAGAGTAAAAACCGTAAACGATAAATGTTGTGCTTGCAAGAATGGTATTAGTTCACGGTAATACTTGAATTTTATGAAGACTTGATGTGTATTTGAATTACTCACTACAAGGAGGTTAGTAGAGAATCAGGCCAAAACAACGGTTTCTTTAGCAATAAGAACTATTCCAAGATTGGAACTCACAAAATCTAGTAGGTAACTGGCAATGTGAATCCTGTAGATACATATTCTATCACTCGCAAAACTGAAAAATAGCTTCCGGTAAGTACAGGAAAACTTATTGATCAATTGAAAACTAAAGTGCTACTTTTACTCTGATCTCTCCCTCTCTCTCTACCCAAAAGGGGAAAAAAAATGAAGAAGGAAAAAAAGAAAGTATTCAGTACCGGCCGTCGTACCAAGGACTCGTATGGTAGGGCATAGCCATAAACTGGGGAATTGGCTCAGGATCTATCTGCAAAGCTGAGGTGGGTTTAACTGATCTGAATTATCCGGAGAATAGCATCCAAGAATGTCCATTTGATGATCTCCATGTCGATCAAAACCCATGTCATGCAAGAAAAAGACTTCCCTCTTCTGCTCCATCATCCTCAAGATTTTCTCGAAGACAGAGACTTCGCAAGGAATCTTTAACACCCCTTCCTGTTGGAATCCGAACTCCTCTTCAGCTTCTCTTAGCAAAATCATGAAAGCTTGGTGACCGAGGTGCTCCATCGGAATTACAAATCTTTTGAGTTCTTTACCAACGCAAACGGCCAGATAGCCTTTGGGGACAAAGTCGACTCCAGAAGCAGAGGAGGAGGAGCTGCTTTCTGAGAACGAAAGAGTTTTCTTTAAGAACTTAATGTTCTTGTTGCTAGCGGGAGGAGGGTGAGCCGTTGCTGTTGCATTAGTCTTTGGAGCATTTGCTAGCTTCTTCCACTTCTTGAGTATCTGTTGAAGCCTAACTATTTCTCTGATCTTGTTAGAGTTTGACTTCTTTGAACTACAATTCCTGGAGGGATCCATATATACTAGTTGATTAATTATGACTCACGGAAGTGCAGAAGGGTTGATCGGGATTGATAAGATTTTGTTTAGGTTGCTATAATTCGCCTCAGATACAGCCAAAAGGCTCTTGTGTATAAATACTTCAAGATGATTGGCTGCTCCTGTGCTGTTCGGAATATTTTCTACTTGGGCAAAGTTGTCATTGATTTAGCAAGGGTGAGGCCAGAGGGAGGAACTTGGGCGGAAGGGTCATTCCTAGCTGGCGGCCTTTTCCCATGAGGTCCGTGGAAGATGGTGAAACGAGCCGTGACATCTATCGTTTGGGGAGAGGGAGTTCCAAAGAGATCATCTAATCAACCACGGGTATAGTCCTTAAATTGATAATTTTTTACGGGGAATGGAGATCTCTGTTAAGGAACCTATTTGAAGTTGACATGAATGAATAGTTGAGGGTTTTTTTTTTTTCCCCCCTGTGATACGAATGAATCATTCATTTATAGTATTTGTGTGAGCTAGCCCAAATGATTATGGTTGATTTTTTTATTTTTATTTTTTTTAAAAAAGTGATACTGAATATATAATTAAAACTCGAGAAAATTGTACAAGTGGTGGAGATGCTTATAAATACAACATAGCCAAATTAAACATTTGTGGTTCATTGAAATTGTATTTCTTATAGTATTGGAAATGGAGCTTTGTCAAAGTTGCATCATTAATGTACTAATAGATACTCTCCCATCTCAAATATAAGCATGTTCTATTTATATAACAATATAAATTATTTTACAAAAGTTATTGTACATTTCAAGACTCAATCTTTTACCTTTTGAAAGGTTTGATCCTTAACTCTTTTTTTTTTTTTAACCTTTTTCATCCATAAATAATTTTTGTCAGATATTTTGATCCTTTTGGTTGAATATTTTTTTTTAAAAAAAAATCATTGAATTTTCAAGCACCATTCTTTCATTCACTAATTTATCCATTTACAAAAGAGAGCCTTTGTATTTATAGAGGCTATGTCCAACCATGAAGAGCCTTTGTTCACATTAGTTCTCACTACATATACATTATTATCAAGAATATAATAATTAAAACTCTTCAATTTTTAAACTTGTATATTCCTCTTGTATGTATCAAGACGTATGAACCTGTCTCTTCGAATGATTTTTATCAAGTGTGAGACTAGATACATAGAATATAGTAATGGACATTCACAATATTTAATTAGACCATAAATAAAATATTTATAACAATTATGTTGTTTTTATTTCTAATTCATTAATATTCACTTTCATTTATTTTAAAAAAATGAGAAATTAGTAAGGAAAAAAAAAACATTTTTCACTTAATATAACTACATCTACAAATTCTTAATTGGTGGAAATTTCCAAAAATATCCAAAATTGAATAGGGTATTTCAAAAAAATCCAATTTCTCAAATTATTTCCATAATGTCCAATTGGATAATTTATTTTCATTGGGTACCCGAATTGGTACGGATCCTGGTTTGAAAGGATTGACCAATGGAAAAGACATCTATACCCTTGTGGAAGTCAAATGGTACATTTCCTTCCTTCTATGCGCTAAGGTGCAACCCGTCCTTCAAACAAACAAAAACTCAGAGTTTAAAAAAATGCTTGACCGTTGCCGTTGTTGGAGCCAAAGAACAAGTAAACAAGGTGGCAAGTCATCTTCTTCAACTCCATCGTCACCTACGCCTTCCGACATCGACCACAGGTAAGTTCTCTTCTTTTTTTTTTTGCATCGTTTAATTTCTTTATGCTTTCCCCTTCAATGATCGTTTAATTTCTTTACTTTTAAAGTGATAGCGTTAGAAATTTATGAGATTGTTGTGGTGTGCATTGAATTGTTTTTTTTTTTTTTCAATTGAACTCAAACGAACTATTTGCTTCTTTTTTTTTATTATTTTTTTTAGTTTCTTTTTGATGGATTTTGTTTATGATTGAGAAAATGTTGAGACTTTGGCTGCAAAATGGTTAATAAACAGTTGGGGAGGTTTGGAATGGTTTAGGTTAGAATTTTAGGGTTGAATTGGGGGAAGGTCGGGATGATCCCATCGAAAGTCGAGATAATCTACCAAAGGTCAAGATGATCTATTGAGGGTTGGGAGGATCTACTGAAGGTCGAGGGAATACTTGGGAAAATTCAAAGTTGGCCAAGTCTTTTTTCAACCTTCAGTAGATTATCCTGACCTTCCACCAATTCACCTAGAAAATGCTAATCCAAATCCATTCCAAACCTCCCCAACTATTTATTAACCATTTTGCAGCCAAAGTCTCAACATTTCCTCAATCATAAACAAAATTCATAAAAAATTATATATTATTATAGGGTTTTTTTATAAATAATATGTTTTATGATTTAAATAATATTTGCTAAAGTCTTTTGTCGACCTTCAGAGGATAATACCGACCTTACAATACCAACCTTCGGATAATTATACCGACCTTAGGCATACCGACCTTCAGACACCCATGCATGCATGGTTGAACAGTTGAAAACGTACGATTGATTCCCTAAAGAGCGGTGGTAGTCAAAAGGTCAAATTCCTTCCTTATTTTCAGAGTTGCTGCCCATCCCTCAAACAAACCAAAACTTAGCACTGCCAACTCCACCGTCATCTTCCTTTCTTTGGATCTGAGAATCCTGGCCATGTATACTTCCTTGAAGGTCTCATGCCATTAGTCTGGCTCACCCCCGCATCAAAGAATCCGGGCTTTCTCCCTTCTCGACCAGATGAAGAAGATTCAAGCTAAACCGATTGCCGAAGTCAGAGAACAAGTTTAGTTCCTATCCTTTTCAACTCCACCGTCACTGTGTCCGACAATGCACAGGTAAGGTTTTTTTTTTTTTCCCCACGTTTAATTTCTTTGTTTTTTCCCTTCAATGATTGTTTAATTTCTTTGCTTTTGAAGTGATAGTGTTAAGTAGAAATCTATGAGATTGTTGCGGTGTGCATTGAATTGAGTTTTTTTTCAATTGAACACGAACAGTTTGCTTGTGTTTTTTTGTATTTTTTATGGTCTTTTTTTACGGATGTTCTTATGATTTATGAAATGTTGAGACTTTGAATGCAAAACGGTGTTGAGACTTTTGGTTTGGGGAATTAGAATTTCTGGGTTGAATTGCTGAAAGGTCGGGATGACCCCACTGAAGGTCGTTATTATAGTCTAAAGGTCAGGTTTATCATTCGAAGGTCAAAGGAAGACTTGCAAAGTTGAAAGTTGGTCAAGTCTTTCTTCGACCTTCAGATGCTAAAATAGACCTTCATCCCATAATAACGACTCTCAATGTAATTATCTCGACTTTCGGTGAAATTTTTTTATTATTATATTTTGAAATTTGCCAAGTTTTTATTCGACCTTCGACTATTAAGCCTGACCTTCGACTAATAAACCCGACGTTCAGTATAACCTCCCGACCTTCCACAAGATCCTCCCAACCTTCAGTGATAAATATTATTATTTTTATACTTTAGATAATATTATATTATTATAATTATGAGAATAATTTAAATTAAAGAAAAGCTTTTATTTTTTGCAAGTGATGACATCATTGATTACCTGACAATATACTATCACATCGACTAGCAGACTGGGTAGTACCGCTACTCATAGTGTTAACTGAGCTACTGTCACTACTTCTCCACTTCATTTTTTTTTTCCCCTTTCTCTTTTGTCACCTCATTGCTTTGGGACTGGTAGTCTATTACTACTAAATTAATTAATCTGTTGTTGATATAGTGTTAATTTGAGAATATATATCATCTTTTATTAACAGTAAAAACAGGTAAACATGATTCCTCATCTGAATCATTTCCTAATCTTTAAAATTCAGAATCTTTAATTTTGATGGCAAAAGAAGTATCTTGGTAGAGATGACTTTGCTCTGAGAACACTGATTCAATGTCAGATTCTAGATGGTCCACCATCAATTGTGAAACGAGCTTTGAAGCCTTGGCCGTGTTCGGGTAGTTTCTTACAAAATGACCTTTCTTCTCATTGATGAAACACCAATGGTGGGTCATCCAGAATCTGACGTTGAATCAGTATTCTCAGAGCAAAGCCATCCCGACCAGGATACTGCTTTTGCCGTTGAAATTATAGATTTTGAATTTGAAAAATTGGGAAATGATTTGGATGAGGAATCATGTTTACCTATTTTTACTGTTAATATTGTTAATAATATTTCAGATATATTTCAATTTAAAAAATAAATATAATAAGAAAGATTTTTTTTTAATTAACGTTGTGCCTTCCGGGAGCACATTTAACTTACATGCTAAGTTTTCATGGGGCACTACAGTAAAGGACACAAAATAGTGTATTTCAAGACCCAACTATCACGGGTCCATGTTTCCTTTGTGCACTGCATCAAAGTCGTGAGGGAGGAGTTCTTGCCAAATTCAGATTTACTAAGGACGAGTTTGACTTGTAAATCCGATCTTGGCAGAGACACTCTCTCCTGAGGCTTGGACGTGCACGAAGGAAACATGGACCCGTGTCAACCTTCATGGTTTTAGGGAAACACTTATTGTGTTACATTCCGCACTTAAAATAAAGAATTATCTGAACCTTAGGTTATCCCACTTTTTTTATTAGTTCTTTCTTATTTTGAACAGCGTTTAAATTATGTAAATGAAAATGAAAAAATATTACTTGTTTATTTATATTGTGTAATAAAAAAATAATATAAAAAAAACTACAAGTGATGATTAACTAACATGAAATTCAATACAGGTCATGGAATAGAAGACAAAAACGAATATTCAGATAATTACAAGTCAGGAATATTATTATTCTCTGATCGCTATAGGAAAGTCAATAAGGTTTGACAGTGATAATGTCTCTTCAGCAAAATAGCTACATAAACAATTGGGAGATGAGATCTAAGTTTGGAAATGGGGAAATGGATTTTTGGCAGTTTGAAACGGTAGAAGGTCGGTCTTTTCCGTTGAAAGTCAATGCAAGCACTTGAAGGTCCGTAATCTTTTTTTCCAGGTTTTAATTTCTTTGTTTGTTCCCCTTCAATGATCGTTTAATTTCTTTTCTTTTGAAGTGATAGTGTTAATTAGAAATTTATGAGATTGCTACGGTGTGCATTGAACTGAGTTTTTTTTTTCCAGTTGAACACGAACAGTTTGCTTGTGTTTTTTTTTTTTTTGTATTTTTTTAGGTTTTCTTTGATAGATTTTCTTATGATTTATGAAATGTTTAGACTTTATTTGCAAAATGATGTTGAGACTTTTGGTTTGGGGAATTAGAATTTCTGGGTTTAATTGGAGGAAGGTCGAGTTTATCCCACCGAAGGTTGGGATGACCACACTGAAGGTTGTTATTATGGTCTGAAGGTCGGGTTTGCAAGTCTTCCTTCGATCTTCAGATACTAAAACTGACCTTCAGACCATAATTCCGACCCTCAGTGGCATTATCTCGACCTTCGGTGAAAATTTTTTTATTATTATATTTTGAAGTTTACCAAGTCTTTATTCAACCTTCGACTCTCGACAAAGATTTTTTCTAATTAGCTTTGTGCCTTCCGGGAACATACTTAATATACATGCTAAGTACTCATAGGGCACTGGAATAAAAGGACACAAAGAGTGTGTTTCAGTACTCGACTGTCACGGGTTCATATTTCCTTTGTGCACGTGCACTAATGGATCCATCGGTGCTCTATTGCATCATTGGTGTTCTTACCGATGAATTTTGTCAAGGAAGCCATTATTTGTGTAGCAAGACTGATTTTAATTTTAGCATCAGACGTGCCAGTCTCGAGAGAGGTGTTCTCAGCAATTCGGATTTACGAGACATAAAATATTGTATAACTCATCGGTATTAGAATCGGAGATGCTAGATGGGATTATCTTCCGGCCTGTCTGAACCTTTGTCAAACTCTTACCAGCAAGCTGTTCTGATTGCGCGGTATGTGAACCTCATCTTGGGATGCCTAACATTCTGATCTTGGATGAAGGTCACACACCACGCATATCAGAACAGCCTATTGATGAGATTTTGACAAAGGTTCAGACAGGCTGGAAGATAATCCCATCTAGCACATCCAATTCTGATACCGATGAGTTATACAATATTTTATGCCCTGTAAATCCAAATTTGCCGAGAACACCTCTCTCGAGACGGGCACATCTGATGCTAAAAGGAAAGGCAGTCTTGCAAAACAAATAATGGCTTCCTTGACAAGATTGATTGGTAAGAATACCAATGATGCAGTAGAGGAATTTAGAGCACTGATGGATCCATTTGTCCACCTGCACAAATTAAACATGGATCCGTGACAGTCTTCATGGTTTTAGAGAAACACTTTTGTGTTACATTCCACACTCAAAATAAAAGAATTCTCTAATCAAAAAAACATCCTAGAGGTCGACCACTTGTGTTTCGGAAAAAGCACATTTAACTATATGAATTAATTTTTATCAACTGTTTCCTTCTTTTTTGTACTGCAAAGATATGGATCACACCCAACATATATTTTAGCTTCGACACAATCTGAGAAGGGAGATCATTTTGGAGGGTACCCGGCTTGACAGATGTGGTTCTTCATTAGAGGCTGGTTACCCCGATTTTCTTTCCCACGTTCAACATTTATACCATTGATTTTTTTTATTGTGTTTGTTCGGAGCATGTAAGAAAGATATTACCTTTAATCTTTGTTGTTAGGTAGTGATGTTATTTATATTGAAAATTCCAAATACACCCATGTTGAAATGGGTATTCTATTTTGAATAGCATTTAAATCGTGTAAATGAAAATGAAATAATATTAATTGTTTTATTTTATATTGTGTAATTAAAAATAATATGAAAAAACTATAAGTGATGATTAAATAATATGAAAAAAATGTGAAGGTTGGAACTTTGACTGTGACATGCTCAGCATCAGGTTTGACAGCAACAGTGACATGCCTCGGATTCAAAATAGCTACATAAACAACTGGGGAGATGAGATCCGAGTTTGGAAATGGCAAAAACAATTTTTGGCAATTTGCAGTGGTGGAAGGTTGAAATTGTATTCCGAAGGTCGGTATAATGATTCTAAGGTCGATATTATCATCCGAAGGTCGAGCCAATGGCTTGGCAAATTTCAGTTCTTAAAAGTCTTTCTCCGACCTTCAGAGGATAATACCGACCTTATGCATGCAATTTCGAAAGTCGGTATTACCAGTCGAAGGTCAATGCAACTACTTTGCCAGTTGAAAAGACACCCATGCATGCAGCAGTGGCAGTCGAACGGTCAAGTTCCTTCCTTATTTTCGAAGTCACTGCCCATCCCTCAAACAAACCAAAACTTAGCACTGCCAACTCCATCGTCATCTTCGTATTCTTTGTTTCTGAGAATCCTGACCATGTATACTTCTTCGGGTGTTATCTTCTTCCTTTTCTTTGGGTCAAATTTCTTTGGGTGTTATCTTCTTCAACTCCACTGTCACCGTCACCGTGTCCGATGGACTACAGGTAAGATTTCTCTGTTTTTTTTCCAAGTTTAATTTCTTTGTTTTTCCCCCTTCAAATGGATGTCATAATTTCTTTGCCTTTGAAGTGATAGTGTTAATTAGAAATTTATGAGATGACGATGGTGGTGTGCATTGAACAGGGTTTTTTTTTTTCAGTGTAACACAAACAGTTTGCTTGTTTTTTTGGTATTTTTTTGTGGTTTTTTTTTTATGGTTTTTCTTATGATTTATGAAATGTTGAGACTTTGTATGCAAAATGATGTTGAGACTTGTGGTTTGGGGAATTAGAATTTTTGGGTTGAATTGATGGAAGGTCAGGGTGATCCCACAAAAGGTTGGGAGGATATACTGAAGGCCGTTATTAAGGTCTGAAGGTCGGGTTTATCATTAAAAGGTCGAAGGAAGACTTGCAAAGTTCGAAAGTTGGCCAACTCTTTCTTCGACCTTCAGGCCATAATACTGACCCTTAGTATGTTTATCTCGACCTTCAGTGGGATCATTTTGACCTTCCACCAATTCAACCCAGAAGAAAATGCGAGTTTAACTATATGAATTTTTTTTTATCGACTGTTAATTTGTTTCTTTACTATTGAGACCAGCTTAGACACTATCCGTTTATCCGAGATGGGGAGGTCATTTTGGAGGCTGCCCGACCTGACGAGATGTAGTTCTTCGTTGGAAATGGGTTCTGTGGGGGGGGGGGGAGAAGTTATTGAAAATTCGACAATACCTGAGCCG
>JAOXNR010000001.1:875862-897714 GCA_028571225.1 Parsonsia alboflavescens | reverse complement strand
AAATGAGTAATAATTTGACGAAATAGGGTCAACGCAAAAGGAATAATTATGATGCTCAAAGCCACCAATAACTAAACTTCGCAACATACACCACCTAATTGATTCAAGTATTTTCTATTTTTAACAACTGGATTTTGTTAGGCTCATTCCAGAAGGACAAATAATCTTAACATTAACAGTTAGAAAAATTCAACATTCTGCCAACCTGTTGGGTGAGCATAACAACAGGATGACCAGCACGTTGTAGACGCTCAAACATGCTGCACTGAAATAAATATTTACTGGCAATGTTAGAGAGCACGGTGGCAGGAAGCTGCTTTGGATCACCAACCTTCAAATCAAGGACCCAAATCAATGCATATTTTGACACCCTCATAGTCATCATCGAGCATGATAATGGTAGTCAAAAAGTAGATGATCGTTTGGGGCTTACCATAATACATCTGGTCCCCTTGGACTTCAGGAGCTGAAGAGGAATCAATGTAGCAGGTTCTAGGGCCTATGGTTAAAATGGAATCAAAAAGCAGACGATAACCATACAATAATTCAATGGAATCTTAAGATGTTAGATAGGAAGAAACCGGAGCATAAGGAAGATGGAAGGGAAAGTACTTGGGCTGCTTCATCTATCACAACAGCATCAAACAAGGTGCTCTCTGATGAACTGCTAAACTTATGACTCGATATGGATTCAACACACACTCCATAAAGATCTCCACCACAGCCACTAAGTGTAGTCACAACAATTTCAGCTTCCTTCAGTATAGCTCTCCGTAACTTATGTTTAAGAGCTCTGCTTTCTTCACTAGCCTTCCTCTCCTGAGCTTGTGCATTGGAAAGATCTGTGTACATTACTTTCCTTTTGTCATATAATCTTCTTAGCTTTGCTTCTATTTCAGCATCAGACAATTCCTCTATTTCACAACCTTTAACAACCTCTCCTTCTAACAAATTTCTTGCTGCGTCAGAATTTCCATCCCTTAAGTTAACACGCTTTGCTTCATAGAATCTAATCTGTGCAACAAGACTCTCCAGATTAGAACGAAGAGTTGATATTGAGTCACCACGAATATCATTCTTTCCACCTTTTGTTCTCTCCTCTGACAGACGTTGATCAACAAGAGTGTCAATAAAGAAAGGTAAGGAATTTGGATGAATAGTCTTAGCATTGCCAACTCTAACTAGATATGGTTTGTATGTGAGCCCATCACTACCATAAAGGCCTCCTGTTGATATTCGTGACACTAATTCATCAACTGCAGCATTAGATTGAGCACAGATGAGTACCCGGCCTCCTCTACAGCAACTGCTCATCAACATGGTATTTCTTTCTGAATCTTCATTTAATTGCCTAGCTAATGCAGCATCTTGCCATGCCCTGGAAATTGCAGCTGACTGATTGATCTGCAATCTGGAATGCATACGAGAGACAGAGGTAGACTTGAGATAATCATTTGGAGATTTCTTTTTACCCCTCAGTTGATAGAAAGCAAGCAAAGCACTGACAATGGCCACAATGGTTCGAGTCTTTCCAGTCCCTAAATATTAACAAATAAATAAATAGGGCTGTATGGGTAGTAACCCAAGTTGTCATGTTATAGAAAATGGGACGATGAAAATATAATGAAACCAAAATGTGAAGAAAACAACAATAACATGCCTGGAGGACCCTGTATCAGTGATAACTCAAAATCAATTTTCGAATCAAGTAATCCAACAGCAGTCGATATAGCTTGCAGTTGACTATCATTATACAAAGATTGAAGGACTTGCTGTAGACACTGAGACAATTTACTGAGATTTTCCCTTGTAGAATTATGAAAATCATTTGAATGGCTTTTGGGATTCAGGATCACAGGGAGCAGAGGTATTTCGTTTATTGATGACAATGCCTGGAATTCTCGCAGTTGAGGTGTAATGCTCATAAGGTGACTAATGCACCACTTGCTTCGTTCGACAAGAGACTTTCTTGCTTGATTAAGACGAGAGCAGCCATTTTGTAGATACAGTCTGATGACTAAAATAGTCAATTTTCTTTTGTTATCTATCTCACGTCTCTCCACCTATACAAGAAAAACAGCCACGAAATAAGATACATGAAGAAAATTTGATTTGAAGAAAAAAGAATAACCACAACAAATCTTTTATTTTCCATCCATGTCACTGTAGGCGACCTATGGCCCCTTGCTGATTTTGTGATTTGCATATGTCCCCGACACATAAAACATAATTATGAAGCAGGTCAAACCAAAAATACATCAATTGCCAGATAAGTATATCAGCACTGAGTAACAATTTTGTCAGAGACTCTAATACTACATGTGAGTATCAGAAAAAAGATTAAACAATAAATTAATTATCAGGGTCATAAATCAACACAAATAAAGCATCGACCTCCATAAAAGATGCAATCTCAAAAATGTGTTACCTTTCCAACCATGTGAATATCATTAGATGAACACGGCAATGGTTGCTTAGTAAGTAATATGAGATCATGTTCTAAGCAGCTTCTAGATCCACCTGAATCAGAATTATCATGAACACACCGAAGAATATGAAAGTCATCAACTCGTTCAACAGATAACACTGAAAGAATTCCATAGCACATTTCTTCTGTAGAAACCATCTCCTGAAAAGAGCTATTAAGCTGTGCTTTGAATTCTTCCAATACTAATGGTTGGAAAACTTCAACATATTCCTCAGGTGATTTGAAACAAACAGGGACCTCCTTTAATTTTTTAACCACTGTACCCCCTCTGCCTGTGTCTGCTGACCTCAATCCAACTATTGCAAAGTAGTCTAATTCTAGAATCGGCTTATACCAATCATCCAGTCTTGGAGCCTTGAATCTTCTAATTTGACCATCAACCCGCCCATGACCAGATCTGTTTTCCACTGGTAAGGTGAGTTGAATGACTTGACGCTTAGGAACAGGATTGATTGGCTTAGAAAATGGCTTTGGCTGCCTTGTAGATTTGAAAAAAGAAAATTCCCATGAACCATCGTCCCTGTCATTTACTATTTCACTTATGACTCCTTCATTATGAGGCCTAACCTTTTCAACGCCTTTGTGGGCATTTCTTCTAAAATTCACATTTAGGTCAGATAATTGTTTCAAATCAGAACCAAGTGCAGAAATAGAGGAAGGCCCAGTTGTCCCCTCTGATTCAACATGAGATACAGGCACCAGTTTTCCTCCAAGTGTACTTGACTCAAACTTCTGAAGGGGAAGATCACAGAAATCCTGAGAGCTTCCCGCTGGAAGACCCTCTAGTGCATTCCTTGTGGAAGTAGTCTCAGAGTGAACCTTACAATCTAGGTTAGGGTGCAACACACTGTCAAGAGCAACAGAACTAACAACATCAGCCTCTAATATATGCTGACTCGACCCAATATGAGATTGAATTTCCTCATCAACAAGGGTTTTTGGTTCATTCTCGTCATCTGAAAGGAGTATGACATCAGTTGGTTCTTTATGAATATTTTTCCCTGAGTTTGCTAGTTCAGAGGCACCCTTCAATAAAAGCAGGTCAACATTTTCAACTGCACAGTTCCTATCATGCGACAATTCCTCAGTAGGAAATGATTTTGGCTTCATGTTTATTTTCTTGAATGTAAAATAACTGTCATCCATCAATGAAATAGAAAGTTGAGCAACCTGATCTCCCAGTTCAACCATTGCTACATTATCTGCAATTCAGATAAATAAGTGAGAAAATGAAAAAAATTTCATTGTGACAATTATGGACAGAGGATAGCATCTAGCAACTAAACTTGAGAAAAACGTGGAAGAAAGAATAATCTCACCAGATGAGAGAAGACCCTCAATGGCCTTAATTGCAGAAGCAGAGATATTACTACAAGACTTCTCAAAGAGACTTAACAAAGAAGTCAGTGTCTGTTTCCAATATCTAAATACCACAGTAAGTGATGACCCACCCCAATCCACCAAATCTTGAAGCCAGCTCAAGTCAGGGATAACTTTCCTTCTTGTGCCAGGATTCCTAAAAAGCCCCTCAAGTATAACAGGGAGGATCTCAAGCAAACGGATGCATGTCATCTGAAAACAAAAAAAAAAGAAGGGAATGTAAATAAATAAAGGAAATAAGGTTAAGCAACTAAATTACTGAACCTTGAATATAACAAAGAAACGGCCAGGAGAACAGTTTAACCACATCATTGTGGTCGATATTATGCTTTAAAGACCAAAACCCTTTCTTGCAGGACTCAGAAACAGATCTCTAGCCCTTCAAAGACCAGTGAAGGCAGAAAACAGAAACCCATGACACTATGAGCCAGCCCCAACCATCACAATCAGGATAGTTCACCAAGAACTGAGAAGCCAATTTCCATCTAAAGCCCCAAAGCCTAAGCCCACAGGTTTATCCATTTTTACGTTTATGACGTGGTCAGACAATTAATATTCCACTGTTGTCTTTATGCAGAGCATCATAGGTAAAAGTTAAGACAAAAACATAACGAGTGTAGATGGGTACTTCTATGCAGATAGCAAAGCCCACTAACTAAACAGAAAGACAAAATATAAACAATTTCGTTGGGTGCTTCAGAAAATGAAGAAATCATAGAGTGCATTCACCAAGCTTTAACAGACCAACCAGAGCAAATGAAAACACATCTGAACCAATGAGTGAAATAGCTGAAAACAGATAGCTCATAACAAATTTGAAAACCTGAGATATTTTATGATCTATGAATGCCTTGCCTTTCTCCAAGCACTTCTGTATAGATGACCATGCAATTTCTGATATCGAAGAACAGAACTTTTCCCATACAGTAAAACTGACAACACTTCGTGAGTTATTCTCCCCAGTGGTAAAAGCTGGCTGCCTTAAAAATCCACCTTGGGAAGAAAACTGTGAACCACTAGAATTCCCTCCCATAGATACCGTAAAGGGATATCCATCTTTCATCAACTTGCATAACACAAAGAAGAAATGATGTAATACCTGGAAGTTTGCAAGAACAAAGTCTAGCTGAACCTGGCAAATAAATTGACAACATGGAATCAGAATGTAGAGAAAATTACTTGCATTGAAGTCTTTAAAAGAAAGCATGTAAGCCAGAAGTTGAGATGACAGGCACCAAATTACTGAGGGAAAAAACAAGAACAATGCTATCAAAATGAAAAACACACAAAAGAGAACATTTAGAAAGAAACGAATCAGGGAAAAAATTAGATAAACTGCAGTCAAACACCATTATTATTGCATAAATGTAGGATAATCGTAAGTGAAACTCTTCTGAGGGCCCATAAATTTCAGCAGAAACACATTTGCAGAGGAAATACAACACACGTAGACAACACAACTGGGGGAAACTCTGAAATATTACTCATTAAAAGCATAACTCAGAGAGGACTTCACCATACCAGTTTTAGAGCATGTCTCAATCCAATAAAGATAGCCACCAATGATGATTGGCTAGAACAGAGAAACTGCAGACCATGAGTAAGGCTTCGCCCATTAGAAAATTGCTCAAGAATATGTCTACCGACTTGCCTGTCATTCTGGACCAGAAAAATGGATTCATCTTGACTATGAAATAAAATCAGAGAAACAGGAGGACTTTTAGGTGCATGGATATGAGGAACTATACAGAGGAAAGTGAAATTTATAATCCAGTCAAAATATGTGATCTCCAAAATAAAAGGTAATTACTTCATTAGGATCGAAGAGTAGGAGTATCAGACTGTCAGCCATCATTGGTTCCCAAGTCCACTGCTTCATTAACTCCCTTTGCTCCATTCTGGCAATATAATGTGAGGCAAACCTGCAAGACGCAAGATAAAAAGCTAAAATAATTTTTGCCTTTCAACCAAATTATAAAATTCCAACCTAACTTACCTCCTAAATGTCCTTATAAGAAGCATGCACATTTTTGAGACAACAATTGAATTTTTGGACTCTGTTCCATCTCCACCATCATCAGAACCAGAAGGGGCCTTCCACCCAAAAAGATGGGAAATTCCAGGAGCAAAATTCTTCAGCCAATTTTCAACTGAAGGACCTACAGTAGTAATATTCTCTGGTGCAACCATGGAAAAACGAGATGTTGCCCAAAAAACAGTTTTGGAGAATGATACAGGAAGGATCAAGGGATCCAATCCAACCAGAACATCATTCCATAACATTGGAATGCACATCCATCCGTCACACACCAAAGAAATAATTTCACAATGCAAATGATATTCACTCCAACAACTAATGTCCTTCTCTTCCTCACCTAGGTCAAATAGCATCTTTTCATCAACAGGCACGATTTTGGCATTACTTAAATGGCTCTTCAAAATTGAAGCCACCAATGCAGAAGCATCAGACAATATGATAATGTGAATGAGATCAACCGCAGGTTGCCGCAGGGAATTATGTAGTGAAGAGTCCCTCAGAGAAGAGACAAGAGAAGGGGCCCTGGCAATGATTGAGAAAAGACACTTACATCACCAGCTCAGTTGTGCAACTATGCATGAATTATCAGATTCAGAGACATGCTAGCAGACAAATTTACATTTTGTTCTTTCTCTTTAATTTTTTTCCAGGAGATGGGGGAGCAGTGATGTGGTGAAGTAAATTATTGAAAGGTCAATGTTGGAGAATATAGAGATAGAAGCTATTTTAGGACAGGAAATTATAGGTGTCGATTTCTGACTTCTTTCCTTTATTAATTTTGATATTCGGGGAACATTATATACATATATGGAGTTTCCCTGCTATGAATAAAAAAAAAGAGTTATCTCAGGCCATTCATGACTACCTAGGGTTTCTTCCTGACAGCCTTCATTAATAGCAGTCTTTCTTGACCGTCATTGTCGATTTTGTTTCTATCCTTTTTATAATACTACTGCAGCTGAACGCATCCTAGAATCTGCCCTTCTATGACCCTTTTATAATGTCAAGAGTGCAAGGATATCACTAATACCGGAGTACAATCTACCAGAGAACTGCCCAATATTCACACTTCCGACAGGTTGGACAGAAAAAACCACCTGAAGTGGTCTCAAGTGATATATGGGCAAAATAGAAACGGAAAGGGTTGATCAGCCATCTTAAAAAAGAAGGTCTTAAATCGGGGGTTCCCAAATTTATAGCATGGGATGAGGAAGACTACTAGTATGGAGTGGTTGCGGAGTCCAATGACACCTGAGATTAGCAACACTTGTACATTCTTGGAAACTACAAAAGATATATGGCATGCTACCATTCAAGAAACATATTCCAAATCTAAAGATGTTGCAGAAGTGTAAGAAGTTAAAGTTAAGACTAGCTGCTAAAACAATCACAGTATTCAAATCAGTTGAAATCCTTATGGCAAGAATTGGATCACTATCATGTGATAAAAACAAAGTGCAAAGAGGATGCAACTATTCTAAAGGGTTCATTGCACAAAACAGAGGTTATAACTTTCAGATTGGACTTAATCCAGAATTTGATCAAGTGACGGGAACAAATTCTTGGGAAGCTCTAAGTTTTATAAAGTGGAGACAATAGCTTGAGCTGAAGAGAGTAGAAGGGCTGTGGTCCTTGAACCATAAACAATGACTGTTCCTACTGTTGTGGCTGTTAAATTAAGTATTCCCAGTGAAGCAATAGGTGGACAATCAAAAAATCAAAATCATGAGGAGCTGTGGAGCACTAACTGTAAGAACCCTTGTTACACTTGCAAAACCTGGCGAAAGCTTAATGGAAAACCCCAAACCAGAGAATGGGGGAAAATGGGTGGTCAATCACGGAACAATGCTCAAGTACATGTTGCTACAAGTTCACAATATGAAGAAAATGTGCAAGAACCAAGTGGATTCACCCAAGCTGAGATTGAGAAGGTGAGATCATCCATTAACAATTTCAAAAAAGCTGCAAGCCCATCGGTATTTGTTCTTTTACACTCAAGTGGGGTTTCATCTTTTGTTGGATTAAACATCTCAAATACAACCCATATAGCTCTTGGATTATAGATTTGGTAGATTTACAAATTATTCGAGAAAATTTATTAGTAGAATGGAAAGAATTAGGGGAAGGTCCCACATGGACCAAATGGGACAACCTAAAAGTTTTGAAAGAAGATTTTGTGGTTAGACGTATGGAATTGGCCAAGCATTATATTTGAACAAATAAAGAACTAGATTGGATGATTTTGTGTCTATTACCCTTTCTTCCCCTGGAGTTGTGACCAATCATTCAAATAGATGGGGAAAACTAATAACTAATGAGCTTAGATATTAATGAACCCTATAACCTAAGAGAATTACTAATGTTTTAGGAAAAATTATTACAAGAAGCTGTGGATATACAATTATTGATAATGGAGTTCGGGGCCAACAAATGAAGGATTTTGCAAGTCATTTTCAGATGTAATTGAAGGCAAAGAGGGAAGATTTCGTGGGACTCTCTCTACTTGGTAAATGAGTCGATTATTCAAGGCGTTCCATTATTGTTGTGGGTACTTCACATTCATTATTGTAATTTGTGCTCTAATTGGACAGCAACCTGCTTCGATCATAGGAGTTGCCAAGAGTAAAATTAGGGAAACAGAACCCATTGTAAAGGAAAATAGCCATAGTCAATGGATCATTGACCACGATTACAATTTACAGTTTTAGGGAATATTAAAATATCCCTGCATCTACATTGAAAGATGCCCTTCATTATTCCCAAGTTACCCACAAACTTAGTCTCAGAACATAAGATAGCTCAAGATTTAGGTTTATGTCATAATGAGCATTGCTCCTCATTTGTTTCAGAAGTTGCTTCATCCAAAAAGGAGGAAATTTCACCCTACCATTGTTGTCATGGACATCCACCATTTAGGATCATTAAACTCCTGTTTCCCTTTCTGTTTAAGGGTTTAGATGTTAAAAGTTTTCATTGTAAAGTGTTAAAACTTGCAAACACAAGCATGTGTCATTTCCAATTAAGAATAAAAGATGCAGTACCTTTCTATCTTGTTCACTGCAACAATCGGAGACCTATTCAGTTCCTAGGCTTTCTGGGGGCTACATGGTTTGCTTCTTTCATTATGATTGTACTCAGGTTACATGGGTTTTCTACTCAAACACAAATCTGAGGTCAGTACAGTGTTTTATTTGATTTCTTTAGGACAGGAAATTATAAGTGTAGATTCCTCTCATTTTCTTCCTCTATAAATTCTGATAATTAGGGGTACTCTGAATAAAAAAAGAAAAGGGTTTAATCTCAGAAAACAGTCAATTCTAATCTGGCTTGCACTCCAAATAAAATTGAATATAAGACAATACAGCATAAATAAATCAATAATGTGGTTACAATCTTCTCCAGATTGTATCTAGTGGATATACACTAACATTGGGTAATGTGACCAACAAACTTGATTCCCTATTTCAAACTTTAGGGGGCTCTGCTTTCTAAACTGCTCTGGTTTTACCATATCTCATAAAGTATCCTGGGCTGTTAGAGGAAGGCTAGCGTAGACCAGTTGATAAGTCCACAGCTATGGATAAGTGGGTAAGTCCACTACTCGTGGAGGGGCCTTTCCCCACCTTCACTGAGGGGATTGGACAGTAAGTTCACAGCTGCTCCCACTGCAGGAAAGTTGATGCAGAAAAGGATCTTGGTAGCAGGCAAGTCCCAGAAACAAGATCTTAGATTCGGAACCCTTACCCAAGGGTTCCTTGGTGCCCGCCCAGGAATGCTACTCCCAGACGTAGGCTCACCTAACGCTTTTGGTGCTAATGGTGAGCCTTACTGAAGGGTAGCGCAAAGAGCAACAGGCCGCACAGAGCTGGAACAATGATGCCGGGAGCAAAAAAAATTGAGTAACAAATCAAATTCCTTATACGTAGGCCAGGCATCAGAATATGTACACCAAAGGAATGTCTAGCAACATACAGTGAAAACAAAAGTCTAAAAGTCTCAATCATGTTTAAGAAGCTTTGCATGTTTTTCATGTGTCACACATTTAAGAAACAGTTCATCACGACATACCACATGTGAGCACATTCATAAGGTGGACAAGGTGGATTCATCTTGTAACCTCGGTATACAATAAGAAGAGCAATCTGCAAGCACAATCAAGGATAAAATTGGAGAACTAAGGGGGGGAAGGGAAAAAAAAAAGGATGAGTCTTTGCAATCACAGAAAACCAAATATTTTAATCTTCTATAGCACTGAAGGTTGAATATAACCTGACAAGCCTTTCTTCGCATCAGTATGCTGAAATTACTGCTCACAGTAACCTGATGCAGAAGAAAATAAAGAAAATGTCTCCGTTGCTTTTCATGCTCTCCGTCTTGCAAAGGTTCAAGAGACTGAATCATACATATTAAAGTCAGGATCAGAGAAAGTTAAAGCCAGAAAACACCATACCAAAATTGCCAAAGCTAGACTTGCCTGCAAAAAGGGTAGGAAAAGATCAAAAATTTCTTTATGACTTTTCTCATTTCGAGTATGGAAACATTGGCCCAGTAATGTATTACGCATAACACTGGCAGACAGAGTAGACCTCAACCAAAGCTTACATCCTTGTTGGAAAATAAATCTATCAGCTAGAAACTATATAATGAATAACCACTGCATTTAAGTGAAAAAAAGAGACAAGCTTGAAACTTACCAAGCATTTCAAAAAGAAATCTTAAGCAATTAACAGCATAAGAAAATTCAGGTGAATCATCACTAATCTGGTTGAGAACAATACTCAGGAAAACAGGATACCGATCTAATATCCCTTCTTCAAATGCTAGAGGGTCCAAGAACCCAAGCCTTCAAGACATAAAAGATATTAGAGGAAGAAACACAAATGATGAAAGCTACTTAGCAATATGCATTTAAATTTTAAATCAACAGATTCCTACAATGCCTTGATTCCAAGCCATACAGTTATTCGGTCCATCTGCACCCTTGTCCTTGAAGTGTCAGCCACCAATGGCACCATGTCATTCTCCAAAAAACCAATGCATTTCTTCAGCAAAGGTTGCAAAGGCTCCAAGTCTATTGACTTCCTACAAGGATCACATAGGAAAATATCACCAAACACAAATAAAAAACCACTAGTTGACTACCAAAGAAGAGAAAATAACACCTTAAACTCCCATTGACAAGTGACTCATTCCTTCTATAATTTACCTCGCTCAAGCTACACCATAAACTTCCATAACTATCACCCTATTATAACTAGTGTTAACAGGAATTTGATCTTTATTCTCTTAAATTTGATTGTAGAGAAGAAACTTTGGCTGATTCCTATTTAACAGAAAACACACCTCCACATTTGCTTTACTGCCCACACTTATTTCTATCATGCCAGCATCCAAAATTAACAATCATCAAAATTTAAAGTACACAAAAACAAAACCAAATAAATTCTGTAATTCTTTTTTATGCAACCCCTATGGCCCAAAGATCTGTTACAATTGCCAAGAACGCTTATAAGCTGAGATTATTCTAGAGATCGGAGAACCCAAAAAGGAAACTAAAGTACTTCAGTTTTAGTTATATTTTAATTCCTAAACACTTTAGAAAAATGTCCTAGTTATATTCCAAACCAAAACATACTTATTTGAAAGATTGGAGAACCCCAAAAAGGGTTGCAGGTCTAGCAAAGTAGTTCATTCTAAAAATAGAAACATTATTTCCTCCTTATTTTCTATCAGATGTCCTAACAATTTTTTGAACCTAGATGAAATTTAGTCATATTTTAATTCCTAATCACTTAGGAAATTGTCATAATTGAATCCTAGTTATATTCCAAGTTAATTCTCACTTTTTCCAAAGAAATGTAATATTTTATAAAGGTTTTCAATTATTGTAATTCACAATTCAGCAAATACTATCTGTGAATTATTTAGCTTTGTAGGAATTCTATTGATCTCTTTTGCTTTGCCTGCATGGTTTATAGTTTCATTAAGGGTCTCCAGTTCCACAGGTCTATGCGTTTGGAGTCGATCAAATCGACTTGTGACTTGAAAATGTTAACTCTATTGTGATCAATTGTGAGTTTTGCAGGTCTTTGATTTGCAGGGTTCACGTCACGTGGCATTTGGGAGATCAACAATAAATGTCCTGTTATAAAAAGGCAAGCCATAAAAGGATAATGAACACTGTAGCACAACAAACACGAAAGATGAGTTTGAATTCCAACTATGAAAAGAAAATCAATACCTTAATCTACCCATATGACCAGCAAGGCGAAAACCTATAGATCGCACTCTTCTACTTTTAAGGAAAAGCAATGCATAAACTCCCTGCACAAATTTGATCATTGAATTAAGAATATCATGGGCTCAAAATGTATCAAGTGGTGAAATTGATAAAGGCTAGGAAAGTATACTGGATATTGCTGATGTCCAGCCAAAGCTAATTCATGAGAGTTATCCACTGCTTCAATAAATGTTTCAAATTCAGTGGTCAACAATTGATCCTCCAGCAAGTAAGGATACATCAATACCTATAATTCAAAGAAAAAAAGGTTCATACCCAACATGTTAGGAAGTCATTACAAGGGAATAAATGTAATAAACATTAAAGCCACAAGGCCAGTTTGGTCTTGCTGCATATCCGGTAAGATGAATATGTTTCCCTTGGAACAAGAAAGATTCAGAGCACAAAGCAAGTTTAGCAAGAAGTATTCATTTATAAAGAGTCATCTAAACATTCATCCATCTCCCCAACAAATCCCTGTGCATGTGATATTCTCATTTAGGATGTTGCCACTTGCCAGTATCTAGATTAGAACATCATGCTATAGCTAAACATTCGGAAAGAATCAACTAAGAGAAGGCATCAATCAAGCCAAAGAAGACTTCAAAGTACCTCAAACATAAGGCAAACAACTTCAGCATTGTCATGTGCATCATTCTGCCCTTGAGACACTTTTGCATTAATTTCTTCCAGGTGCCTACTTATTCTTTCTTCATCAAGAGTACGCAGCACTTCAAGAAGAGGACCAATAGAACTAGGCTCATACTCTGTCTTATAAGTTTCCTGAGCTTGATGGTGCTGACAAATACACTGAGTACACTGTCTCATTTCACTAGAAATTCTGGTCCATAAGACCTTTAGAGGTGAACCATCAGATTCATCTTTAAAATAATTGTAGAATGTCTCCAGCAGAGGTCCCATCAAATGCCAAGAACTACACCAAATATGTTGGCTGCTAGACAAGCTAATTAGAAAGTTGAATGCATCGGAAAACCTGAACACAATCATTAACAGGTGATAGTATTAAAATACAGGTCAAATTTACCACTGAAGAGCTACTCTTTTGGAAAATGCAAGCGAAAAACAACTGCCGAACAAGAGGCCCGGCCCCCAGCTGATAATATTCCCGTAAAATCTATTTATTGACATGACAAAAATAAAAGGTGAAATTGCGAAGCTTAAACCCACAAGTGCAATAAAGGAGGGTTTTTTTCCTTTTTCCTTTTTTAGTGTGTGGTGGGGGGGTGGGAGGTCAAGAAGAAATAATTGTGATGGGGCATTGGAACTTTCCTTCAGATAAGCCATCATTTTCTTAGAGAACAACATAACCTAAACCAATTTATGAGTTATATTACCAAGGTTAAAAAGGTCTGAAAAGAATTCCCTAACATTTGGATTAAATGGAAATTTCACAGTTCAAGAACAAGTTTCCACATCAGTTTCAGAAGATTGAACCTTATCTATGATTGCACACAACCAAACCAAAAACCAAGTCATGATTTTCCTTATCCCCCTTTAGAGCGTCCAGAAAAATATAAAAATATTTTTTCCTTCAGAACAAATACAACAAATTATAAATTCCGAAAGATGCGAAAACTTTTAAGTTGTCATCCAAAGATTATCATAGACAAGATGAGTATCAAGACTTTCGTATTCAAATATATGCCTTGTTCATTTCCCTGTTTGTAAAATAAAGCAAAAGAGAGGGCAATCAAAGCACGGTCAATCGGAAATTATTTAAGCCTATATAAATCAAATTAATTTTTAAATGACAACCTAACGGAAAACAGATAAACAAAAAATACACGTAAATGAACTAAAATGAATGGATAAAAGGCAGACAGACTGTTTAAAAAAGGGCAAGAGGTACACGGAATAATCAACAGATGGAAGAAAAGGCGAACCATTTTTCTTTGTGCTGCCGGAGGAGGCGGCCTTGGTGAGGGGGGTCAATGTGATCATCATCTGCTTCCTCAATGTCTCTCCATCGCTCCAGTAGCGCCCTCCGACTCACCACTTTCTCACCCATTTCAGTCAGCGCTGTCAGTAGGGTGGGCCGCTTGCACAGTCAAGGCAATCGAACATCTTCGGAAACAAAAACTAGGGTTTTGCAATTCTGAGACGTAAACTACTTTCTTTACTTCACAGAAAATGGCGGGGAAGACGGCGGATATCGACAGGACAAAGGAAAATGCGAAAAATGTTGGTCGCCCGCGGAACAAAAGGCACATATCTGAGGATATATATACATTATACTTTTTGTACTTTTAAAGGGAAAAATTCACATTTTAGTCTCTCATCATTTTTACTTTAGCCATGATAGTCCTTCTTCTTTATGTTAATCTTTTTGGTTCCTTAAGCTTTTTTATTTTAGCAAACTAAATCCCTATTCTTTTTATGTGACTTCTAAAGTCCTTAATTATTTTTTAAAAAAAACATAGGTCTACATTCTCTTTACAAATGACTAACAAAGTCTTTCTTACCGGAGACTTTAATTTTCGAATGAGGTCAAAAAACAAAATTTATTTTTAGTCAACTAAACTAAGGGTAAGGAAGTCATTTTATTGCTCCCTTTTTACAATTAAAAAAAAATCGATGTCTATATATTCAATATTCCCTTTTTCTATTATCATCACACTTTTCTATCACCAATACTCATTCTCCCACTCCATCTGCTTGTAACGCCCCAAAAATCGTAATTCGAAGTATCAAATAGGTTTTCCTTTTTCTCTAAAATGCTTTACAACTCATTTCTTGATTCAAAAATATTATTCATAAAATAATAACGTTCGATGAACATATCTTTGAATTTCATAAATCAAGGAATCAAATAAACTATTAATTTAAAAACATTTTATCAACCTTATCACCCGTTTACGTGATCATAATTTTCAACTGCATCCCTAATAATAATAATAAAGTGATTCCTTCGACGCCAACGGATTCGCACGATGAACTTCTCACCTTGTCAAACCTCCCGACATAGGTATACAAGATTACCATTTATAGTTAGCCAAGCCCCTCCCTAAGATCTATCAACCCAATCTTCCCTGACCCTTCGTTGGTATCTGGCACTAACTCTCTTGCCAATAATTACCTAAACTGGATTCTCATACGTTTTATCAGATAAGGTTATAGATAAATTTCTTAACTAGGTCGATTGGTCTAATTAAGGGTCCAAGCTATTAACAAATGGATATCATATCCACAATCATTTTTGAGATCACTTCGGAAACGATCCAATTAACGTGATGCCTAAGCATCACCTAGAAAAAGATAAGTATTATATTTCCAAAAGTAAAATATTTATGCCCTAATTATAGAATTTTTTTAGAAAAATAGATAACAGATTCTCTAGGATTGGTGTCATAAGAAAGTCATTCGAGATTTCATTTAAAACATTTCCATGATTTCAAATAAAGGTATATTGCATATGGAATTAACATAGGAATAATTCAAAAGTCAATTATGTAACATGAATTAAAGATATACCACGAAATCTATGCAAATGAAGAAGGATAAAAAGTAAATCCTTTTGGGGACATTCTAGTGGATGGAGTGGCAAGCGGGCAAACTATAAGTCTCGAATTTGAATCCCATCAATACATTCTTGGATTAGTGGATTGTTGAGGTGTTTGCAAATTGGTCCGAACACTACTTAAAAAATCAATCACATCACTGGTGTTGAAAAAGTGATGCGAAATATTTCCATTGCGAGATTTCAAATTTCCTAAGCTCTTATTGATTTTGGGATCTCTATATTGAATATACTAGCATGACATCCCCATGCAATGCTCAGAGTAAGTGTATCTCAATATGATTGAAAACAATTGAGTAAAGATGTGATGTTTTATTATAAGCTAAAAAGCGTCAAATACCCTCAAACTTTTTAGAAATTTGGATTTTGCTCTCGAACTTTTTTTTTCCAATTATCAAAACACGGTAAAACTTACCCTTTACTTGGCTTCATCGTACAACGGTCTGTTCCAGACAAAATTCTTGTGCTAAGTTGGTAATTTTTGGAGTAATTTTTAACTAAATATTTCTACAGATAAAAATCAAGTATAGGGAAGTAAAATATATCTAAAATGACATAATTAAGCTAAGTTACTTAACACATCGACATAAAATGGATATAAAACTTAGCATAATTATGTACAAATCAATCTTCTCAATTAAGATCTCTCAAACCTCATTCAAGCTTTCAATGGGAGCAAAGGCATTTCTTCCACAAATGTCGTGCCTTAGTGGCTTCCAACTCCATAGCAATCTGATGATTAAATTTCTTCTAACTCCACAAAGCCACTACGTATCTCGCTTTTGTTCTTCAACATTACCCTCATAAGAAACCCAAGAAAAGAAATGAAGAAAGAAAGAATTGGGATTAAAATACCACAAATTGTGTGGGTCATTCCAAGCTAATTTCATAAACTTCTTAACAACTACAATTTGTAATTGGCCTCTATATACAACATAGGAGCCTTCTCTACCTTATCGGGGACAATGAAATATGTGGACCATATCTAAAACATGAGGAGGGCTAGGTGCACTGATCTAAGGATAGAATACCAGTGAAAAGGCTAGTGCGGTTTTCGAATGAGAAAAGAGTAATGTTGTTGTCAATAAAATAATATACTTAATCAAAACCAATGTAAGAGATTGGGGCGGGGAAGAAAATTCCGTTTAAGTATTGCATGTGAAAGGCACGTGATGGCTTTCTATCCGGACTTAATGCCTAAAATGGATGGATTTGCAGGTTTTTTTACATTTTGATGGTTAAAGAGCAAAAACGGTAACAAATAAAATTCGAGCCTAAAATCCATATTTCTAGAAAGTTAGAGGGAATTTGACACTTTTTACCCTTTATTATATCATGCGATGTTGATCAAATCTAACATAAACATAATTAAATAAATCATTAGTCATTACTTGAATTTAAATAACAATATTGGATTTGATTAAATCCAAATATCTATTGAAGATATATAAGGTTTTTTTCTTTTTCCTATTATCAAGTTGTTAATAACAAATTATATTTAACCATTTAAATGGTTGTTTTACTTATTTAGATAAATATCTAAATTGATTGCATTTTTGCACATTAAACATTGTCTCTCCTTTTGCGACCTTAAAGAGTCATAAATTATTAAATTTTAAAGTCAATCATATGATAATAAAAATATTAAGAGATTTTATTTTTAAAAGTCTAACTTTGAAAAATCAATAATGAGGCAAAATTTTATAATTTATAAAAAAATAAATGGTTAAATATATGAAGAGTCTTTTTTTTCTCTTAAAGAACACATTTGAATTATCTTTTATTTTTCCTTTATTTATTACTTCCTCCATTAGAAAATATAAGTCTCCAATCGTTATTTTGCAAAAATTAAGATTATTTTTTTCTTCCTAAATGCCCTCAAATCATCCACTAAAAAAAGAAAAAAAATCTAAACACCATTTCACTATATATCATTAGAGGGATAATTTGATATATTTAATATGGTATGAGGAAGAAATTTTTTATTTTATTTTGCTTTCTTATTCATTAAATTCGACTTATTGCAACTATATAAAAATAAAAAATTTATTCAAGAAAAAAGAAGTTCATCTAATCATCCATTACCCATCCAAATTAATTTAAAAAATAAAGAATACTTATACATAATAATACTTAAAAAATGAAGAATACTTATACATTATTATTGTTTAGGGTTTTGGGGTTTAGGGGTTTTTTTTTTTTTTTGTTTTTGCAAAGGAGATATTATTGGGTCCCCATCCTTTCTATTACTTGAAAGAAAACTACATGAGAGGCCTAAAAGGTCCAAAAGAGTTAGAATATACAAAAAAGTTATAAAACTTTTATCTTAAATTCAAAAAGAGATACAAAAAATTCAAAGTTTTTATATAAATAAAATACATAGATCAAAGGTTAACTTAAATCCATTTATTTCCAATGTATCAAAATATAAAAGCTCTTGTGGACTCTCAAAAGTGTAAATAAAATCACGATGTGGTCCAAAATTTTGACGAGCCTAAAAAATTTAGTTAATATGTAAGCCCAAGTTGATGCAAGAACCATGGGTTGGCCCAAAGCCCATAGCCAAAAATAGAATCCCAAGCAACAAAGGCTTGTGCTTAAAATCCAAAAGTCGTCCAAAAAGTGTCCAGCAAGCACCATGAGGAAACCAAGGTACCAACCATTAGTACCAGCACCAATTTATGCACACGGTCCCACAAAAAAGAGAGGTTCATTACTGTTCCAAGTAGCAGCAAAAAAATTTCAGCAAGCATAACCATGTGGGAAATATTTCAGCAAGCAACCACCGCCCAAACGAAGCGACTCCAAATGATTTCCACCTCAGTCCAAGTAATGGGCAAGTATGCAGCAATTAACTGGCACAAGGGGCGTCTATAACTGGTGGAGAGGGGCCGTAAGGGACTTCCCTTTAAATCAAAGTATGCAGCAATTAAATTCCCCAAGGTTCCAGGAAGTTCGCAGACAAGACGGTACAAAATTCCAGAAAGTTTGTAGGCAAAACTGTACAAAAATCCAACAAGTTCGTGAGCAAAATTCCTGTCCCCAAAAGATTTCTTTGTACAAACCCGGTCAGTCAAAGCTGTGTAAAAATAGTAGTCAAACTCCAAGTGAGGATTATCCAGTAACCAAAACACATCCCTATACCAAGAATTATTGAAGCCGCTGAAAAAAATAATAAGTCCCGAAGCATGCGGCTGCACAGAGAGCAGTATGCAAACTTTTTAGAACCAAAAAAATTCCAGCAATGAACCATAAAAATTCCAGCAATTCCAGCACCGCCCAAAGAGTCCCAATTAGTCCGATATGGATGATTCCATATATCCCATAAAAGCTTGAAGTAGGCAGTTGACTCACAAGATAGCATTCGAAAGATTTAAAACAAATCATGGGCCATGCGGAAGAATTCCACCAAAAAGTAACAATACCGATAATTCTTGTGATTAAATCAAAGCACATGACTAGCGGGGACAACATCAAGACAGGTGGAATCCACCATGACAACTTTAATCCCCATGCTTCCCAAAACCAAAGCAGGCGGCACTCCAAGACATAAAAAATAACATACCAAGTAACTACCCATGCAAAAGAAATCCACCAGGAAGTATTAATACCCATAGCAAGGGCAGTGGAAGCAGGGACAACATCAGGACAAATGGGATCCACCATGAAAGCGTTATCCCTATGTTTCCCAAAAAGCACAAAACAGGCGGCAAGCCATTGAAATAAATTATCTACCAGTAGCCAAAATAGAGAGTTCAAACCACATAGCAGGCAGCTCTAATCATACTCCCATTTGAATCAAGCATTGAAGGTATTAGAGTTGACCTAACTAACCAAGTCAACAAAAACTGTGCAGAAGTGACCTTCCTGAACTGTACAGAAGTCAGCAGCAATTCAGCCAAGTAGAGGTAGAAACAAAGAAACAAAGAGCCAAGGTGAGAACAAATAGAACCCAGATACCAAGAGAAAGCCATTGATACACATCATATTTATACAAGCCAAAGTAGCTCAAATGCAATCCGTGTAAAAATAAGGTCCATTTCAGCAAAAAAGAGTCTCCTCAAGTAAAAGTCAAAACAGATGGAGCATAAAAGCCAAGCAATAATCCAGATTTTAAAAGTGAACCAATCCTTTCTGTGGCTAACTCTCCAAAGAAAAAGGGCAAAACAGCTACGGAGGGGATTAATATCAGAGGGGAAAATCTCACAAGATGCTGTCTTTAAATAACAAAGGAGGCATAGAATAGCAAAGGTTATCACTCTGATTTTGACAGCCATTCTTTTCTTATCTCTAGGTGGGGTATGTAGGCTCAGATGAGGGCATATGGAAGAAAAGAAAGAAGCCCAAAAACCAATCAAGGACATCGAAGGCTTAAGAAAAAACAGAAATAAGAGATCATGAATTCTCCAAAAAGCAAAAAACCACCAGAAGGTGAAATCAAAACTTTGCCAGTGAGTATCATCAGTCCAAAATCCGGCAAACATAGTATTCATGAAGCTCCCAAAGCAAATATGAGCCCAAGCTATTATCCAAATTCGACTTGTATACCTCACCAGTCTGATGGCATCTCTCCAAAGAAAGGGATTATATGGAACATACAACATAATAAAGGGGCTAACCTCACAGGGTGCTTCTCAAAGGATAAAGGGTGGCTTGGGTATTCAAAGGAGGTCGCTCTAGTGTTGACAGTCACCCTTCTTTTACCTCTAAGCAAATATACCAAATATGAAGATGTTTTATTATTCTGTTTGTTAAATAAGTCCTAGTCTTTAGGGACATCTTTTAGTTTGAATTGTTTCAGGTTTATGTAGCCACTTAGCCTCAGTTTTAGCTAAAGTGGACTGTTTTTTCGATTTTCTGTTATGTTTTGATTGGCTATTTAAAGCCAAAGGTATAAATAAAACTCAAGTCATTCAAATCCAGTCTGTCATGTACTTGTTCTTAAGTCTCATACTAGATCAAAGTTCTCCACAATTTGGTATCAGAGCCCTCACTGGGTCTGACAAATTCTTGTAGCAGCACAGAGAATGACTCAAAAGATGAATACTGAAGTAAACTTTATTCAGGCAGCCATTCCTCGCTTTGATGGTCACTATGATCGTTGGAGTATGCTGATGGAAAATTTCTTACGATCAAAGGAATATTGGGAATTAGTGGAGACTGGCTATGTTGCACCAGCCAGTGGAATGTTGCAATCAGAAGCCCAACAGAAGAAAAATGATGAGATGAAGCTAAAAGACCTGAAAGTGAAGAACTATCTCTTTCAGGCCATAGATTGCACAATTCTTGATGCCATTCTCAAGAAGGACACAACCAAAGACATATGGGATGCCATGAAGAAAACGTATGGAGGGAATGCAAGGATCAAGAGGACTCATCTTCAAACACTCCACAGAGAATTTGAAACTCTTGAAATGAGACCTGGAGAAGGAATAATAGAATACTTCTCTAGAGTCATGACAGTAGCAAACAAGATGCAAATTTATGGAGAAGATATGAGGATGTGGAAGTGGTGGAGAAAATTCTATGCTCTTTAGATAAGAAGTTTAACTATGTTGTTTGTTCCATTGAGGAATCGAAGGATATTGATGCCCTTACTATTGATGAGTTACAAAGCTCATTAATAGTACATGAACATAAATTCCAGAGGCGCAATGGTGAGGAGCAGGTTTTGAAAGTGACATATGAAGGAGGAAGAGGTCATGGTTGCGGTGCATACAGAGGAAGAGGAAGAGGGAGTGGTCCAACAGGTTTTAATAATTAAACTGTGGAATGTTACCGATGTCATAAACTTGGACATTTCCAAGACGAATGTCCATTTGGAAATAGAGAAGCAAACTATGCAGAGTTTGATGAGAAAGAAGAAATGCTTCTAATGGCTTATGTGGAGCTGTATGATGCCAAGAGAGAAGATCCATGGTTTCTTGATTCAGGATGTTCAAATACATGTGTACCAATCAAGCTATGTTTAGTGAACTTGATACAACATTTCGACATTCGATGAAATTGGGAAACAACACTAAGATGATTGTGATGGGAAAGGGAAGTGTTAAACTGCTACTGAATGGAGTCAATCATGTTATCACTGAGGTATATTATATTCCTGAATTAAGAAATAATCTCTTGAG
>JAOXNR010000001.1:841922-875762 GCA_028571225.1 Parsonsia alboflavescens | reverse complement strand
GGGTGGGTTTGGTTGACAACAAAAGAACTTATATGAGCAAGTTTGGGCAAAAATACAGATCTAAATTTAGAAAGAAAAAAAAAATGGGCTGCAATAGATGTGACTGGAGTTGTTTTGAAACATAATCTTCAAAACCTAGATTGCAAATTTGTCTCAAGTATGAAGGAATACAAATAGTTTTGTAGCTAGATATTAAAGAACATAGTCAACACTCAGCAGACAGCACAGATATACTAAATGCAGATAAAGAAAGGAGCACAGAAACTGTAAAGGATAAGTACATGACTCTGCCTTAATTGTAAAAAAGATGCATTACAACAAAAAGAGTTGCAATAAAGGCCTCAATCTTCTCAACGATAAAAAATGAAAGGAAAAAAGTGAAGACAATGAAAATGTTGGGGAGTAACATGTTATTATCCCAAAAACACGGATAAATCTCAAACTGGATACCAAGTAGATATCAAACCTGGATGACGTAATTTCCATATTGATCTTGAGCAAGGACAAAAGAAGATTCCAAGATCTCATCCACGATACATTGGGTTTGTGAGTTGTCAGAGCAATGCTCCAAAACTCTCTAAGAAGCCAAGAGAAGGATGAAAGTTAGCAAAACAAATAATCTAAAGAATACAAATACAAGATATGCTCCAGAGGTTTGGAAACACCAAGACCATTATATTACATTACCTGAATTACACGGCAACCATAGGGATGGGTAGACAGTGTTGCCACCTGTCCTTGAAAAGCAGAGATAATAAAACCAATTTCTTCAGTAGGAACACATTCAATGCATTTCTGTATTACATGATTTCCATTCTGATCCCTTACACATCTCATTACATGCCCATCCAGTTCATGCACAAGTTCTCTTTTCTGGTCAAGGTCAATAACTTCAAGAGCCTGGAATTAAAATCAGCATAGGGTCAGCAAAGACAGTGTAATTACATTTTTATATGATATGTCCATTGCATACAATTGAAATGGTAAGATTAATAATGTTCGTCAATGGGAAAGGGGGAGGAGGATCTGAATCTATGTCATTATTTCATCAAAAAGGGTGCGATTTGTCCAGTTAAGTAATCTCTTTTAAATTGAAGAAGATCATTGAATACAAAACTGCCAAAGACAAATATATATGCACACAAACTGAGTACTGGGATAGGTAAATAGAAATAAATAAATATATAGGGAAAGACAAGAGACAAAGATGAAGTGAACTTATGGCAGAGAGACCCACATGCATGACTGAAAAGACTCAGAACACAAGGGGCCCTTTTGGTTTGAACCTGGAAAGGAATTCACCTTCGATTTTCAATTTGCTCAAGTGCTGCCTAGCAATGTTTGTGCTCCATTTTTAATAATAATAATAAAGCGAAAGATGTATAGTCATACTTGTCAAGCTATCAACTTATCACTTAAAGTGAGGTCCACACACCTTCTGAATAACACGGCAACCATACATTTGCAAGCTTAAAGGAAGCATCTGTCCAGAAAGTTGATTTGCCAAGTCCTTTCTCTGCTCAGGATCTCCATATTCAAAGAACTAAACCAGAGACAAATATACATATACACATCATTATTAGACTAAAGAAAATAACATACAGAACGACATTAAAGCTGGAAAAATTATTCAACTACCTACCTTCTGAATGACATAGTTCCCAAAAACATCGGTCATTAACTTTGAAGCATGTGGAAGAACATCTTTGAAAACAGAGACCTTCTCTTCAACACTACAGTTTTCCAATTTCTGTTGGATGAACCTACTCCCATGTTGGTCAACACTGGATATAAAAATGCACAGGATATAACAGATCCACTGTCAGGATTACGAAGTCGTGTAATTGGAAAGAGAAGTAATTCATAATGGATATAGTACCTGAACTCAACAATGCGGCCAGTGATGTCGGAGAGTTCAATTTTTCGTGTATTGCCTGCTCTTAGTTCTTCAAGAAAAGAATGTTTCTTAGGGTCATTACTGCTATCAGATCCTCTTTGACATTGCCAGCTTGAATATGCACCAGAACTTCTCACAGAAGCTTGGGAAAATCTGAAATCATTTCTCCTTCCTGAAGGAGTTGCCCCACCTATAGGAGATCCAGGGACAACTGGACTACCAAGAGGGGACCCCAGGAATTGTGGCATGAAACCAATGCTTGTTGGAGTTCCATAGTAATTACTGCCAGTCATTCCCACCCTTCTTGGATTGAACACACCCGGGTTGACAGTTGATGTGGACTGGAACTTCTTATCTCCGATATATGATGGCAAGTTAGGATCTTTATGTGAAGCATAAGAATCAAACTGACCCCTGATCATATTCATTGGCTGAAGACGCCCATACTGAGAAGGGTGACCATATGCATCCTCAAGAGGATGTTGAAAGTACTGCATCTGAAGAGGATCTTGAAAAGAAGGGTGCATCACCAATCCCTGGTTACTGTAGAACTTATTAAAAGTTTGCATATCACCCACCTGTGGAATGCTTTCCCCTGTTGAAACACCAACAGTTTGACCACTAAAGCTCTGTCCAGAACTGGCATCATAATGCATGGGCAGTGAAGCATGTGAGGGATATCCAGTAACATATGGGGGAACAAAAGTAGAACCTATTGCATATCCTCCCATACTATACTGTGGAGCATATAAAGCAGTTGGATTATAATTGGAATAAAACTGATTTCCTGAAGCCATATAGGCTGCAGCTGTAGCATATAAAGGTGGTGTGAGTCCAGTAGCTTGCAGAGCTGTCTGTACTTCAGCAGATGAGAAATTGACATGGCCATGCTGAATTTTTCCAGAGCCATTCTGTATGTTACTCAAAGCTCCAGGAAAATGATCTTGAGATCCCTGCAGTTGGTTATATGCTTGCTGCTGAGGGTGAGGCTGTAGTATGTTCTTCTCGTAGATTATCTCTTCTTCTTGTTTGTGTCTCTCATTGGAGATGGATGGATGACTTCTTATTATCTCATCTCTTGCAAATTTGTCTTTACTGGTTGCTTCCTTTTGTTGAGGTGAAGGTGATCTGCCCAGTTTGTCAAGATAAGATGGTTTTGTCAGAGAGGCAGCAGAAGGATCATCAACTGCTTTTAACTTGAGAGAATTCTCAACTCTAGCACCAGAATCTAGGCCTGATCTTGATTCGGGTGATGTTGGAATATTGAGCGAAAGATTATCAAGTGCAAGAACTTGAATCTCAGGATCAATAGGTTCATCTGTTGTAACATGGCTAGAAGAGCGAGATTGATTGTACACAGGAGATGGAGTGCGAGGGAAGTCTGCCTATAATTAAATTTTATCAGATTGAGGGACATCATTTAAATCATCAGCACCAAGTGAAACAGCAAAGATTTGCGTTAGAACTATGAACAAATTAATGGACAACATGAGTAACACTGATCAGCAAGTAGAGCTGTAACCCAGGAATGGAATAGTGATCCACCAAAGATTTACTGGAATCCAGGCATAATTCAATATTTCGCAGAAAACTAAAATGAATGCCTATTTATAAGCATTTTAAACTAATTTAGAAACATCATCTTTTTCATCACATTCACTGGAGTATTTATTTGGTAAAAAATTATTACATGATAACAATTTCATCAAAAGAGATGGAATTCTAGTCCCTCAAGTTCATAGTTTATTGCATACTCAATGATTGTTGAGTTTCTGTCTCCCCAATTAAAGTCATGCTTCATCGAGCACATAATTCTTTGTGAACTAGACCAAAATTACATTTATTAACCAAGCATCAATTTTATTTCCTAGAATGCAAGGCCTTCTTCTTGTAGGGACAACATATACAGTGATTATCATTACCTGTATCAAGTCAACTAAACTTTTGTGGCGGCCAGCCAAATAAGGCATGCTTTGTTCAGGGAAAATGGAATTACTTCTTTCAGCCCAATCATCCGAAGCTTGACCAGGTGAGCTATCATCCTCTGGCTCCTCCTGATGAGTGGAGAGAGAACTCCTAGTCAAAAGTAAAGTTCCATCACCACTTCCCCCAGAGGACGGCAATTTCCAATTATTGCTCAGAACCCCAATGTGATGCAGGCTTTCTCTAGGCATAACAGATTGAGGAACGTGGGTCAAGTTCGGATTGGAGGTAGAATGTGCAAAAGTAGATGGATCAGCTTGCAGTTGCCCCTCAGCCTGATAATACGGAACACTGTAGCCTGAACTCATAAGACTTGAATCCCAGGTAGATCTTTGCGCATACATGACATTGCCAAAGGCTGCATATGAACCCTCCATGCTTGGAGGTGCACTACCACTGCGACTTGGAACCATGTTTCGCTGCTCTCCATGCATTTTATGCCCTTTCAGAAGCATACTCAGCTCATCTTCAACCAAATGATTCAATGATGGTCGAAATGATGCAGAATCCTTAGCAGATGCCCATTTCCCAGTTCTAGTGCTCTCCATAATCCTCACTGGGCTTTCAGTCGCCATACCCTTTGAAGAATAACAGACCACACTGATTCAGAAACAAGCCCCTGTCACATTTCTTAATAGCAAAAGCGAATCATCAATGTAATGGCTTGAGTCAACAATTGTCAAGTAAGTGAAATCCAGAGAAAAAGAGAGAGCAATGCGAAGGAAGCAAGCATATGAACCTCTCCCCATGGGCACACATCAAAAGAAAAATAAAATGAAATAAAAGTAACATAGAAACTAATTAACTAGATGGGGACACCTCAAACGCATTATCGCAATATTATAAACCAGGCAGGGAAATGAAGAGTTCAAAGGTATAATTTTTCAATCCGCAGGAAAAATAAACCTGTTAGAGTAAGGATATCTGAAAGTTAGAAGAACGTTAAATACTCACAGCAAGGAAATCTGTAGTCGTTGCAGTTGCAGAGTAGAGGAAGAAAGATTACACAAACTAATTAACTTGGATTACTAAAGCAAGACTAAAAAAGGCCCTTTTCGAGACACATATGCGGTTTGCACATAATATTATTTACAAAGGTATAGGTATGCATTTAAATGTTGTTCTTCAATGCGACAAGACATATGAGGAGGAAAAAACTAAATAACAAATAAAAGAAGAAGAAGAAGGCGAGAATTCAAAGTCAAACAGTGGAAAGCCCAGAATTTCAAGATTGGATTGTTGGAAAAGACTCACCTTGAACATAAATAAAATACAGCATACAGATGATACTAAGAAAGAGCCGTACGGATCATCAAACCCGCTGAAAGACCGAAGGAAGGAAGAAACAAAAAAGAAAAGAAAAATCAAGGCAAAGGAGGAGGTAGGTTAATAAGAGTGGAAGGTGAAAATCACCGAAAACCCTAAAAGAAGTCGGAAAGCGTGCCAGCAGGAGGAAGCTCCGATGGATTCTGAGAAGTCCTCTGAAGTAAGAGGCAGTTTAGGAACGAATCATGAGAGAGAAAGAGAGGACAGAGTTTTCTTCTTCTCGCAAGTGTTTTTTATGTTTAAAAATACAAATGTCGCTTCTAAAACCCACTGCTGGGGAAACGGGTTTCGGGTTTCATATAGCTTCCCCTTATTTTATTTATTTTTAAATTTTTTTTTCTTTTCTAGTTGTTCATTTCATTTTACTATTTATTGATTACTGTAGTCCGGTGTTCTTTTCAGTAAATCTCTTTTGAGGGTAAAAAATAAATACTAATACCATAAAGAAGATAAAACCAAATAAGAAAAAGTTCCATCTGACTGAGTGAGGACAAAAATTAGCTGATGAAATGCCAAGAATGCCCTCACCACTGCCCTTTTTAAAAGAAGGCCCCGGAACTAATTTGATCAGCTATTTTCGTTTATCAGGTACTGTCGTCTTTAATCATTCATTTTCTTAAATTCTTTTTATCGATTTTCAATCTCTTTTTTTTCTTTTTCCTTCCTCTTCCTTCCTTCCGGGCTTCCGTTAGTTTAGTTTTATTATTATCATTATTTTTTTTAACACCCGACTGCATTTTAAGAGAAGTAAAAATGCATTGTGTGTTTGCTCGAGCCATCACTTGTACACTTAATTTGTCACATCTGAAAAGTTCAAAGTAAAAAACATCTAAGAGTTTACACTTAGATATTATTTAAGGATTTTAAGGTATATTGTTTAGACAAGAATACTTTTATGTGTTATGTAACATACAAATTCGTGTACTATTGATGAAAAAATAGATTTAATCTTTTACGACATTAATTTTTTAAAATATGTAAAGAGAAAATCGAGATATTATTCGAAAAAACCAATATCGCAGAAAATTGAAATTACTTTTTCCATCAGTAATACACAGAAGCATTTCCGATTGTTTAGATGCCCATTATTCATCATCCCAGAAGAAAGAAGAGGCAACCACAACGATCCATGTGCTTCCATCAGAGATAACACTAAACCCAGCTCGATGTCCAGTTCCTAGAATGATGACATTCTAATCCCAGCAGGGCTAGCAATCAAAAACGACTAAAAAGGGTCACATGCCTAGCCCAATCAACCTCAACGCAACAGATATAATACATGGAATTAATAACAATATGAAAACCATACTAAAATAAGACCAACTCTCCTATTCTGGTACTCAACAACAATTTCAACTGTTTATTCATATCTACAATAGGTCCTCAACAAAGTATAGATCCTACCGAAAATGTAGGGAAAGCAAGATGATTGCATTCTTGTCTTCCTTCACAAATTCAACAAAGCTGCTGCCATCCCTCTCTCTTCCACAGCTTCTCTTGCAATCAAATAGCCCAAAATTCCACCTCCATTAACCCAACCTCTCATCAACTAGGAAATAAGACAGGAGAAGGGTCTCTCTGCAGCTTTCCGTCAGACAAGTCAACCTTCTTCATCTTTTCTTCACACCAAAATAACTGTTCCTTGCTAATCAACACCATCCTTAAGACCCTAGATGAAACTTTGACATCGACACAGCTAAGCAATAGCTCCACATCCTCGTACCCACTAGGCCAAGTATTCTTTCTCCAACTCTTTGACTTCTTCCGATGTTCTTTTAGCTTCACAGCTTTCTGCAGTTTAGGAGTCAAATAATATTATACAGCAAAAGCAGTTCTTGTTGTTGCCAAAAGGTTCATGATTACCACATGCATTTTGTATTTCAGGGGAGAAGGCACAAGACAGAACTAGGCAAACTATATAATTTGATATTGAACCAATCTATAAAACAGTAAAGGAAACCAAGTAACTAACTGCACATATTTTGGGGAAACAGGTAAAAAATGTTGGAAAGTATAGCAGGGTGAAACAAAGATGTCAGTGTCACCTTCTCAAGAGACGATTGAACCTGTTGAAGTGGTGTAGACAGGTGGTTCTGGTTCACAAGAAGTAGTCGAATCATGCCTGATTTTTTCTTTTCCATCTTCAGGAATTGCTGAAAAGTAAGGATTGAACTCTCAATTATGTTGATCAGAGTAGGAGCGAGCACTCGCCAATCTAGCTCCTCTTCTGAGGTCATCTGATCAGACCCTACAGTGAATAAGATAAATGCTCAGAGAAGAAACCATACTGGAATGGAAATGACCCATAAAGTACAAATGGAAAATCGACCAAAAAATAAAAGGGAATAACAGGATTTGTAAAGAGGACATAATCATATGAAGTGATGAACAAATTGTTGTATATAACAAAAGATTTCATGATAGAGGTGAAATGAAAATACTCCGATGCATAGCTTATATAAAGGGGGAAAAAAAAACAAATGTTCATACCTTTAACCTTTGGAACCTGAAGAAGTTTAGGCAATGAATTCCTCATTCGAGCATAAACTTCCGGCCTTGATCCCTGCTCGAAAGGTTCATTTTCAATAAACCTTTGCAATAGAACCTGAAACTGCTGAAATTGCTGAGCACAATAACTGTAAGACATAGGATTGTCAGGCTGGCATGAGATTTTCTGGCTCAGTTGAGTGTATTGGCAGTGAAGAATCTCCCATGTCAAGCACAGCTGAGCTACATATGCTGTTTCAAGATCCTCATAGGGGTGACTTACAGGCGGCTGCAGGTACTCCATTTCATCTTCAGGTTCCTTAACCCTTTTTAGTGATAGGCATCGAAAGGTAGATGTAAGCTTCTTGGGTTGAGGTCTTGGTGAATGAGTTGAAAAAACACGAGAACCTGCAAGATTCAGTCAAATTTTGGAATAAACATTTGGAGATTTGAAAGTAAATAGATTAGTAATTTTAGCCTAATAAAGAAACAAAAGTGTGGTGTTTTTTCTTGTATTGTCCATTTTTTTCCTTTTAAAGGTGTTGAAAAAGGGATTAGAAGAAGGTTATTATCTTGAATTTTATGTTAGCACAAGACATGCCGTGCACTTTTTCTCCCTTTTTAAGGTATTACAGGTTTTACAGATTAACCTTCCTTTCTTTTTTTCTTTTAATAGGTGACAGGATGCACAAGTCCGATTGAATCTCAGAGATGGGGAGAGTTTGTTTCAGTGAATAACTGATTCATTAACATTCAATTTTTCAGTATAAACAAACTTCCTCTAGGCAACTTCATGCAAATGTAACTTGTTAAGTGTTGAAGAAGAGAAAGAAATTTCATAGATCATTGATACTCTAGTGCCTTGTTCAGCTGCTGTTGACAGGAACTTTTTTTCTAGCAGTAGCTGGAAAAACCCCCTTAATTTACAGTTCCTAGTATTTTGTGTTTCCTTTTCTTACCTGGCAACTCAGGATCCTAAACAACTCTACATATCTCAGTAAGGGCCATTGCCAAACAAATCACTACATGTGAGCATTTTGTTATTGGAAATTCATATGAATGATAGCCAATATGCATCCAACAAAAATTAAGATGGCCATTAGCCCGATAAAGTATAGAAAATGGAAAAGGAAGAAGTGTTCAGGTTGTTACAGCAACAATGCAACAGAATCAGCCATAAGTTTGACAGTTGGAGAAAAAGAAGAAAAATAACAAAGAAAACCACTTCCATATCCCTTATAAAGCTCTCAAATTCTAGCTGCAATCATTCGAAAGCCATTCAACAATTTTCAACAATTACCTAACCTGTTCTCCCCATCAGTTTCTTAGTCTAGGATCTTTACATAAACAACCACATATATGAAATCTTTGACACACATCAAGGTGTTGCATTCTTTATGTTAGGGGCTACCATTGAAGGTGTTTTCAATAGTTTACCAGCTAATATTTTGTAGCTCGGGTTGAGTTTAAAACCAAGTTCGGAATTAAGCTGCCATCTTCTAATAATTGAACAATAAATATAACCAATAGATCCACTGAGAAAATTCACATGCAAAGAAGTTTCTTTTTGTCAGTCAGAATTAGAACGAAGATCAATACCGATTACACTTTACAATTTGTAGAAATATTTAGGTAAAAATACATTTAATAAATGTCATTGAATAACCTTCTTGTGAAACATGCTTATCATCTGATAACATGTAGGTAACTCTCATTTCCTCAAAATCCATACAACTAAGCAACTTTGACAGTTAATTTATTTCTTTGCTGCGCATGACAATGCTCAGATAGAAGAGCCAAAAAAGGTAAAAACAGAGAAACAAAATCATGCCGCAAAATTATGAAAATTAGATATACCAGAGAGTATACATGATTGAAAGAATGAACCTGACTTTGACAACAAATCCAAAAATTACTGAATAGTAACTCTTAAAATAGATCAGTAAAGAGGGCAGAAAAATAGCTCGTAAAATTGTTTACCGACTTCATGCAGCTGCTGAGCAATCAAACGATCAAAGAACAGCATTCGCTCGCAGTATCGGTCATACAATGCATCAAGTTCAGAAAACAATTGGCATCCTTCGGCATCTACATCCCTCCACTCACTGGAGCTCGTTTCTCCTTCTTCCTCCCCATTTTCATCATCCTCCTGAGAGGAATCTTCTTCAGGTATCAAGGCCATGAAACTGTTTCTTCTTAGTTCTTTCAACCTCCTTTTAACCTCGTTAGTGATGAAATCATCATCATCGTCTTCTGCTTCCGCATTAGTAGTATGAACATCCTCAGACTTATCCAATCCGTTAACATTGTTCTGATCCTTAGAGGAATCTGGCTGTTGTGCAGCTTTATCCTCTGCATCTCCTGGAAATGGTTTTCTGCCTCTAGTGAACTTTTTCATTTTAAAGAAGTCCATAGCTAGCCCCAAAGTGTAGAAGTAAGATAATTCAAGTCGCCTTCCTTCTATTCACCTGATGAGAGAAAAATGGAACTTTAAAAAATAAAATAAAAATAGAGGGCTCTTCAGCATATTACCATCTATTATCACGAATAAGACAAAGCTGGACGAAGAGTAGATGCGAATTTGAAAAAGGTGGGTTTTTCACTGAAATCAGAAAGTAATGCTATCAGCTGTTAATCAAACTAACAAAAATTATTCCAAACAAAGTAGAGGAGTAGATCCCCTATCTGAAAAATGATAACTGGACTTACTGTTCGAAAAGGGCATTTGCAGGTGGGCTGAAAAGTTCTGCTTTTGAAGAAGTTGTTCCAACTCAAAACCCAAGGTTTGGTGATCCCCTGTGAAACAAACCAGCAATCCGCAGAAAGGAAAGAAAAGGCAGGTGATGCAGGAACCATGGTGTAGAAAAGTGATAAAAAGAAGTGAAATGCGGAAAAGATTAATCAAAATGAACAAAGAAAGGGCAAAAAGCTGACTTACAAAATTAGTTGAAACCCTAGAAACGTGAGGAGGTCAAGGTACCTTTGTAGATTAAAGAGCTAGGGTTACGCAGGCAGCAAAATAAGCATTGTTATGTGAGGGAGAGAGACGGAAACTAAAAGGGCTGTGAGAAGGAGACTACAACGTCAAGAAACGAGCAAAGCGGAGGGAAATGTAGCATTGAAACAAGGCCATTAAAGACAGAGTGAGCATTGGCTCTGTATACAGAAATCCATAAATAGTAATCAGTGGTAGTAAAGGATTTTCACATCTCGAAAATGAAGCCTTGTCAATCTGAATTCCTTTCTTAAACTTTTAAGGAGTAGCGGTACTAGTATTATTAATCCTCTCCCTCCTTAACATGGGATACGGACGTAATTTGTCGGATCTTAATAATGTCGAGAGAGATTAATTTGAAACACGAAGCCCCAGAAGGAGGGAAAAAAAAACCATAAACTCTGCATATGCATGTTGTGGGAAAATGGAATATTGTCGGAAAGGGAGAGAAAGAAATAGTAGCCTCATCTCTTCCCTTCTCCCCGTTATTTCTTTCCTGGTTCCTTTCCTGGTTTAAGTCGGATGCAGCAGTGTCCTACCACCGCCAGTCAGCCACCATTACCAATCCTTGAGAGACACTGATGAGTCTGCGAACGATGCCGCGAAACCAATAAAGCCTACTTTTTGATTTGTTTTGTGTTGTTTTCTTTCGCAAATGACCATAGTGTCCCTTTTCCTTCTGAAACTAAGCTGCTTAACTATTAATAGTAACCCGGATCCAATCTTGTCTCTAATCTCAAACTTTTTTTTGTGACGTTTTCACATTTATCCAATTTGAGGTTAAAGATTTCAATATTATCCAAATCTATACAATATTTCATAATTTAATTAATTTTAAAATTAACTTTTCACTTTATATCCATTTTGACATTTTTCTTTAAAAAAAAAAAACAAAACTAGCCTTTATTTACTTTTAACATGTAGTTACTATATTATCCTCAAAATTCAAAACAATCTAACTACCTCTACAACTACTGTAAAACGGAATTAAATACTATATTGATGAAGTTTCATGGTTGAAAGTTGAACTTGAAGGAACTCATTCTCCCTGTTGAAGAAAAAAAAAAGTCAACACTTAGTTTTGGGAGAGGAGTTGATTTTTTTCTTTACAAAATCAAGCTCGTGTCTCGTCATTCAGAATACAATGGTTGTTCAATTTTTTATTTTATTTTTTTGCTATTATGGTGTTTGATAATTGTGTTTTAATTCCTAAGTGTCATTGGATTTTTCTGGTCTGATGTTTTCTGTTGTTTGTTTGGTGCAAAAAAAAGTTGTTTATGTTGAATATTTGAAGTAATGGCCGACCTTCGATAGGTATTGTCGACCTTCAGGAATTCTATTCGACCTTCTAGATGTCTATCCGACCTTCAAACCCAATTTTTTTTGTTGGTTTAACCGATCTTCCACATGATCCTTTCAACTTTCTAAGGATTATATTGACCTTCAGTTTTATTAAAAAAAAGTTCAATAGACCATCCATAAAGTCAATTAGACCTTCGAAAAGATTATATCGACCTTCCATATGATCACCCCAACCTTCAAGCATTTTTTTTCGATCCGTTTTTTTCTTTCAAAAGCTATGTAGACCCTTTTTTCTCTACTTTGTTTTTTTAATCAAGATATTTCTCTCGTTTTCTTTCTATTATTGGTTGTACATTATCCATCTTGAATATATTTTTCTTTGGATTCTTGTAGAAATGGGTTTAATGAGAATTATGCTTCACGATGATTCTCTAAGTGGAAGGGCGGGTCCAGTATTCGTACCCGATGACATCAGTTATGAAAATTTTAGGATAACTATGGCAAGTTGCATGAAGATTGATTTAAACCAATTTGATGTAAAAATCTCATATGCATCCAGATTATCCGATGGAGGTATTAAATTATTGGAAATTGAAGATACATAAGGGACCATGTTTTTTATGGGGTAAGTTGATCCTAAAATGGTAGTTTTTAACAAAATTGAAAGATTACATCTGTGTGGTGATGATCCTGCAATGAATGATTTTGTTAATGCATACGAAAGGAATCCGGATAGGACATTCCCACCTGTAAACGATGAATTTGGGCCATCTGGAAATATTCGCACTGATGTTGATGATTATGGTGATGATCATTATGAAGAAGAATATATCCGCGGTGTCGATGATGATGTCCCCATGAACTTCGATGATAAGGTTAGACACATAGTTCCCTTTTAGCAGTTTATAACGAATCCTTCTACTCAATTCACAGACATGGATTGGGGTAATGAACCAGAGGTGCATTATTGCGAAGATGAAACCATTCCACCTGTGGGTGAGATAGGGAAGGATTCAATTTTTAACAGTAAGGATGAATTGACGATGGCAGTTGGTCAATATTCGCTCGAGAATCGGTTTTCCTATCTCATGGTACGTTCGGATAAGGCAAGATTCACGGATGCAGGATCAAAAAGATTGCACCTTCATGATATGTGTACAGTGTAGAGTTGGATGCCAGATATGGGTGATTCACAAGTTATCTTGACTCACACTTGCATTCAAACTGTAGAACAAAGCCAAAATAGGAGTGTAAGTGCATCAACAATTGGTTGTTTGTATGCTGGTAAATCATCGGTGTGAATCACACCTCCAAAAATGTGATTCAAGACTTGGGGGAGAATTATGGTGTGAAGCTAGGATACACCAAAGTATGGAGATCTTTGCAGCATGCAAAGGAAATCGCTTATGAAACTCCGGAGGACTCACTAAAATAGCTTCTCATATACTTCTACCTCTTATAGAGTACAATGCCCGGCTCAATGACTAGCGTAGCATTGCCAGAGGAGCATTTTGTGAGGTCATTTTGTGCACTTGGTCCTTTGATCGAGGCTTTCAAGCACATGAGACTCGTCATTGTCCTAGATGCAACATACTTGAAAAATGCACATGAGGGCAAAATTTAAGCAGGTGTGTGCATGGATGGAAACGGACAAACTTTTCCACTTGCATTTGGATTTAGTGAAGAGTAGGGCAATGATTCATGGGAGTGGTTCTTAAGAAGACCAAGAACTGCATACGGATCCCCCGATGATTTGGTAATTGTATCCGATTAACACAAAGGCATACTATACAAAGTAAGAAAAGTGTATCCCGAGGTTCCACATGCTTTTTGTTTTCGACATCTGAAGGAAAACTTGAAGACAAAATGTAGAGATCCTCGTGTTCAAAAGATTTTCAAAAGTGCTACATATGCCTATGATAAGGACAAATGTGTTAACCACTTTATGGAGATTGAACGTATACATCTTGGTGTTTATCAATGGTTGGATGTTAAGGTAGGGCAATTGCATTGGGCACATGCTTACTGTCCAAAGAATCGATATAACCAAATGACAAGCAATCTCGTGGAATCCTTCAATGAAGCGATCATTAAAGCTCAGAAATTGCCGATTACATCCACTCATGAGTTTTATAAGGGTATGTGTCAGAGTTAGTTCAATAAACGTCGAGAAGCAGTCATTGCAATGCCTGCTATTATTACCAAATGTGTTGTGGAACGGATTGAGAAGGAAGCAATTTTGGTTGACCAACAAAAGCTGCGTACTACATCCATTAGAGCTAAGGAGGAGTATGTCGTCGATAATCCCCCACGAGAAGCAATTGCTGTTGTGGATATGATTCAGAGGACGTGTGGATGTCGGAGATGGGATATAGAAGGAATTCCATATAAACATGCCATTATTGTTGCCAGTTATTGAAAAAACTTCGTATAATTTAAACTGACGTTCTAGATGGCCGATAAGTTCAACCTTTCGGACCGTCTCTATTGTTTCGAAAATAGATTTAAGATCATAATCCCAATTTGTTTTTTCTCATCTTTAATACGCTATACTCACTACTAATCTCTATGCCATGGAAATTCATTTGACATGGAAATATTGAGAAAGGCATATGCACCTTTGATACAACATGTTTTGTTGTCTTTGACTTTGAATAGAATTACAAGTTTGGGAGATGTGCCTGTAAATACATCGTTCGCGAGAGGGGGGTAGGAAGACCACAAGATGGCAAGTTTCTATCTTGAAGTGAACAATTTCAACAGAGGAAACTTGGACGATATGCAAAAGAAAATGACACAATGGTCAAACTTGTCCAAACGTGGCCATAGAAGTAACATCGAAGTAGAGGTTCCATTGTCGTATGATCATGCTCAAGAATTGCATCCATCTATGAGGAGATCTATCCAAGAGTCTCAGGTTTCTAGTCAAACATTGGAGGCAACAGTTGAAGAGGAAGTGTTTGTAAATGTTAATGTAAGTGTCGCCCCAGAGAGTGTGGATGTTTTTGAAGGCGATGTAGGTGTTGAAATGATTCATGACTTGTAATCGATTTTCATTTTCTTACTAGTTTACAATATTTTCATTTTTCCCACCACATGTGTTTTTTTTATTTTTCTCGACCATGTTTCTTCTTCTTCTTCTTTAGGTGATGAAATTAGGTGGGAAAAATTATGATAAACAACTGGGGAGGTGAGAATTGGGTTTGGAAATGGGAAACTAGATTTTTTCGTTTGAAATTGTGGAAGGTCGGGATGATCTTTTGGAAGGTCAATATTAACTTCCAAAGGTCGAGGAAAGACTTTTCAAATGTGAAATTGACCAAGTAATTGCATCAACCTTAGGAGCATAATACCGACTTTCAGAATATATTCCCGACTTCCCACTATTTCAAATAGCGAAAAAGTTTTTTTCCCATTTCCAAACTCATATTTCACCTCCCTAATTGTTTAGGTATCTCTTTTAGATTCGAGACATGTCAGTGTCACTGCCAAACCAGATTCTAAGGCATGTCACTGTCCTATTTTCATGACTTGTAATTATCTTCATATTCATTTTATATGATTAGGAGTAGTTCTTTTGTTTTTGTTTTAATAATTCTGTAATTTTAATTCAAAAAAAAAATTATGAGTGTATTTATTTATTCTCTTTCTAAACTTTTGTTCAAACTTTGAACCCAATAACCTTTAACAAATTACTATTATAAATATAAACTAACCTAGGAGAAGTTACTGAAAATTCAACAATACCTAAGCTACTGAGATTACTATTTTCGGTATTTAAACAAAAAGCATTTAAGTTGGTTGAAGTCATATTGATAAAGTGAGCGGAGGAACTAAAGAAAAAGCACAGTTTGAAGAAGCTTGTAAATCTGGAAATGAAGGAAGATTTGACGAGGTTAGAAAAAAAAAAACTCGAAACTAAAGACGGAAAGGTTGAAGGAACTTCCTTTAGTCTCCAACCTTTCTGTTTTTAGTTCCGAGTTTTCTTTTTTCTAGTCTCATCAAATCTTCTTTCATTCCAGATTTTCGATCTCCTTCAAACCATGCTTGTTCTCTAGTTTCTCCTCTCGCTTAATATGGCTTCCCCCCCAACATCCATAAAACCCATTTTTCAAATTCTTAATCCAACCCTCTACCTAACAACAAAGATTAAAGGTAATATCTTTCTTACATGCTCCGAACAAACAAAATAAAAACAATCAGTGGTATAAATATTGTATGTGAGAAAGAAAATCGATATAACCAGCCTCCAATGAAAACCATATCTCATCGGGTCGGGCACCCTCCAAAATGACCTCCCATCTCGGATCGTATTGAAACTGAAAGGTATATTGGGTGGGATCCATATCTCTACAGTAAAGAAACAAAGGAAATAGTTGATAAAAAAAAATTCATACAGTTAAACTCGTTTTTTCCGAGAGATAAGTGGTCGATCTCTATGGTGTTTTCTTAATCAGATAATTTTTTATTTTGAATGTGGACTGTAACACAATAAGACTTTCTCTGAAACCATGAAAACTGTCACGGGTCCATGTTTCCTCTGTGCACGTGCATCATTGGTATTCTTACCAATCAAGCTTGTCAAAGAAACCCCTCTTTATTTTGTAAGACTGCTTTTCCTTTTAGCATCAGACGTGCAAGTCTCGAGATAGACGTTCTCAGCAAATTTGGATTTACTAGGCATAAAATATTATATAGCTCATCAATATCGGAATAGGATGTCATATGGGATTATCTTCTGACCTGTTTGAACCTTTGGCAAACTTTTCCTCAGTAGGCTATTCTAGAAGCTCGGTATGTGAACCTCATCTAGGATCAGAATGCCACACATCCAAATGGAACCTTGAGATGCCTGACATTCTGATCTTAGATGATGGTCACATACCGCGTAAGCAAAACAACCTACTAAAATAAGAGTTTGACAAAGGTTTAGACAGGGTGGAATCCCATCTTGGACATCCGATTCCAATACTGATGAGTTATATAATATTTTATGCCTGGTAAATCTGAATTTGCCGAAAACATCTCTCTCGAGACTTGCACGTCTAATGTTAAAAAGAAAAGTAGTCTTGCAAAATAAAGAGGGCTTCTTTGACAAGTTTGATCGGAGGCAACTTTAATTCATCAAAAACTGTCTCCTCTAGCTCTTATGCATTCATCCTTATTTATAATCGTAGGAGTTCTGTGTTCCTAATCAGACTAAGAAATAGAATCCAAGTAAACTACTAAAGCTAAATATTGTTTTCCTAATTAGACTAGGAAATAAAAAAAAAATTAGGAAGAAAACAATAAAAAAATATAACAAGTTTCTAAATAAAATTCTATCTAATTAAAGAAGTAAAATTATTAAACAATCCTAATCTTGCTCGTCTACTTGTACTGCATCAAGGATCTGTCACCTCCTTCTCGTAGACATCCTCCTTTGGCTGTTATTTAAAATAAATTAACTAATTACGTAAATCAGTTTAAGTATGAAATAATCAAAAACACGGAAAGGTATTTTAACTAACCTGCTCAATCGTTCGGACCTCGACTGAAGCAGGAGGATCTGCCACCTCCCTCTCATGGACATCTTCCTCCGACTGTTATTTAAAATATATTAACAAATTACGTAAATTAGTTTACATATGAAATAATAAAAAATAGATAAATGTTTAAACTAACATGGTCTGTCGTCTAGACCTTGAATGGAGCAGGTGGGACTGCATCAAGCCCGGAACTAACCCACTGCTCCTACTAGTTTCAAGGAAAATAAATAAGATTAATTTCAATGCCAATAGTTAACTAATTCAAATTGCACAACACATACTAACCTGATGTGAAAGAGGAGATCTCCGACCACCCTGCTGCCCCCGGCTTTGTCGATGCTCTAACTCATCCAGTAGTTGAAGGACAGCCGTGTGCCGAGCCAAGGCCCCGTGCTCCTACTGCTCCAACTGACCACTTACCCACTGATGCAGCTCCACAAAGAGGGCATTGACATGCTTGGAAATTTAGGCATGGACCCGCTCCTCATACTCTCCCAATATAGTCTTGAGTTGGGCCATCATGCCATCGCCGGTAGGAGTAGGACGACAAGGAATCCCAACACTCTTGGGAGCGTGCTATAATTTTAAACATAAGTATACATATTGAATTGAATGCTCGATTTTAACAAACATGAAGAGATACATACCTGGTGGCAGTCCTCATCCGTCCATTGACCCTCGAATCTCACAGGGGATGGACGTCACTCCTCGACATGCTCCTCTTCGTCCCCTGGGATCTCGGTTTCCCCAACTCTCGAGGCAGGTGACTAAAAAACATTAGACACAATAAATCATCTCTATTTAATTTACAATTTTCTAATTCAACTATCATTAGACCAAACTCTATAATCACACAGGGGGGTGACTGCTGTTAAACGACCTGTCAGAATGAGTTGGGCTTCGAAGCCCCTAACAAACAGGTGGAATATATGGGAGGTAGTCAAAATCAGTCTAATAAGGCATCTGTCGCTCTTGCTTATCTGACTCGATGTATGGTGATGAAGCAAATACTTGTGAACATTATAATTTAGTTTAATGAACATTTGATTTTTTAAAATTTAATTAAAAAAACCCCCCAAATGGAAAGTTTGATTGCTTACCCTATCTAATATATGATGCCACTGTACTTTGGAATTGGAGTAAATCAACCTCTGGAAAAGAAGGCACCTCGGGTGTTGTGTAGCGCCAGGTCTAGAAACTCTGACAGGAGCATCAGAGCACAAATACAATCGTAAGACAAGAAAGTGGGTGTACATCCACCACTGAATTGAAAGAAAAAACATCAATAAGGACCAAAAGGTGAATATAAATCGTAATAATTCACAAAAAAAGGTAGATTTGAAGTCATACCAGTATCACCTAGGCATTACCCTATAAATACCTCTTCATCGTCCAAGACGTGTCAGCAATGGTGTGCTGGAATTCGTATTGTGTTATGCTCCATCCTATGGTGCCCCAAGGAAATACCTCAGCCGTTGGTAAACCCTCCAGGATGGGTCACACGTAATACAGAATGATTGCTGAAGACTCTTATGTCAAAAGTCAATATCCGATGATGATGCCATAAGTAAGCCTAAGGACATTATCCTGCTCCAACGATCCAACATATCACGCTAAAAATGGCAGGGGCCTGTGTCAAGGTTAGTGGAATGGGCCCCAATAACGTATCATGTGCGGAGTGCGTCGACAACTGCCGCTGTATAATCCCCTCATCCACCAGGCCAAATCGAAGTCCGGTGATCAATTCATATTCTTGAGGTCCTCATCGATGTAGTCTACCTCTGATGCAGAATCACATCTCACCATGGCGAGCATCGAGGAAGTGAATCTCTCGTCTAAGCACATAAGCTGCGGCACGGACATAAAACAGTTCGGCATATCGGGATAGCTCCAGCATGTGTCCGAATGGACCCCTCTTGAATCGCTTCTCTACCTCATGGCACCTGACCAAGTCAACTATCTCTACTATCCACGAATACTTGCAATGATGACTCATAGTCTTTACACTAACAGGCTTGAAAGACCATCTCCCACTAACCGGCTCCATATCTTTGCAAATATATATAAAAATAATAATAATAATTCGCTAGATTGACAAGCATATTAAACTAAGTTTTACTTATTTCTAGGTACAATAAATAAAATAAGCTCCAAAACATCTATTATTGCATGCAAATGTTAGTTAAATCATAAAACATATTATTTTATAGAAAAACCTATAATAATATATAATTTTTGATGGATTTTGTTTATGATTGAGGAAATGTTGAGACTTTGGATGCAAAATGGTTAATAAATAGTTGGGGAGGTTTGGAATGACTTTTGGGGAATTAGAATTTTTGGATTGAATTGGTGGCAGGTCGGAAGGATCTATTAAAGGTTGGGTTTATCATCCCAAGGTCGAAGGAAGAGTTGGCAAAGTTCGAAGTTGTCCAAGTCTTTCTTCGATCTTCAGCTGATAAACCCAACCTTCAGTAGATCGTCTCGACCGTCAATAGGATTCTCCCGACCTTCAGTAATAAATATTATTATTATATTTTAGCTAATATTATATTATTATAATTATTACTAAAATTGAAATTAAATAAAAATTACTACTATTACTATTATTATTGTTATTAAATTTAAAATAATATCATCATTATTATTAATTTTAAAATTACATAAAAGTTGGATTTATCAGTATACTCTACAATGACTTAATTATACAATGTACTATGTATTATCAACGTATAATATAATTTGGTTATACAAAGTACTTTAATATTTAATATTTTATAATGATTGTCGTATAGTTTATTTTACTTGTTTTATAAACCAAAATACATTGTACTTTAAAATAATATTAGTATAATGACTCCAACAATATCTATGTACTAAAAATAATAATATTAAGTTATAACTATTTTTATAATAAAATATTTGGGGTGAAGTTTTGCAAAATTCATCTTAATTATATATTATTATAGGTGTTTCTGTAAAATAATATGTTTTAGGATTTAAATAATACTTGCATGTGATAACAAATGTTTTGGAGTTTATTTTATTTATTGTACCTATGAATAAGTAAAGTTTAGATTAATTTAAAGACCATCTAGCTAATTATTTATTTATTTATTTATATTTGCAAAGATATGGACCCTAGTAGAGGGAGATGATCTTATCGACATAGTTATGTTATTCCTCTCGCTGAGACTATGAGTTGTCATTGCAAGTATTCGTAGATAGCAGAGGTGATTAACCACAGGGTAGAGGAGCAATTCAGGAGGAATCCATTCGGATACATGTTGGAGCTACCTCAATATGCCGAGCCTTTTTACTCTCGTGCTGCATTTTATGTGTTTAGACGGGAAATTCACTTCCTCGATACTCGTCCCGATGAGATGTGGTTCCATATTGGTGGTAGACTACATCAATTAGGACCTCAACTACAATCCTTAATCACCAGTCTTCGATTTGGCACGGTGGATGAGGGGATTATAGGGTGGTAGTTGTTGAGCAACTCCGCACATGATAGGTTATTGGGGTCCGATCCACTGACCCCAACATGGGCCCAATCCACTGACCCTAACATGAGCCCTTGCCATGTTTAGAGCGATGGATGTTGGATTGTTGGAGCAGGATAATGTCCTTAGGCTTGCTTATGGCATCATCGTCGAATACTGGATGTTCACTTCCTCGATGTTGGATGTGCTTAGATGGGAAGTTCACTTCCTTGATGCTCACCCCGTTGAGATGTGGTTTCACATCAACGGTAGACTACATCAATTAGAGCCTCAAGAGCATGCCCTGATCACCAGACTTCGATTTGGCACAGTGGATGAGGGGATTATAGGGCGGTAGTTGTTGTGCAACTCCGCACATGATAGGTTATTAGGGCCCAATCCACTGACCCCAACGCGGGCCCTAGCCATGTTTAGAGAGATGGATGTTGGATCGCAGGAGCATTATGATGTCCTGAGGCTTGCTTATGTCGGATACTGGATGTTGACACATGTATGTTTAACAGTCATTCCGTATTACATGTGGTTCATCCTTGAGGATTTTCGAGTGGCTGGGGTATATCCCTGGGGCACCATGGGGTGGACCATGCCACAGCATTGCCTCCAGCACGACATTGATGGTGGGTCTGTGGCAGCGAAGAGACATTTATACGGCAATGCCTGGTTGATACTGGTATGATTTCAAATCTACCATTTTTGTGAATTCTTACAATTTATATTCACCTTTTAGTCCTTTATTGATATTTTTTCTTTCAATTCAGTGGTGGATGTATGCCCACTTCCTATCGTTGCTTTCGTATTTGAGCTCTGATATTCCTCCCGGAGTTTGTAGACCTGGTGGTACACGGAACCCGAGGTGTCTTCTTCTCCGAAGGCTGATTTACTCCACTTCCAAAGTACTACGACATAGTCCACTAGATAGGGTAAACAATCAACCTTTCCACTTGTATTTTTTTCTTTTACTTTTTAAAAATCAGATGTTCATTAAACTAAATTACAACTTATATAGGCATTTGCTTCATCAACATACATTGAGCCAGATGAGTAAGAGCGGCAGATACCCTATTGGATTGATTTTGATGACCTCTCATATATTTCACCTGTTTGTTGGGGGGCTTCAAAGCCCAACTTATTCTGGCAAACCGTCCGACAGAACCACCTCTGTGCGATTATAGAGGTTGTCCTAATGATAGTTGAATTAGTAAATTGTAAATTAAATAGAGATGATTTATTGCGTCTAATGTTTTATATCTATTTTATTTTTAGTCACCTGTTTCGAGAGTTGGGGACACCGAGATCCCAAGGGATGAGGCGGAGCATTCCGAGGAGCGACGTCCATCCCTTGTGAGATCGGAAGGTCATGGGCAGAGGAGGACCGCCACCAGGTATGTATCTCTTCATGTTTGTTAAAATTAAGCAGTCAATTCAATATGTATATTTATTATAATTTATGTTTAAAATTATAGTACGCTCCCGAGAGCTTTAAGAGGCTTTGTCGTCCTACTCCTACAGGTGACAAAATGATGGCCCAACTCAGATCGGTAGAGTTTGAGGAGAGGGTGCCAGCTTAGAGCAGGCCCATGTCTGAATTGTCAAGCATGTCAATGCCCACTTTGTGGAGCAGCATAAGTGAGTGAGTGCTCAGCTGGAGCAGCTGGCCTTGGCTTGGCACACGGCTATCCTACAGCGACTGGATGAGTTAGAGGGTCGATAGAGCCTACAACAGGGTGGTTAGACATCTCCTCATTCACATCAGGTTAGTATATGTTCTACAATTTGAATTAGTTAGCTATTGATTATATTCTAATCGTATTTATTTTCTTTGAAACTAGCAGGATGCAGATCCACTAGCTTCGTTTGTGGTCGACTCTACCCCCCAAGTTAGTTTAGATTTGTAATAGTTCTATCTTTTAATAGATAATATTTATGTAAATTTTCGTAATTAGTAAAGTTATTTATGAAGAAATTCCCAAATATGCCTACATTGAACTGGGCATTCTCATTTTACCCAATTTTTGTTATGGAGTATGTTTCCTTTGTGCACGTGCACAAATGGATCCGACATTGCTCTAAGTTCCTCTACTGCATCATCAGTATTCTTACCAATCAGGCATGTCAAAGAAACCCATCTTCCTTTTGCAAGTCTGCTTTTCCTTTTATTACCCGATAGGATTATCCATCGCTTTTGTCTCAACGTTTGTCAAAGCCTTCAACAATAGGTTGTCTGGTTGTGCAATGTGTGACCCTCATCAAGTATCAAAATGCCAGGCATTTCAAAGAGAATTTTTTTAAACTTCTCAACCTGCTATCCCTTCCTACTCTCACCAAACAAGTCCATGTCATTTAAATTGTAAAACAGGATATTGACTTCCCATCTCTTTAGCTCGTCAGCCCAAGCACGGAGCATGGTAAGAGGGGCCATAATCACAAGATGACAGGTTGGAAGCACTTTCATGAATGTCACGAGGGCAACGATAGTCAAGGAACTTTTCCTCGTGCCGAGCAATAGTCGCCTGGTCTGGGGAAAAGTTTCGTGATTATTAGTTGTTTTAATGTAAATGACAATGAAATTATATTAGTTATTTTATTTATATTATGTGATTAAAAATAATATGAAAAAAACTACAAAGTGATGTTTCATATAAAAAAATTTTAATTCATGAGTCATATAAAAGGAATATGAAAATAATTAAAAGTCATGAAAATAGGATAGTGACAGTGACATGCCTCAGTTTCTCGTTTGACAGTGATAGTGAAAAAAATAGTTAGATAAACAATTGGGGATATGAGAAATGAGTTTGGAAATGGGAAAAAAAGCTTTTTTGACTGTTTGAAATGGTGGAAGGTCGGGATTGTATGTCTAAGGTCGGTATAATGCTTTGAAGGTCGATATTATCTACCAAAGGTCGACGCAAAGACTTGGAGAACTTGACCTTTGAAAAGTCTTGCATTGACCTTCAACAGATAATACCGGCCTTCGGCCTACAATCCCGACCTTCCACCGTTTCAAACGAGAAAAACTAGTTTCCCATTTTCAAACCCAATTCTCACATCCCTAGTTGTTTATCCTAATTTTTCCCCCCAATTTCATGACTATAGAAGGAGAAGAAGAAATATGGCCGACAAAAATAAAATATCATGTAGTAGGATAAATGAAAATATTACAAACTAGTAAGAATATGAAAATCTTTTACAAGTTATTAATCATCTCAACATCAAAATTTCCTTAAAAAACATCCACACTCTCATGGACGACACTTATATTAACATTAACAAACACTTCTACTTCATCTATCTCCTCAAATGTTTTTCTAGAAACTCGAGATTGTTGGGTAAATATCCTATTAGATGGAACCTCTTGATCATGATCATTCGATAATGGAACCTCTACTTCGAGTGGTGAGGCTTCTGTGGCTGTGTTCGGACAAGTTTGACTATTGTCTCCTTTTCTTTTGCATATCGTGCAAGCTTTCTTCTGTCAAAATTGTTCACTTCGAAAGAGGAACTGACCTTGTTGTGGTTTTCCTACCTCCCTTCTTGCAAACGATGCATTGACAACCACATTTTCCAAACCTGCAATTCTATTCAAACTTGAAGACAACGGAACAGGCTGTATCAAAGGTGCATATGCCTTCCTCAATGTTTCTATGTCAAATGAATTTCCACGGCATAGAGAATAGTAGCGAGCCCCAATTTCCCTATAACGAATTAAAGATGAGAAAAATCAAATTGAGATTATGATTTTAAATCTATTTTCTAAACATTAGGGAAGGTCGAACCTACGTTATGAAAGGTCGAACCTACGTTATGAAAGGTCTACTTGGCCTTCCGTAGGGTCGGTTCGACTTTTTGGAACGTCTGTTTAAATTATACGAAGATTTTTCAATACCTAGCAATAGCAATGGCGTGTTTTTACGAATTCCTTCTAGAACCCATCTCCGACATCCACAGGTCCTTTGAATCATATCCATAATAGCATTTGCTTCTCGTGGGCTATTACTGACAACATACTCCTCCCCAACTCGAATAGATGTTGTACACAGCCTTTGTTGGTCAACCTTCACAGCTTCCTCCTCAATCCATTCCATAGCACATTTGGTAATAACATCAGGCATTTTCGCAGCTGCTTCTCAGCGTTTATTGAATCGACTCTGACACATACCCAACTAAAACTCATGAGCTGATGTAATCGGCAATTTCTGAACTTTCTTGATTGCTTCATTGAAGGACTCCATAAGATTGTTTGTCATTTGGTTGTATCGATTCTTCGGACAATAAGCACGTGAGCAACCCGATCTCCCTACCTCAACATCCAACCATCAATGAACCCTAGGGTTTATCTGTTGAATCTCCCCAAAATGGTGGTCGCATTTCTGCTTATCATTGGCATATGCAGCACTTTTGAAAATCACTGCAACACGAGGATCTCTGTCCTTTGTTTTTAAGATTTCCTTCAAATGTCGAAAACAAAAGGTATGTGGAATTTCCGGATACACTTTTCTTACTGCATGTAGTATTCCTTGGTGTCGATCGGATACAATTACCAAATCATCGGGCGATCCATACGCAGTTCTTAGTCTTCTTAAAAACCACTCCTATGAAGCATTGCCCTTCTCTTCACCGAATCCAAATGCAAGGGGACAAGTTTATCTGTTTCCATCCTCACAGACAGCTGAGTAAATTATGCCCTCCTGTGCATTTTTCAAGTGTGTTGTATTTAGGATAATGAAGGGTCTCATGTACTTGAAACCCTTAATCGAAGGACCAAGTGCACAAATTAACTTCACAAAATGCTCTTCCAAAAATGCTATGCTTATCATTGAGCCTTGCTTTGTATGCTCTAAGAGGTAGAAGTATGTTGGAAGCTGTTTTAGTGAGTCCTCTGGAATTCCATGAGCGATGTCCTTTACACGCTGCAAAGATCTCCAAGCTTTGGTGTACCCTAACTTCTTACCATAATTCTCCCACATGTCTTTAATCATATTTTTGGGGGGTGTGATTCGCACCAACAATATTTCTAGCATACAAACAACCAATTATTGATGCACTTACATCCTTGTTTTGGCTTTGCTGTACAATGTGAATGCAAGTGTAAGTCAGGACAAGCTTGAAACCATATCTGGCATCCAACTCTACATTGTGCACATATCATGAAGGTGCAATCTTTTTGATTCGTTTATTGCGCCTCGGATCTTGCCTTATTCAAATGTACCATGTGATAGGAAAATCAATTCTTAAGTGACTCTTGACCAACTGCTGTCGTCAATTCATCCTTACTGTTAAAAATTGAATTCTTCCCTATCTCATCCACAAGTGGAATGGTTTCATCTTTGAAATAATGCACTTCTGCTTTATCACCCCAATCCATGTCTATGAATTGGGTAGAAGGATCCGGTATAAATTGCTCAAAGGAACTATGTGTTGTCATAGTTCACGGGGACATTGTCATCAACACTGCGGATATATTCTTTTTCATGATCATAATCATCATCGGCAACGGTGAGAATATTTCTGGATGGCTCAAGTTCATCGTTATCAGTGGGAATGCCCTATCGGGATTCCTTTCGTACGCATTAACAAAATCATCCATTGTATGATCACCACCACACTGATGTAATCTTTCAATTTTGTTAATGACCACCATTTTAGGATGCTTCCCCCATCAAATACATGATCTCATATATATCTTCAATTTCCAATAATTTAGTACTTCCATTGGATAATTTGGATGCAAATGAGATTTGAATATCGAATTGGTTTAAATCAATCTTCATGCAGCCTGTCACAGTTCTTCTAAAATCTTCATAACTGATATAGTTTGGTATGACTAGCAGACTTTCCCTTCCACTTACAGAACCATAGTGAAGAAGAATTCCGATTAAAGCCATTTCTACACGAATTCAAAGAAAAATATATTCTGGAAAATGTACAAGCAATACTAGAAAGAAAATGGGAGAAATAACTTATTTAAAAAGAAAAAAGCAGAGACAAGGGTCTACATAGTTTTTTTAAGAAAAAAAAAAAACCAAAAAAAAATGCTTGAAGGTTGAGATGACCATATGGAAGGTCAATATAATCTCTTCGAAGGTCTAGTGACCTTCTGGATGGTCTATTGAACTTTTTTTTTTTAAAAAAAAAGATACTTAAGGTCGATATAATCCTTTAAAGGTCGAAATGATCAACTGAAAGGTCGGTTGATCCAAAAAAAAAAAAAAACACAAAAAACTAGGCTTAAAGGTCGGCCTCTACTTTCGAAAGTCGTTCTCTACTCTCGAAGATCGGCCGATACTTCAAATACTCAACACAAGCAACTTTCTTTCTTTCCTTAATTATACCAAACAAACAACACAAAACAGATGACCAGCAAACTCAGCGATACTTAGGAATCAAAACACAACCTTCAAACACCATAACAGCAAAAAAGAAAAACAAACTGAACTCAAACTCAAACTGAACGACTTGAGCTTGATTTTGTGAAGAAAAAAACCAACACCTCCCCCAAACTCAAACCCAACTGCCAACTAATTTTTTCCTTCAACCGGGAGAATGGGTTCCTTTCAAGTTCAACTTTCAACGAGGAAACTTCATCGATGATGCAGTAGTTGTATGGTCTTCAATTCGGTTTTACAGCAGTGCAGTGGTAATTAGGCTATTTTGAATGTTGAGAGCAATGTAGTAACAACATGATAAAAGTGAATAAAGGTTTGTTTCGTTTTTTTTTTTTTTTAAAGGAAAAGGTCAAATAGGCATAGAGTAAAAAGTTAATTTTAGAGTTGGATAAATTATGAAATGTTGTATAGATTTTAATAATATTGAAATCTTTTTAGTCAAATTGAGCAACTGTGAAAACAGCCCATAAGCCCTATGTTTGGAAGGTACTCATGCAATCATAAAAATTTTTAAAGTAAATATTTCAATGATGTTTGCATAAAAATATTGCATTTATTATAATATCTAAGTATAAAATTAGATGTGGAATTTAAAAAACAAAAGTTATTTAATACTCCCTCAGTTCCGTTTTATAAGTTACTTGAATTCACTTTTTTAACCTCTAATTATAAATCATTGTAGGTAATTAATTGAATATTTTATTCCTTTTTTTTTATATATTACCCATTCTCTCTATAAAACATTTTTCTCTCTTTCTTTCTTAATGTTTTTCTCCATAGGGATATTTTGAGAAGAAAAAATATTTACCTTAATATTGATAAAATAACTATGAGTGACTTATAAGTAGGAATGAAGGGAGTAATCATTTTTACCAAATATGCAACTCGTAAGAAGTTTTAGACAAATTTATCGAACTTAAAAACCATAGAGACTAAAGACTACAAGATGTTCTAAAAATACCCCTCTTAGGCCCTTGAAAAAATTTAAAAAATATTATTTCAACTCAAGAAGGACTGATTGCATAAAAAATAAAGAAGCAAAAAAAAGATAAAAGAAAATTTTGTGGACTAAATTTTAAAAAAGGAAGAAAAAAAAAAGGTGGAGAACTAAAACCTAGTTTGGGATGATTTGGAGAGAAGAGAATGTGTTTCAAAAGAAGATGGAGGAAACAATTATGTTTGGGTTTAGTCTTTTGGTGAAAGAAAATAAAAGAATTGGAGAGAAATGGGAAGCAGAAGCATTAGCTATGTAAGAGATTCACCATCTATCCAAAATCAGAGAGAAACAGACAAATGGTGTTAAGACTCAGCTTGCGTTTTTAAAATTATTATTATATCTCAAATGAATTTTTATTTACAATTTTATCTTATATCCAAATAAATTCATCACTATTATAAATATTTCAATTATGACCTAATTAAATAGTGTGAATGTCCATTACTAGATACTATGTATCTAGTCCAATACTTGTCCAAGATCATGTGAAAAGTCAAGTTCATACATCTTAGTACATAAAAGAGAAATATAAAATTTTAGAGATTGAAGAGTCTTGATTATTATATTCGGGAGATTATTATATTTTTGATACATGTATTTGTAATAAAAATCAGTGTGAACAGAGAATCTTTATAGTTGGTCATAGCCTCTATAAATAGGAAGGCTCTTATTTGTAAATTGATACATCAATGAATGAAAGCTCATTCCAGTTTCTCTCCAACTCTTATGTTCTTTCTTTACTTTTACAACACATTATCAGCACGAGTCTCTAGTGATTCCTAATGGTCGCATATAGTTACGATTTTGGTTCCAAGGTTGTGGAAAAACTCCAATCTTGTTCTTTCTTGTTAAGGTAAAGTTTTTCCTTTTGCTTTCCTTTTTATTTTCAATATGTTTAGTGCATATTCTAGTGTTTCCAGGCATGAAGCAAAGTTAGAAAGCTTGCCCTTTGCTGGACATATCAGGTAAGAACTATCTCTTTTGGATTCATGATGCTAAATTACATCTCCCAGCAGATGGAAAAGACTATTGTTGAGATTAATAATTCCTCCAATAGGCAAAAGGCAAAGGCCTTGATCATGTTGAGACGCTATCTCCATAAAAATTTGAGATCTGAATATCTCACTATTGAAGATCCTTAAAAGTTATGGCAAAACTTAAAGGATAGATTTGAGCACTTGGGAACGGTGGTCCTCCCAAAGCCTCGTTATGAATGGATTCATTTGAGACTACAAGACTTTCAGTCTATAATCATCTATAATTCTCCCATGTGAAAAATAAGTTCTCAATTGAAATTATTTGGGGAAGCTATCATTGATTTGGGCATAGTTGAGAAGGACTTCTCAACCTTTCATGCTTCTAATGTGTTATTGCATTAGCAATATAATGAGAAAAGCTTCAAGAAGTATTTTGCTCTTATCTCTTGTTTACTTGTGGTTGAGCAAAATAATGAATTGCTCATGAAAAATCATGAATTGAGGCCAACTGGTTCAGCCATTATGCCAGAAGCATATGTTGCTATCTAGAAACATTATGGCCCTCGTCGTAACAAACGAGGATGTGGGCATCAAGGCATGAAAACCAAAAATATCAAGAGTCGGGCTACAAAAGTTGAAGCCACAAATGATTAGAATCAATTGCTAAAGGTAAAAATAAATACTTTAGATGTGGCATGAAAGGTCACTGGGTCAAAGTGTGTCGGACACCTAAGCACCTTGTTGATGCTTATCAAACTTGTCTAAAAAATAAAGAGAAGGCAATTGGGAAAAATCTTGTCCATGAGACAAATAATTCTATGGCAAGGCACTCGACTCAAATCGGAAATTGAAAGAAAATAATGAATCATTCTTTGAGGATGCTTCACTTGATATAGATGATTTTCTTGATGGCTTCAATTATGCTATTGATGATATCTACTATGGCTTGAATCCAGAAATATAGTTAGTTATTTATGTTACTTTTGTTATTTAGTTTTATTTTATTTTATTTGATGTATTTAATTATATATGTGAATTCTTTTTTGTTCCGGAATAAGAAAAAGAAATCTGTCTTATGGATAGTGGTATGACCCATGCAATCTTGAGACATTTAGATTATTTTTCTGATTTGACTATGAATGTCTCAAATGTTCAAACTATTTCAAGTAGTACATAAATTATTATGGCTCTAGAAGGGCACATATTTCATTGACTGGTGGCTCGAAATTGAGCATTAAAAATGGTCTATTCTTGATTGAGTCTCATTGATATGTGCTAAGTTTTAAGGATATTCATAGCAACGAATATCATATTCAAACGATGGATGACAAAGGCATTGAGTATCTTTATGTTACAAGTTCCACGTTGGGAACAAAGCAAATAGTGGAGAAAATATCATGTTTATCCTTCGGGTTGTACTTTACCCAAATACAAACTATTTGAGCACACAATCTGGTTAGCTAGGATCTTACCAATGAATTTGTGATGTGGCACAATTGTTGGGATCATCTAGGCTCAAGTATGATGCGTCATATTCTTGAAAACACATTTTTGGCCATTTACTGAAAAATAAAAAGGTTTTCAATCTAGTGAGTTCATATGTGCTGCATATTTGAAAGGTAAACTTATAATAAGGCCCTCAACTTCTAAAGTTGATGTTGAATCCCTAGTATTTCTAGAGAGAAAACAAGATGATATTTGTTGATCGATTGATCACCAAGTGGATCTTTTAAATATTTTATGGTTCTTATTGATGCCTCTACAATATGGTCCCGTGTTTTCTTGCTCTCATGAAGGAATTTATCCTTTCCACGGCTATTGGCACAAATAATAAAACTGAGAATATATTTCCCAAACCATCATATCAAGAGTATATGTCTCGATAGTTGTTGAAGAACATATTTGATAAGTATGGTCAATCAATGGGAATAAAGGTAGAATATCCTGTGTCATATGTTCATACCCAGAACTGTCTTGCTGAATCTTTCATTAAAAGGATTCAATTGATTTCACGAACTTTACTTTTAAGAAGTAAATTGTCATCTTCGACTTAGGGACATGCCATCTTTCATGCCACTGCGTTAGTAAGGATTTGGCCACCAAGTTATAATTCTATTTCCCCTATGCAATTGGTTCAAGGAAATGAACGAAATATTTCTCATCTTAGCACATTTGGATGTACAGTTTATGCACTAATTGCTCCACCACAACGGACTAAAAGGGTCCATAAAGGAGATTGGGAATATACGTTGATAATTAAAAAACTTTAGCCTATGATGGGAAAACAATTCACTACTCGATTGGATGATTGTCATTTTGACGAGATAGTATTCCCAACATAAGGGGGAGAATTGAAAATTAGCCAAGAAACTAAATTCATGAGATCAGTTGGAGGGTTCCCTCCTTAGCTCATTTTGATCCTTGTATTAATGAAATTAAACATAAGGTTCAGAAAATAATTCACTTGCAAAAACTCACTAATTGTCTACCAGACTCATTTTCTGGTCTCAAGTAAGTTACAAATATTCCGATTGCTAATGCTCTAGTTAATTGATGTCCTTCAAGGACAAGCAAGTGAATTTTGCCAGAAATATGGTAGGCCTATTGGTGCTAAAAATAAGGACACCCGAAAAAGAAAAGGAGCACATGTTACTCCATCTAATGTAAAAGAAGTTGAAAGTATATCACTTCTCTAGACATAGTTCATATTAATGATGATAATCAGGTACCTGAAAGTGTTGTGAATGAGCACAACGACATTGTGAAAAAACACAATGAGAAGGATGAGATCTCTATGAACTGTGTCTTGATGGGAAAAAGATATGACCAACGAAAAATATGTATCAACACAGATTTTTCCAATACTATTATGTATAATATCATATATGATGATGAAGATTTAGAACCTACATCGGTTGAAAACCTGTAGGTTGAGGGCTGAATGGCTTAAGTGGAAAGAAGCCATTAATGTCGAGTTAAGCTCGTTAGAAAAACGAAAAGCTTTTGGACAAGTGATCAAAAGTTAACATAAACCTTGTTAGGTATAAATGGGTATTTGTGTGAGAGAGAAATGAACAAAATAAAGTTGTTCATTATAAGGCCATGCTAATCACACAAGGTTTTACCCAACGTCCTGTAATTGATTTTGATATTCTTCCATGGTGGATGCATTCACTTTTCTTTATTTGATTAGTCTGGCTATACCAGAAGGACTCGATATGATGGATGTTGTGACGACCTATTTGTATGGATCCATGGATCACAACATCTATATGAAAATCCCTAAGGGATTTAAATTTCCATAGGCAATAAGATCGGATTCTTGTGAGAGACATGCAATTAAATTGAATCAGTCTCTTTATGGACTAAAACAGTCCAGGCGAATGTGGTATCAACACCTTAGTGAGTACCTATTGAGTAAGGGGTTATAATAGCAATTTTGTTTGCCCATGTATTTGTTATTAAAAAGAACAGCACAAAATTTGTGATCATTGTTGTTTATGTGGAGGAAATAAACCACATAGGAACTGCAAATGAATTATCTAAGGCGATAATATGCATGAAAGGTGAGCTTGAAATGAAAGTACTTTTAAGGACCAAATTGTATCTTGGTCTTCAAATCACTTATACTTCAAAAGGAGTACTTGTCCATCAATCTCATTATATTGAAAAGATTCTTAATAAATTTTAGATGAACAAGGCTCATCCATTGAGTATACCTATAGTGGTGAGATCTCTGGATATAAAGAAAGATCCATTTTGTCCTTGTGAAAAATATGACTAGATACTTGGCCCTAAAGTGCCTTATTTTAGTGCTTTTGGTGCACTACTGTATTTGGCTAACAACATTAGACATGCTATAGCTTTTATTGTGAATCTTCTAGCAAAATTTAGATCAACCCTTCAAGAGGACATTGGAGTATTAAACATATCTTCTATTATCTCCAAGGGACGATGGATATGGGATTGTCCTACTCAAAAGATGATAAATTGAGATTGGTAGGTTCTGCTAATGTTGGATATTTATCAAACCCACATAAAACTTGTTCCCAAGCTAGCTATATATTTACTTTAGAAAGAGGCATAACGTCGAACCAAACGACGTTCATCAAAGACGCTCTTGGGAGGCAACAAAAAAAATAAGATTTCTTAGCTTATTTCTTGTTTTCTTTTCATTTGTTTTAGTTATTTATTCATTTTTATTTGTTTAGGATATAACCCCATTTCAAATTTTTAGGAAATAATCAAAACGAAATGAAAACGAAAACTCTGCACAGGATGCACTGCACAGCCCCATCCGACGCCCAAGGATGCACCGGACAGGCATGAAGGGGAATCGGATCCCAAATCCACTAGGAAACGAATCCGAAGTCCCAGGATTTTAAAAAAATTTCTCTCACATTGGAGTTTGAGAACAATACCTGGTTTGAAGAATCTTGCAGATCTGTCCTGCGGA
>JAOXNR010000001.1:820527-841822 GCA_028571225.1 Parsonsia alboflavescens | reverse complement strand
CCCCCAACATCCATGAAACCCAATTTTCAGATTCTTAATCCAATCCTCTACCTAACAACAAAGATTAAAGGTAATATCTTTCTTGCATGCTTTGAGGAAAAAGAAAAAAAAATGGTGTTATAACTGTTATATGTGGGAAAGAAAATCAATGTAACCAGTCTCCAATGAAGAACCATATCTTGTTGGGCAGGGCACCCTCCAAAATGACCTCCAGAATCGGATCTTGTCGAAACGGAAATCTATGCTAGGCGGGATCCATATCTCTACAGTAAAGAAACAAAGGAAACAATTGATCAAAAAAAATTCATACAGTTAAACTCGATTCCTTGAAGACACAAGTGGCCGAGCTCTATGATGTTTTTTTAATCAGAGAAGTATTTATCTTGAATGTGTAATGTAACATGATAAGAGTTTCTTTGAAACCATGAAGACTGACATGGGTCCATGTTTCCTTAGTGCACGTGCACAGATGGATCCATCAGTGCTCTGAGTTCATCTACTGCATCATCGGTATTCTTATCGATCAAGTTTGTCAAAGAAGAAACAATTTATTTTGCAAGACTGTTTTTCCTTTTAGCATCAAATGTGCAAGTCTCGAGGGAGACGTTCTTGGCAAGTTCGGATTTACCAGGCATAAGATATTGTATAGCTCATCAGTATCGGAATAGGATGTCGAACATGGGATTATCTTCCTGCTTGTCTGAACCTTTGGCATACTCTTCCTTAGTTGGCTCTTCTGGTAGCTCAGTGTGTGAACCTCATCTAGGATCAAAGTGCCACACATCCGAAGGAGACCTTGAGATGCCTGACATTCTAATCTTAGATGAAGGTCAAACATCGAGCAACCAGAACAGCCTACTGAGATAAGAGTTTGCCAAAGGTTCAGACAAGCCTGAAGATAATCCCATCTTGGACATCTTATTCTGATACTGATGAGTTATATAATATTTTATGGCTAGTAAATCCGAATTTGTCGAGAACATCTCTCTCGAGACTTGCATGTCTAATGCAATAAGGAAATGTAGTCTTGCAAAATAAAGAGGGGCTTCTTTGACAAGCTTGATTGGTAAGAATATAGATGATGCAGTAGATGAACTCAAAGCACTGATTGACCCTTTTATGCACGTGCACAAAGGAAACATGGACCCTTGACAATTGTGTCTTAACATACGTTCTTTGTATCCTTTCCTGTTGTGCCCCATGTTTCCTGGCAGTGACAAAACTAATTTGAAAAATTCTTTGTTAATATATTTATTTTATAGATTGAAATATATCAAGATGATATAATTTATTCTCAAATTAATAATATATTTACAAAAGATTAATTACATAGAAAATAAAAAAAAAAGAAAAGAAAAACATTCAGTTAACATAGGAGTAGTAGTACTACCCCTTTCCCACTCTCTCTTAGTCGATGTGATAGTAAATTGTCAGGGAACTTTTCGATCAATCATGTCATCACATGCAAAAAGTAAAAGCTTTTATTTAATTTAAGTTATTACAATAATATAATATTATCTAAACTATAATAATAATAATAATATTTATCACTGAAGGTTGGAAGTGTCTCAACCTTCCATAGATTATCCGAACCTTCCATATATTATCCCGTCCTTCAGAGTGATCAATCCGACCTTCCACAGTTTCAACCCAAAAAGTCTAATGCCCTTCCTGAATCTTTTATCCCACAAATATGCCTACAATTACCCTTAACATTCTGCAATTCCTATCAACAAAATTTAAAAAGGATGACAGTTATAATTTCCAGTACAAATTGAAGCAAAAAACAAGAAGATGACAATTAAAATTTAAAGTTCAAAAGCAAAAAATAACAAGAAGACAGAAATGATGCAAAGGAGAACAATCAAAGCACAACCATTAGCATAATTATGGAGACAAAAAAAATTTTAAAATGACGCCAAGGGAACTTAACTGTAGCGAAGGAGATGACGGTCTAACTTTTTCTTTTTTGCAGCAATCTAGCTTCTTCTTCTTCCATGGGATTGGCGAGCTAGCGGTAAACAATTTCCAACCTATGAGCTTGAATAAAATGGGTTGTGAGAGGGAGGACCAAGGAGTAAGGTTTCCAACCCAAAAGTTTGAAAAAAATGGGTTGTGAGATTAATAGTGAGTAAGGAGGTTTCCAATCGGTGATTGGGTTTCCTTGTTGCGGGAAGGTCGGGTGAATGAGCTCCAAGAAACCCATTGGTATTGATATCTAATTTAGGGAAGGTCGGGTGAATGAGTTCCAAGAAACTCGTTGCCCGTTGGTATCCGACAACAAGAATTTCGACGGTGAAATTGGCTTTGTCCTTTCATCGAGCTTCGGTGATAATACCAACTTTCAAATCAATAGAACGACCTTCAAATAATTAGACTGAACATCCACCATTTCAAACCTCCAAAAAGCATCTCTTCGATCTTCAGTTATAATATTGACTTTAAAACCATTAGAACGACCTTCAAATAATTATACCGACCTTCCACAATTTCAAACCTCCAAAAAGCATTTCATCGACCTTCAGCTGTAATCCCGGCTTCCAAATCATTAGAATGACCTTCAAATAATTAGATCGACTGTTAAATAATGAGACCGACCTTCCACCATTTCAAACCGCCAAAAGGCATTTTTCCCATTTCCAAACTAGATTCTGAGGCATGTTACTATAAAACCAAATCATTGGGCTGTCACTATCATTGTCATATATTCATGACTTGTAATTATCTTCATAACTTGTAATTTTTTTTCATATTAGTAATTATCTTCACTTGTAATCATCTTCTTATTATTTTCATATTAGTAAATATTTTTCTCATATTTTCATGACTTGTAATTATCTTAATTTGTAGTTTTTTTCATATTATTTTTAATTACAAAATATAAATAAAACAAGCAATATTTCGTTTACGTAATTTACAAGATATCCCAAATATAAACATGATATAAAATAAAAAAAAATCACTGAGATGGAAAACTATGTTCTGCTGCTATAATCAAACGTGATCAGTGTCATCTCGTTCTTGATGCGTTGGTTTGCATCTGGAATATCCTGCCATGATGGGATCGTCCTTGCAACTTACCCTCGAAGCAGCTGCACCATGTAATGTGCAATGTAGGCCTCACAACTAGTCAAATCAGGCTGACTCGGGAGGGCTTTAATGCCCAACAGCTCATATACGAATTTGCAAGGTGGAGCAGCAACTTCCACCTCGGAATAATAGCCGGCCTATGGCAGAAGAGAAGGCAACATCCTACAAACCGGATCCATCAACTCTATCCTCCGTGCCTTCACCACTTTATCCCTTGTTGGCCTCGAATCGTATAGAATGACCTTTGCCTTCTCCGACGAGATCCATAGGAGTACCCAGTAACCCTTGTAGCAACATGGCATCAAGAGCTACAAATATATCAGATAATATTAAATTATTTTAAAATGAAGTGTAACTAAAAAAAATTGTAAATATGTTTACTACCTCATCGACCCACCACCAGGCGACCTCATCATCATCTCCAACTCCCTTCACCCAGCCAATGGAACCATCATCGAACTTGTGGGTGTCAAGCTTCCCTCAAGTGGCTGCAGAAACGAAAGTAGAATGAAAAGTACTCCACAAATTGAGCTATATTTAAACGATATTATATGAACAAAATACTTTATACACATGATAAAAATTAAACAAAATACTTATGTAGAGATAAGGCGGGACATTGGCGAACCTCCCCGCCATAGTGTAGGCAGCCAAATGGGATGTAGCTGCCCGTCAGAGACCCCCTAATGAACTGATCGACATGAGGGTCCTCCATCTCCTGAGTGCAATCTCGAATGACCCTCAAAAAGTAGAATTGGAATCCCCCCGCTCAGCGGCTGCCACAAAAAAAACCCATAAATGTTAGGAAATATTGATAAATACTTCCACATACTAAAAAAGACACAGTAAGTTAATTATGAAGAGAAAGCTAAATTGTATTAACGGAATACATGTAAATACCTCTCCGATTCCCCCTGAAGAGCAAAAAACTATCCAAGTGGCTTCGGGTATGGGGACTGTCCACTCCAAGAAACACGGAGCCCTCCCCTGGCACCCCTGTCGGAATTGCCTCTCTCTTTTTATTTGTTCTGGGCTTCTTCTTTGGAGCCCCAGACTCTATATGATGCGAGGGGTACATAAACAGAGACATGAGGCTTGCAGCCCGGACCCTGGTCCGAACAGCATGGCCTCCCTTCTGAAATAAATTAAAATCCAATTATTAGCATGGAAAGAAATTAAATTAAAGACACTTGAACATGACATTTAAATTTGAAATTAAAAAATAAAACTAATTAACTTGTCTAATTAGGTCATGTCTAACCTGAACAACAGTGTCGGATACAACAATTTTAGATGGAGTGGGTGTACCCTCTCTCTCAATGGCATCCCCCTCCACCTGCTATTTAAAATAAACTATCTAACAATGAGAACACATATGAAATATTCAAAAACACTTAAATGTTTAAACTAACCTGGATAGTAGGCCAAGAATCGATTGGAGCAGGAGGACCTGCCACCTCCCTCCCACGGACATCCCCCTCCTGCTATTATTTAAAGTAAATTAACTAATTACGTAAATCGGTTTAAGCACGAAATAATCAAAACACGAAAATGTAATTTAATTAACCTGGTTAGTTGTTCGGACCTCGATTGGAGCAGGAGGATCTGCCACCTCCCTCTCATGGACATCCTCCTCTAATTTTTATTTAAATTAAATTAACTAATTGCGTAAATCAGTTTATGTATGAAATAATCAAAAATAGGTAAATGTTTAAACTAATCTGGTTGACCGTTCGGACTTCGACTGGAGCAGGTGGATCTGCCACCTCGAATGGAGCAGGTGGGACTGCATCAAGCCCAGGACCAATCCATTTCTCCTACTAGCTTCAAGGAAAATAAATACGATTAATTTCAATGCCAATAGCTAACTAATTAAAATTGCTCACCACATACAGACCTGTTGTGAAGAAGGAGATCTCTGACCACCTTGCCGCCCCCGGCTCTGTTGATGCTCTAGCTCATCCAGTCCCTAAAGGATAGGCATGTGCCAGATCATACCTGTATCACCCTGGCATTACTGTATAAATGCCTTTACGTCGCCCTAGACGCGTCAGCAATGGTGTGCTGGAATTCATACCGTGTCATGCTCCATCCCATTATGCCCTAGGGAAATACTTCAACAGTTGGCAAATCCTCGGGGATGGACCATACATAATACAGAATAACTATTGAAAGGCTCGCATGTGAACAGCCAATATCCAATGATGATGCCATAAGCAAGCCTGAGGACATCATCCTGCTCCAGTGATCCAACATCCATCACGCTAAAAATGACAAGGGCCTATGTCGAGGTCAGTGGAATAGGCCCTAGTAACGTATCATGTCCGGAGTGTGTCGACATCTGCCACCCAATAATCATCTCATCCATTGGGCCAAATTGAAGTCCAATGATCAGGGCATACTTCTAAGGCCCTAATCGATGTAGTCTACCTCCGATGTGGAGCCACATCTCATCGGGGTGAGCATCGAGGAAGTGAACCTCTCGTCTAAGCACATAAACTACAACATGGGAGTAAAAACGTCCTGCATATCGGGATAGCTCCAGCATGTATCCGAATGGAACCCTCCTGAATCACTCCTCTACCCTGTGGTGCCTGACCAAGTCAACTACCTCTACTATCCACAAATACTTGCAATGACAACTCATAGTCTTACCGGGAGGCATAACACGACTATGCTTGAAAGACATCTCCCACTAACAGGCTCCATATCTTTATAAATATAAAAAAAAAAAATTTAATTCGCTAGATTTACAAGCATATTAAACTAAGCTTCACTAATTCCTAGTACAATAAATAAAATAAACTCCAAAACATTTATTATCGCATGCATATATTATTTAAATCATAAAACATATTATTTTATTGAAAAACCTAAAATAATATATAATTTGTGATGGATTTTGTTTATGATTGAGGAAATGTTGAGGCTTTGGATGCAAAATGTTTTATAAACAGTTGGGGAGGTTTGGAATGGGTTTGGGTTAAAATTTCGGGGTTGAATTGGTGGAAGATCAGGATAATCCCACTGAAGGTCGGGATAATCCCACCAAAGGTCGAGAGGATCTACTTACCTTCAGTAGATCCTCCCGACCTTCAGTGGGATTATCCCAATGTTCCACCAATTCTAACCCAAATCCATTCCAAACCTCCCCAACTGTTTATTAAAAATTTTGCATCCAAAGACTCAACATTTCCTCAATCATAAACAAAATCCATCAAAAAGAAGTTAAAAAAAATCAAAATAAACGAAGCAAACAATTCGTTCGAGTTCGACTGGAAAAAAAAAAAGTTTAATGCACACCACAACAATCTTAGAAATTTCTAATTAACACTATCGCTCCAAAAGCAAAAAATTTAAACGATCATTGAAGGGGAAGACACAAAGAAATTAAATGATGCAAAAAAAGAAAAAAAAAAAGAGAACTTACCTGTGGTCGATGTCAGAAGGCGTAGGTGACGGTGGAGTTGAAGAAGATGACTTGCTACCCTGTTACCTTGTTCTTTGGCTTCGATAACAACAATGACAACGATCAAGAAGTTTTTATATTTTGAGTTTTTTGTTTGTTTGATTGACGGGCTGCACTTTGGTGCATAGAAGGAAGGAAATGTATTGTTCGACTACCATGGGAGCATGGGTATCTTTTCCATTGGTTAACCATTTCAAACCCAAATCCGTACGAATTTAGGTACCTAGTGAAAATAAATTATCCAATTGGGCATTATTGAAATGATTTGATAAATTGGATATTTTTTAAATACCTGATTTAATTTTGGGTATTTTTGAAAATCTCCACCTTTTTTTCCTCCTTTTTGAAAAATCAGATCACATTTGTAATTTTATAGTAGAAGAATTAGTAATATATATTTAAAAGGTTTTTTTTAATAGACATGATCACAAGTATATTCACCAATAGGTCCAATACTTTTCAAATTAAAAAAAAAAATTGATAAATCAAATCAAATAAAGACTTTACACACTTTTACCTCTAAACCAGATTTCAAAGGGTGACAAAATAGTAAACAGTTTTATTTGTGATTTAGTGGTAGTAAGTTTATAATAAAATTTATTATTTAACTTAAGATTAAATTTTATTACAAATTGATATTATGAAAAATATATAAAACTATATTAAAATAACAATGATAAGACTAAAACAAAATATTAAATTCAAAATAAATAAACCTTACCTAAAATGTGCTTGACAAGCCAACTTGTTTAACTAATAAAATTGTGAATAGTTTCATTTGTGAATGAGATGTCATAAGTTCTACCATAAATTTTATTATTTCTTTGATTAGATTGAATTTTATTATAAATTTACATTGACATATTAAAATTGGGGTTTTTAATCGAGTTAGTCTCACAAGTTTAGGCCAAAATACAGTGTAGTTCTAAATGTTTTTTTTCAACCATAACGATCCCTCACGTTTTTACGAATAAATCTAAACTACCAATTTTCGACCACTCACACGATGGAGATCTAAATCACTAATTTTCGACCACTCAAATGGCAAAGCCAATCATGTGCATGAGGCTTAATTTCATCATTTCATGCTAGAAATGCTTTCCTTCTTCAACGGTGGCAAACCCCATCGTTTCTCTGCCGGAGGCCAAAAACTTGCGTAGCAGCAATCGCAGTGATCCAGCAATAACGTGGTGGAGTAAGAACAAAAAGAATCTGTGGGATACTGAAAACTTTCCCATACAATTGTTCCAGTTTCTTGCAAAACTAAGTTGCCAAAATCAAAGAGCTATGCAGTGGGATTTGCGGATAAATTTGAAACCTTAGAAGACTACAAAACTTGTTTCGACCCATTCAAGACCACAAGATTTCCATCTTCAGAGATAGTGAAAGTTCCAGCAGAATCATCTAGAGAATTTCCACTGTCTGGCTTCGGAATTAGAAGGGCTTGTTTGAATAGTAAGGCTTCCATTTCTATCAAATTGTCTTTTGCCGTCTCGAAACTTAGATTTTGTCACTCCTTTTTAATGGACTCGATGGTGAAATTCCCGTTGAAATCTGGGGAATGGAGAAGCATGAAGTTCTTGATCTTAAGGGTAACTCTTTTTCTGGGTCACTTCCAGTTGAGTTTAAAGGTTTGAGAAGCTTGAGGGTTCTGAATATAGGGTTTAATAGAATTATGGGGAAGATTCCAGATTCATTTTCAAACTTTGCAAGCCTGCAAATCTTGAACTTAGCTAGAAATCTATTGAATGGGACTATTCCAAGTTTTATTGGCGGTTTTGGTTATTTGAGGGGGTTGTACTTGTCTTTTAATCAGCTCAGTGGATCAATTCCAAATGAGATGGGACGAAACTGTGGGTGATTGGAGCATTTGGAATTGACTGTTAATCTGTTGACTGAAGGAATTCCTAGCACTTTGGCAAATTGTGGAAGCCTGCGGTCACTACTCTTGTAAGTTGTTGGAGGAAGTTATTCGGGCAGAGCTTGGTCGGCTTAATCAGCTAGAAGTTTTGGATTTGTCCAGGAACAGCTTGAGAGGTGCCATTCCAACTCACATCGGAAATTGCTCCAAGTTGTCAATCCTTGTGTTATCAAACTTGTGGGATCCTATTCCTAGCAGTTCAAGATCAGAAGGTGACAGATTCTCAATTGTGGACAGCAAAGTATTTCACAAATGAGAGGAGATAAGAGTCAGATCCGAAAACAAAAGGCAAGTCGCCGAAGCAAAAAGCATGTCATGTCGGAGAAGAAGATCGAAAAAGAAAGGACGCCAGCGATCTTCTCTGGATTTGAAATGACAAAATTAACCCTCATATGTCGTGCACATGATCGGAGAGAAATTGGTGACTTAGACCATTCTAACTACTCGAAAAAATGTGAGAGTCCGTTATGACTAAAAAAAACATTTGGGATCGAATTGTATTTTAGTCCAAACTTGTGGAACCAAATCAACTAAAAGCCTCGTTAAACTCCTTTAAAATAATAATGAGACATTATGTTCCAAACAAATAAAGTAATAATTATATGATTGGATCAAATAAGAAAATAAATAACTCTTGCCTTAATTTTCTGGACTATAAGAGAAAAAAATTATTATAAAAAATGAAAAGGAAGTGCTCGGCAAAATAGAGAAGAAAACTAGAAATTATTTATCATACACGAACACTTGCTTAATATAATTGTGATTTCTAGATATAAAAAACATGAAAAAAGGTCTCATATTTTATGTAAGAAAATAGAAGTAATAAAAAAAAGCTATAAATAAAAATCACTAATATATAAAATGAGTTAAGTAAAACAAGAAAAAAGAAACCTTACTTGAGTTTTGGAAGTAGAAAATAAACAAAAAGAAACCACAGGTTTATGAATTTTCTTTTAGAAAAATGAATTATACAAATTTACCATTTTAATTGTGAGTCTAAATTAATAAAATATATATTATATCCGTCGCAAATTATAAATCATTATCTGCATTTTTTTTTTCACAATATAAGTTTTTTTATAAATTATAATTATCGATGCATATTTATTACTCTTAAAAAGATGAAATTAAGAGAAAAAACTTATCTTTATTAAATATATTTTTTTCATTTATTGTAAAAAAGTTCAATTATGTTTAAACGGTTTTGCTAAGGCGCGCTTCGGAGCACGCCTTAATACGTGCTCCAACCGTTATCGTAACGGAATTTTTGCTACGGTGCTCATGCAGCCAACCAAGCAGAGCAAAAATTCCGTTACGATAACGGTTGGAGGGCGCATTAAGGCGCGCTCCGGAGTGCACCTTAGCAAATCCGTATGTTTAAAAATAAGAATATTTTAGATATGTACATATATCTATTGGTTTTTAATCTCACTTATACGGTGGGAATAATTTCATAACTAAACTATACTAGTATTCGGTATAAACAAAAATGCCCAACCTCCACATTTTTTGGCTCTGCCACTGTCATGTGTTGAAAACAGATATTTTAGACAATAAATTCCAACGGTACAAATTAATTTTCATTTCTACACTGTGAACTTGTTTGGGTCTGTTTTGAAGGAACAAAGACGATGCCATCCTCAGTTTCGATTTTGGTACGTCTCTCCGGTCCCATTTAGGTCCAATCTTTCAACTTCAAGACACAGTAGGTTGAATTGAGCAGAAAAGGAAAAAAAACACACAGAAACAACTCAAATTCTTTCAGTCTCTCTCCAAGATTAACACACCAAAATAACTGTATTACTCCAAACTAGTAGTTTCCTTTACATGATGGAATGGTAGCACTACTTCTACATTGAAGTTTTAACATGCCTTCTCTTTCATTATTTCCTTAAAATAAGCAATATTAAAGCTACAATTAAGGTTTGATTGATTCACCTCAACCGAGCTAGTTAGTATCCCAGCCAAGCTGATGGAATCGTTTGGAACTTGTGTTTGGCACAAGAAACCAAATCATAATAGTCGATGTGGTTGAAACAATCTCGAAAATCTGTAAATAGAATTTCAAACACTCTCCACTGAACTTTATAGGATCTGGAGTATGGAAACTGTAAGAAAACCTGCAGAAACAACAATAAACAGCAGTTTCCACTCTTAATCAATCCTACCTGCTTGACCATGAAAAAAAAAAATCTCTACTAAAAATTTGCTTAACCTCAATCAGATTCAGAAAAATCTTACTTGGATAAATTTTGAGATTCTAATCAACATGATGATTGAGGATAACAAGAAGCAATAGAAAGACAAATGTATAATTTACTCACATCTCCCTCTAGAGCTAGACGTTTAAGTAGAGAAAAGGTTTCCTCTGTTTCCTCCAAGTCGTCAATAATAGCCAACCAGATCAAGGAAGCCAACTCGTAAGCTTTCTCCGGTGATTTACCACAAGCAGTAAACTGATCTGCCACCAAGAAAAAACAGTCCAAAATTAATTTTTTTGAGTTTGCAGAATAGAAGAAAGATACAAACATATTCCAAAATAATCCACCAATTATTGTTCCATGAAGTATCCCAGATGGGAGTGGCATTGCAGAAATTTCAAGCTGCTCTTTAAGAAACAAGTAAGTATGGCCTACAATTTCATCAATCTCTTCATTCAATGCAAAGATATTTTTGCTGATACATAGTGCAGCATATCTCCTGAAACACAGATGAAAATCATACAATATTAATCACTACATCCTCGTAACCAAATATAAATAATTTTAATTAACTTTTTTTTTGTCAAAAAAATTTCTTAATTTTAATGACTTATATTTAATTAAGGAGGGAGCAATACATTTTGTAAAACTATTCTAAAACCAAACATTCCATTCTCCAAGTATAACATAATGGAAGGGGAGGAGCGCAGGTAATTAACTGAGGTTTATAAGGACAGTAAACAATCCAGGCTGCCAATAAATTCCAGATCGTAGAATAATGGATCATCAAAATATTCATGATTATAGAAGAGCGGTAGGGTGCAGATATTGTATGCAAATTTCATCCAAAAGACATGCAAAGGTTGTACTAATTAATTCATGCACCTAATCGACCTTTAGAGGCCTTACCTCTCAATCTTAGTCAATGCTCTTACCCTAAGCAGAAGTGATGATGAGACCACTTCAGTTTTTGCTGTGATAGATCAGTATCGGAAAAACCTTTCCTCTCTGAGACTTTATTGACTAGAATAATAGAATACCAGAGGGACAGAGAGAGACATGTAGTGGACCTTTTGCTCAACCCTCGAGGGATAGGCCCTGGCCACCTTTTTGCTTGTCCAGCCCAAGGAAAGCTTCTTACAAGAGCAGCATACCAGAAGCATTCTTCCCGGAATAGATTTGCCCAATGACTTTTAACACAGGATATTTGCCCCCAGTTTGACATGGGCACGCGGATGAAGATTTCTATTAACAGGTGGTCAGGGAGCTCTGCAAGCAGACAATCAGCCGATACTGTAGGTGTATCCTTCTTGTCTGTCATTATGTTTGCTGCACGTGAAACATTTGAGGTGAGTTAAAACTGAAAATAAATAAATAAATAAAAGCGATGAAGAAGGCGGCATATTATAAACGTAAAGAATTTGAGGGCTTTGATCAATGAATTTGATGGCAAAAGAGAGTAAAAGAAACACCGAGCATTGATTACCAATTATCTATATCTGATATTTAAATTTGTAGAAAGACATACAACTTTAAGAGGAAGAGATTGAGTAAAATAAAATCAAAAGACATAATAATAAACAATTAATAAACCAAATTGAATCTGAAATCCGAACTTGCGGTGGATCAAACAAGCTTAGAGAATTTGAAAGAGACAGCGGAATACAGAACGCGGAGCAGGTCGAGAAAGAAGAAAGAGACTTCCTTCTGCTGCTCCCCAGTCGTTGGTAGCTGCAATCGTACTTTGTGGACATGAAAAGGAATAAAGCTGGGCCGATCAATAGCTGACGAGAAATGACGGCCTCTTCAACTCCTTTCTTTTTAGCTTTACCCTTTTTGGTTTTGCGCCGTGTGGAGTCTTGGGATAGATGCGTTATTACTTGACATCTGCTGCTTGTTTCATCTCTCATCTCTGTCTGTCTGCGTTGTCCCGTTTAAAAGTTGAACGTTAAATTCTTCCCTGTTTGAGTTTTATTTTTTATTATTATTATTATTATGCTTGGTCCTCTTAAAAACATGTTTTGGATTATGTTTTCACTTTTTGTCATGTCCAAATCTAAATGGAGTGTGTGCCAATTTAGTTTTTGACTAAGTCGGTTCAAGGACCAAATAATTAGGATAATAAATAATAATTATATACTTAGTATGTTTATTTATTCTTAATTTAATTAAATTTTTATTAGTAAAAGTGTTATTGCTAGGTTAGATAAATTAAGTTAACTTCTTTTTCTTAAAATTTTTTTAAGTCATAATGAGACATTCCATCGTGGATGGAGACATTGACAAACAAATTATTACTCTTATTTAGTTTTAAAAGAAGAGGGGGAAAAAGAGTTGAAAAGATTAGTTTTTTTATGATGAAATTTAAGAAACAAAAAGGACTCAATTCATACTGATATTTAAAAATTACATGTTCAATTTTATTAAAAATTTGTCCTTTTGTCACGAAAATATAAATCATTCTAATTAATTTTTTTTTATCACTAATTATAAATTATTGTATTAGTTAATTAGATATTTGATGACATTTTTTCTATATCATATCTTTAATGATGTATAATGAAATGGTGTTCAAATTTTTTAAAGGGCAATAAAAAACATTTTAGAGGAAAAAAAGTTCCATTAATTTTTGTCAAACAACAACTGGGTGACTTATATTTAGGAACGAAAGGAATAGTACGTTAAGGATATATTAAACTAAAAGCATTAATTTAAATTAAATATAAAAAGAGCATTTATTTATTTTAAACTTCAAAGAGCCTTGAATTTGTGAACTCCTAATTATAATAATAATAATAATCTATATTAATATATTAATAATGAGAAATTCTCGAAATATTTCAAAATATAAATATTTATAAAAATCATTATTATGTAAATGATTTATTTCAAACATATATTTTGTTTTGTTTTGAAACTAAACTATTGTCCCATGTCACTAAACCACGAAGCTTAAAAAGAGAGAACTTTTGGCACACTTTAGGCTTAAAGACTTATATCTCTCTGTCTTTTGGCTAAGATCAAAGGTAATATATGTTTTTATAAGTTTAATATCTAATATGTGGATCATTGGCCTATATGATATTAACTATATCTTTAGGTTTTTTTTTTTTTTGGATTCTAAAGTTCAGATTTAGTAATTAGTAAAAAATAAAAATAAAACGGAACTTAGATTGTATGAAATTAATATAAAATATAAATAACTAGTATTATATATTAAACATCATTAATAAGATTAATGTAAAAATATTATCAATTAACCATGCAATGTTTTATGTTTGTTTTTTCCATGAAAGAAACATAAATATAATGTAATAAAATATATTATAATGTTAACTAGTCTTAAGTTAATATTTGTGTTTAAATATAAATAAAATATAGTATAATATTAGTTTATTTAAGGAGATTCTAGAAAAGAACAAAAAAAACATCTTTTATCTTTTCAAATATTATTAAATCAACTAAATATACTTGAAGGTCTTTTTTTTGGGGGGCCGGGTTAATATTACAATTCTCATTTCATTGAATAATTTAAAATTAAAATTTCAATATTGTTATAAAAATTATTAATTATTAAATAAAGAACTTTGATTTTTAGGACATGAATGAAGTTTTGAAATTTAAACAAATTTATATAGAAGAATCAATATATTATAATAAATTTATAAAGAAAAAAATGGTATGTTAAGGGGATTCTAGAAAAGAAAAGAAAAACTCATGTATCTTCCTGAATATGATTAAATCAACTAAGTATATTTAAAGTTTTTTAGGGGAATAAATATTAAAATTTTCATTTCATTGAAGAATTAAAAATTAAAATTTCCTAATTGTTATGTAGATTACTAATTATTAAATAGATATATATATAAAATAAAAACCGTGAATTTGATTTTTAAGACACTAATAAAGCTTTGAAATTTAAATAAATTTATATAGAGTAATGTGTTTCTATAAAGACATAAAATAAACTTTAATTTATAGTTTTTATATGGGAATGATGGGCTTCTAAAAGGCTTTGAATATAATGTTGTTTAATTTATCTCTCTCATTATATAGATACTAAAATTAGTTAAAGAAATAATTAGGAAGAGTGGGTCAAATTAGACCTTAAAGAGAAAAAGAAAAAAGTATTACGCTATACTTATTATGTATAAAAATTCAATTTAAAATATTTTCAATAATCAAAGATTATATATATATATATATATAGATAGAGAGAGAGAGAGAGAGAGAGAGAGAGAGAGAGAGAGAGAAAATTAAATGATTTAAATCTCTAGAAAATAAATTATAAGCATACGATTAATTAAATTACTTAAAAAGAAAATAATTGTCACATAAATTAAAAAATGTCTAATTTTCATATATGAACTTAAAAAATATAAGAATCCTGAATTAAATAATTAGGTAAATTTAACTTAAATCTATCTTTTGGAAAATATTTATAGTAAATATATTAAAAACAAAAAGTTTATCTTTAAGAAGATCCTTTTTTTTTTCTCTTCTATTAATGTATATATAGAATTTCTTTGAATCCATTCAAATCAAATAATCACATAATATATATTATTTTATTAGATGGTGTAGAAGAAGAGTTATAAAATCTGGAGAAATTGAAATAATTTGATTATATTAACTTCCAATTAAGATCATATAAAATTAACATTATTCCTTATTTTAAAAGAATTATAAAGGTACAAAATATTATCTCGGACACCATTAAAAAAGGGATACAAAATACTAAAATTAACATACAATATAAATTGATGATATCTATAATAAACCGTAATGATATATATATAAATAAATGTACATATATCTTAACCAATACTCAATCAATTATTAATTATAAGTCACTAGTAGTTATTCTGTAAAATTAAAAATTTTATTTTCTAAAATGCCCTTTATATAAGATTTGAAGAGAGAAGAGAATTTCGGAAAGAGAGAAATTGATAGTTTAGTGATAATAAAAGTTAGCTCTAATGACTTATAAATAGCGACGGAAAAATATAAATTTAATTAATTAAATTTTTTTAAAAAGTAATTGAAAATTATACATAAATATTTATAATTTTTTATTTTTAAACAAATTTTAATTTGAATGGGTAATGGATGACAAGTTAAATTATTTATTCTCAAATGCATTTTTATTTTTAATTTAATTTTTTTATACTTTAAACAACTATTATTAATGACTTTATGTGTATTACATGGATTTCGATAATAGTAAAAATAATAGGTGTACAAAAGCCAGAGAAGAAAGAAAATTGATAATCACCGCTTAATTATATAATCACGATGGGATGTGACAATTTCTTTTTTAGGTGGTCCTGACTAATAGAGTTGTACGTTTGTGATGGTCATGTTGACACATTGAGTCTAAGCTTGCCTTCCACGTTTCTCATTTTTCCTTTTCTTTTAACAGTAAGGTAATGTTTCTTCCAACTCCCAGAATTAAATCTTGTCTCATTTAGATTTTCTACAAATGTAACAAAAGGTCCTGACACATTTATTTATTATAATAAATATAAACTATAATTTATTAATTTGGATAATTTTGTATGCATAAAAATAAAAGTTGAAATATTTCTATAAAATGTATTGAAAAGAAAATTTACATTATGTATTTATGTTCATTAATTATATATTAACTTTATTTAAAATTGTATATAATTTTTAATTGTAAGAATGTTGAGTTAAATTCCCCTAGAGAGATGAGTCCGTCTGTTTCATGGATGGTCGGAGATTTGAATTCTATTAAGGTATAATTGATGCCTTAACCTTTGAGTTAAATTAGTGTCTAGTTAGATTAAAGCATGAACCTTAAATATGTCATTTTATATGAATAGATAAATTTTAAATATATATATATATATTTATATACGTAGTGTCAAAATTCATTCCAACTTTCTTACATAATTTAATTGTAATTTTTTCACAATAGATACTCTATTTATTCGAAATTGAATATATCTATTTATATTTTAATAAAAATAAAATTTCAATACAAAATCTTATTAACAATCTCCTATATTTGTTAATTTATCATTAATTACGAGGAAGGTAAATTAATGACTTTATGAAAATCAAAATCACTTTTAAAATTATTATTAAATCAAAATGAGATTTTTAATTTTGGATGGAAGAAGTACAAGTGGATAATATTAATTGTGGATTAAAATTAAAAGTAATAATAATTATATATTAAAAAATTGAAAAATGATTTATGAAATTGACAATATATATTTTTTATCAAAACATAAAGTATATGTTAACAGTAACGGTTAATCTCTACAATTGATTTACCTAAGTTTAAATCATTGCAAAGTGAATATGGTTTCAAATAAAACATGGGAGCTTCGTGTGTAAATTTACCTTCCTATTGAAACAGGAAAAGAAAAAGAAAAAAACTCTACGGATCATCCTTTCACTCAGACCCGGCCCGCTATTAATAAACAGCATCAACTATCAATAATTTGAAAAAAAAAAAAATAAATCACGAGTTCTCCACTCTTCTTCGATCTCCCTCAATCCACTGTCTCTATCTGGAGCGCCAAAACCCCTTTCTATCTCCCCTGCCAAGACCGTTGGTTTGGCATCTGATCGGATCTTTGATCTACAAGTTCTTTACCCACATCACGATATAGCATAACCAATCCCCTTCTCGGAGGATCCGTGTCGCGAACAGAAGATGCCGGCGTTGTACGGAGGCCCTTTGACTACCTTCGAGGATGCCGAGAAGGAGAGTGAGTACGGCTACGTTCGCAAGGTTATTCATCTCCTTACATCAATCTATTATCATTATTTTATTTTATTTCGACTTCAAGTTGCGATCCGATTTATTTTCATCTTCTTCAGTCTTCCCACCAATGCTGATCTCTATCGTCTGTTAATGTCTTCCGCTGGTTGAATGTTACTTTGACAAATTTACTCTTTATATTACGCACGTAATTCTGATGAATTGAATATGTGCAATGCGATATGATCTTACAATATACCCACTTTGGGATCTAAAATCTCTGATTTTATCTCGTGCAAGTGAATGACTATGTTGCCTCAGCTAAGGCTCTGAAGTGCAGCCGATCTAGGTCTCAGCTGCTATTTGACTTTCCCGTTTCGTCTCGATTACTTTGTATTTTCCTGCCCCCCCCCTCTCTCTCTCTTTTTTTTTTCCCCTCATGTGGAGCAGTACAATTTAATCGTTTGGCCACGGGCTGCTAAGCTACACCTTTCCTTTCTCACCAACCTAAATTCAGTGTGTCTTTTAGTCCAATAACTTTGAACCCACAGGGGGGAAATATTTATTTGGCTATTTTCTCCTTGAATCTGGAATTGATTATTCAAGATTCCGTGCCCCAACCCGAATTTTTATTTTTGAACAGGTTTCTGGACCTGTAGTTGTTGCAGATGGCATGGCAGGGGCTGCTATGTATGAATTGGTTCGCGTTGGACATGACAACCTTATTGGGGAAATTATTCGTTTGGAAGGAGATTCTGCTACAATTCAAGGTGTGTTATTCTTTCCTTTTATGGGGGTTGAAATTTTCATCTGCCATAAAGCTCTGCTTATGTCTGCAGGGATCTATGGATAAAAAGATATCCTAATTGAAATACAGCCAATAGAATATCTATTACGTCTTAAATTAAGGGGCTTAACAATTATTGTTATTATCGCTGTTGCAGTTTATGAGGAGACGGCTGGGCTAATGGTTAATGATCCTGTCCTGCGGACACACAAGGTGCTAATTTTGAATCTTCTTTGTAACTTACGTTTTGCTAAGGGTTCAGTTTGATTGAAAAGTAATTGCTGTCAAATCTAAATTCTTTTTTCCTTGATATTGCAGCCTCTATCTGTTGAATTAGGTCCTGGAATATTGGGAAATATTTTTGATGGTATCCAGGTCTGTAACCTTTGTATGGCATATTTTCTTGCTTGTCTATGACATTCATAGTGGAGCTAGCATTTACAAGGACCTGTTTTTGATTTGGGATTTTGTTGGTCCTCCTTTGAACTTATTCCATTCAGAGGCCTTTGAAGACTATTGCAAAAAGATCCGGGGATGTCTATATTCCTCGTGGTGTGTCTGTTCCAGCTCTTGATAAAGACATACTTTGGGAATTTGAGCCGAAGAAAATAGGTATTTGTTACTCTCTATTCAGATTTTATTTTAATTAATTTTCTTCTGATGCTGATTTGAGGCAGTTCTTTTAAATTTTTTTTTAATTATTATGATTTAGATTCATCATTTTCTTGTGGTAGGTGAGGGTGATCTTTTAACTGGAGGAGACTTATATGCTGTAAGTTCTGATCCTAATTCTACTACTGTGTACCATTTTACTGAACAATTCCCTGAGTTATATGCAATGCATTCAATCAGTTATTATTTATTTTTGTTTATGTAAGGTTTTTATGTTAATTCTTGTTGCAGTCTGTCTTTGAGAACACTTTGATGCAGCACCCTGTTGCACTTCCTCCTCATGCCATGGGAAAGGTTACCTATATTGCTCCTCCTGGCCAATACTCATTAAAGGTTTGTCCATTGAACTCTGTTATTTCTCAAAAGTCAAATTATTGGACATTTAATGACTTTGGCACTGAAGCTGCTCACATCACGTTGTGTCTGGAGTGCACAATCTGTACATGATGGGTATATGCACTTTGTTTAGAAATAAATATATACTAAAATTAAATATCAATGTTCCCCTAACTGAAGATGAAGATATTTCTGTGCAGTATTAGGAAAACTCCCTTGATTGGATGCATTGATGAATATGTTTCACTGAACAGCATCCACATTACTGCACTACTTTCTGGAGTAGTTACACTGGCATTGAAGTTATGATCTAGAAATTTTGCTACTTTATTTCAACTTCAACTCATTATTTTGATACTCGGTGTAGTTTGTAAAACTAGTATATATCCCTATTCTGCTTTTCTCGATGTATTTTGCTGCTGAATGTTCTAGTTGTATATTCCTTTTCTACTTTTCTAAGAAAATCATTAAGCATTTTACTTATTCTTTTTGGCATCTCATTTATCAATACCTTTGAACTTCACTTTAATGCCCATACATATTCCTTTTTGACACAAGATTAATATCTAGAACAGTTTATGAAACTTCTTTCATTTGAATTTTACATTCTCTTTGCAGGATACTGTTCTTGAGCTTGAGTTTCAAGGTGTTAAAAAGCAGATTACTATGCTTCAGGTATAATTGGGCTTTATAGTTTAATTAATTCTTGGCTCTGGTATGTTGTTTCTGCTTGGTCTTTATGTTAAAATGTTCTTACAATAATGTACTTTAATTTCTGTAGACTTGGCCTGTACGAACGCCAAGACCTGTTGCTGCAAAGCTTGCTGCTGATACTCCTCTTCTTACTGGACAGGTAGATAATTCAAAAGTATTGTTTTCACATGCTCATGACCTGCTTTTGTCTTTTTATTTGCAAATTGGTACTCAAGTAAATTCATTTCTTAATGGCTTTATTTTTACCAGCGCGTTCTTGATGCCTTATTCCCCTCCGTGCTTGGTGGTACTTGTGCCATTCCTGGTGCATTTGGCTGTGGAAAAACAGTCATTAGTCAGGCCCTTTCCAAGGTCAACTACACGAATTGTAACTGAAATTTCCATTTATCCTGTAATGCTTTATGGCCATGCTTTTTCTAAACTGTGATGTATTTGTGCAGTATTCTAACTCTGACACTGTCGTTTATGTTGGTTGTGGGGAAAGAGGAAATGAAATGGCAGAGGTATGTACGTTTCCATTTTCTTCTTCTTCTTCTTCTTTATTATTATTATTATTGTATTTTTCTGTTGCAATTATAGCTAAATATTCTGAATTCAGGTGCTTATGGATTTCCCTCAACTCACAATGACGTTACCTGATGGCCGTGAGGAATCTGTGATGAAACGTACTACCCTGGTTGCCAACACTTCAAACATGCCCGTGGCTGCTCGTGAGGCTTCAATTTATACAGGTAATTAGTTGCACATCATCTTTTTCTCAAATTAATTTTGTGCGTGTCGCATCCTTGTAATTCTCTTACCATCCTTCACCACTTTTTAGCTTGAATTATGAAACTATCATCTGCTGAACTGAAAATTTTACTTAAAATAAAAGCTGCAGTCTGCTGTTACTGGCATGTAAAACATTCATTGTTTTGATGATATGTGCCACTTGGATACCAGCAAATGAAACACCTAGTTGCCTCTTTGTTCGTTTCTCAACATGTGTAAGCTTGATTTTCAGGGATCACTATTGCTGAATACTTCAGAGATATGGGGTACAACGTCAGTATGATGGCAGATTCAACTTCCCGTTGGGCAGAAGCATTGCGTGAAATTTCAGGCCGCCTGGTAAAAATTCTAATTCTTCTAATGCAACGGCTATTTTTTTATGAAAGAATTATTTTGTAGTTAATATTCCTTCAAAATTGTCCTTTTGCTGTGTCTTTCTTGTTGTCATCAACTTTTACAGTATTCCAGATCATACAAGTGTAGGAAGTCCTTGGAAATTTAGGATTATTATCATGCTTGAATTTCGTCTGCTTACTAAGTTTTGCTGAAAGCCATTGGTGCACTTCTCTTTCTTCCTATTGACTTGAAAAATGAACTC
>JAOXNR010000001.1:762013-820427 GCA_028571225.1 Parsonsia alboflavescens | reverse complement strand
ATACATACATGTAAGAGGGGATTTGCTGAAATCGGTTTTTTAATTTTTTCTATTATATTCTATCAATGAAGGTTTTATGGTATGGTTTTGGTTATTTACTGATTTTTGGCTAGAGAGATTTGAAACTGGATTTGTCGTAGCAAAGTATATTGACCTTTGTCTTTTTGCTTTTACAGGCAGAAATGCCTGCAGATAGTGGATATCCAGCTTATCTGGCTGCTCGTTTGGCATCTTTCTATGAGCGTGCTGGTAAAGTTAAATGCCTCGGTGGTCCAGAGAGAACTGGAAGTGTAACAATCGTGGGTGCAGTGTCTCCTCCTGGTGGAGATTTCTCCGATCCTGTTACCTCAGCAACACTTAGTATCGTTCAGGTAAAACTAAATATTCAACAACCTGATCGTGATGAAGGTCAATTTACAATTGTCACTCATACATTCTTTTCTTGTATTTATTCTTTCTATTTCTCCAGGTTTTCTGGGGTCTGGACAAGAAATTGGCACAGAGGAAGCATTTTCCTTCTGTAAACTGGCTTATATCCTACTCGAAGTATTCAGGGGTGTGTTCATGATATATTTTTTACTCTTTAAATTTATTACTTCATCCAAAATTGAATGTGCATTATATCTGAATCTGAATTTCTTATTTCTTGAAATATAACATATTGTCCATCTGAAAGCTCGACAACTAACCTTCTCAAGGGATTGGTATTTCACTAGACCAAGGGTATGGTCATAACCACATTAATAAGGTGGTAGCTTACTTGTGGTAAAATGTTTTCCTTGGTACTTGTATTAAATCAAAATAAGACTTCCAATTTTAGATTTTTTTTTTGGCAGGTGAGGAGTTGTAAAAGTTTTCATATTGTTTTGATTTCTTTTCATCATGATTGAACGTGGTATCCTAATGCTGCTGTGCTCTTGCTGGGTTCTTCTTTTGCAGGCACTGGAGTCCTTCTATGAGAAGTTTGATGCAGATTTTATTGACATCAGAACGAAAGCTCGTGAAGTGCTGCAAAGAGAAGATGATCTAAATGAAATTGTGCAGGCATGCCATTTTCTTTTGATCTTATTTTTATATGCAGATGAGACTAAGAAGTGTTGTAATTTCATCATGCTGAAAAGAATTTACTTTAGATCCAACAAAAGGATACAGCAGTCATGCGTTCTTATATAATAGTTTTATTCTTGATTTTCATGTTTCTGTTAGTGAGGATTGGATATTTTTCTTTCTGCAGCTAGTTGGAAAAGATGCTTTAGCTGAAACTGATAAAATCACTCTGGAGACTGCAAAGCTTTTAAGGGAAGACTATCTTGCACAGAATGCGTTTACTCCGTAAGCAGCTATACATGATATGTATTCAGTTTTGATTTAATGGGGCTTTCATTATCTATGGCTGAATTGTATCTTTGATCTTGGTAACAGATATGATAAGTTCTGTCCTTTCTACAAGTCTGTTTGGATGATGCGCAACATCATCCATTTCTATAATTTGGCCAATCAGGTAATTTTGCAGATCTATAAGATAGGCATTCTCTGATATATGTGTAAATATTTTTAAAATATACTACCTCTATTCCAGTATGCATGTCTTTGCAGTGTGAAAAAGTTTTCCTAAAATACAAGGATTCTTTGGGGGGTTTGATAGTATCTATTGACTTTTTCAATATTATCTCTCCAATTTTTGTTACTCTTCAATTTCCATGACAATTTGAAGAAGTGAACTTTGGATAATTTGAATAAAAGATTCTGGCTCTTCTTGATTCGTAATTTGTCTAAAAAACCTAAGTGGAGGTTGCCAAGATAATCTGAGGGGTATAGAAGTGCTGTGGTTGGGTTCAGAACGTTCTTTTTGCTCCTTGGGTATGGTGTGGTGTTTTGTGTGGTGGTTTCTTAACCAATTGGATGGCAATTTTTATTCCACCATGTCTTTCAGGATTGTTGAAATTTAATTTATAAGCTGTCCAACAATTGATAGAAATTGAAGTGTTATCAATTGTGTTATTGCAGGCAGTAGAGCGAGCAGCTGGCATGGATGGACAGAAGATCACCTATACGCTCATCAAGCATAGGCTAGGAGACCTATTTTACCGTCTTGTGTCAGTGAACTGTCACAGCTTAGACTATTGATGCTATTGTTCTATAATCTTTCATTCTGTTTTGGGCTTTTACTGTTACTAATTGTGATTTCTCGTTTTCATTTTTTCTTTTTTCTTTTTCAGGTCCCAAAAATTCGAGGATCCAGCTGAAGGAGAGGATGCTTTGGTAGCCAAGTTCAAGAAGCTGTACGATGATTTAACTGCTGGTTTCCGCAACCTTGAAGATGAAACTCGATGAGCTAATAAGCTCTTACTGTTTTTCTTTGGCAACCCAATAGCTGTCCATCTCATTTTGGAGCAAAAACCTCAGTTTATGGGCATGGCAGACCAATGAGATTCTGAATTGCTGTTTCAGGCTAGTATGTGGGCACTTGTTGGCTATTTTATATATTTGGTTTGTTTAGAGGCTCAGAGACCGACCGTATTGTATTTTAAGCGTCTGTTCAGTGGTTGTCTTTATTTTTTGCCTTTTTTTAACTTGTTCCTAGAGAACCCACATATCCTCTGATTCTTATTTATATGTCAAAATAAGCTGTGACAGTATGATTAAATAATGATGTATTTGCAAAGTTTAGTGGGATTATTATGGAATTTGAGAAGATTATTTTCACTCAGTTCTATGTTTAATCTCTGTTGTAGATTATGATCAAGGAAGAGAGCAATTGTTTGTTTTGATACCAGAAGTAACCTCTAGTTTAGGAGGGGGAGAAATGAAAAGAAAAGTGGGAAGAAGAATGAGCTATTAGTTTATATAAGTAATACTTTCCCTTGTTTCCCTTTTCTAAATATAAATCGTTTAACCTCCTTATGAAAGAAAAAAGAATATTTTAAACATTTCTTGGCTAATAATATTATTTTATCAACATAAAATTATAACTTCAAAAAAAAAAAAAACATTTATAATCTTCTTTTCTATTTATAAAAAAGGTCTACTTTTCCATTCTTCCCTAAATTTCTTAAAAGGAAATATTAACTATCGCAATCATTGGAGTCTAGTTAGAACTTAGAGGTACTTTAAGCTGGCAATGACTAGAGGACTGAAATATAGGCAATGGCTGGTCATACCATGCCAGCGCCAAATAACAGAAGAATAGTAGATGTTAAACAACAATGATTAAAAAGGAGAAAAGTAGCAGCAGATGGTAGCAGGGAATAATGGTTTGTCAAAAGATATAACATGCTTACATAACATTTCAAATTCAAACGATGCGGTCAGCCAGGCCCAACTTTAGGAATGTCATAGTGCTCACTCATATTTGCAAGATACTGGTTAAAATCCTGAATTCGGTCACGATGTGATTTATTTGCAGTCTTGGCCAACCTATGCTGGTCAATTCTCTCTCTTTGTTCCACATAGCGTCTTTCTGCAGGGGTAAGATTAGCATCCCAATGAGCCGGGTTCTCTTCTGTGGCTTTACCATTACCAGCATCAACAACTTCCTCTTGGCTGGGATCAGTTGACAGATCTGTACTTGCACCTATACCAAGTCATCAAAACTCAATGATAAGAAAAAATGGATCATGATTATGTGGTTAGTAACTCAAGCAGAGTTAAGTAGCAAGTCTAATATAAAAGAATCCCCAATCATTCAAGCAACAATGAATGATGCAACTGAAATGCGACACAACTAATGCGATTCAACAATCTTTATATATTTTACTGCTTCTCATAAGAAAGACTAACCATCTATAGGATCATCATTGTGCATCAGCGAGGTACTTTGATCTGAGTTTTTCTTTTGTTTCTTTTTCTTCTTCTTAATACCTGCGGCCTTGACATCCAAAGCCTTTCCTTTCAATTTCAACTTTCCCACAACAACATTCTCATAAGCCGACATTCCTGTTACAATTATCGGAGAAATTTCAAAAAGTAATCACGATCAGAAAAGCTCTTCAAAGCTACCGGACCATAGCCATTTGAGCGAGGGAAAAGTTCTACACCGACGCTACAGTCAACAAAAGTGGATAGAAATCGACGGAAACAAGCATAATCTCAGATCCAATTTTATTATGCAATTAAAAAGAGAGAAATAAAAAGGCAATTAAAGGAGAAAAAATTGAGTACCGAAGATCGGAAAGGAAATCAGAATAAGCACAGAGATTTCTTCTGGGTAAACTTTCAAGGCAGCCCCTCTTCGTCTTCTTCGTTCCCCTTTTCTCGTTGTGGCCTGGCGTTCAAAATTCGGGTGCTTGCGTACCATATATCTGTGTTCACATTTGGGTCGGGGTTTTATCCGCAACGGAGCCGTTTTTGATTATATAAAAAGGCAATTAAAGTTCTTCATCATCAACCTAAGGACTTGGGACAGATAATAAGTAACTTGTTAATATCTAAAAAAGATATCATAAATTTGACACTCTTCTATGTATTATTTTTCATTTTAAATAATTCATTTTCTAATTAATTAAACTTTTTTTAAAAAAAATGACAATAACAATATTAAAATTAATTAAATTTCTTTAAAAAATAAAATATTTATAAATCAAAATGGAATATATAATTCTAAACAAGCATCTTATTTTTTCAAAAAAAAAAAAAAAGGTTGCCAAGATTGTTAATTCTATTTTATTTAGTCGCAAGTCCGGAACTCAAAGCTGAAAATTCGCCTTTTCATTGGACTTTAAAAGTGAAGATGGTAAACCAAACTCAGGTAAGCTCACAAAATGGCACTGTACAAGAGACAAGAAGTGAAAATCCATACAATTTTCAACTCCCATTTGGTCTTCATCCAGTTATAAGGTAGACAAGTTTTTAACTAAACCCAGCCAGCAATATATAATTTTTATGCGGTTTCACAATCACGAATGCCAAAATTAAACAAAGACACTACCGCTGCCTGCTCATTACTACCACAACATGCCCAACTTTAGAAAACCAGAAACTTCACTGTTCAAATATCATCCACCAGTCAAGATGCAGAATCACTGCAATAATTTCGAAGCCGTACGGATGGAGCAAAACAGCTCTTTTTTCACCCTCCTCAAACATGTTGCAGGGAGGGACTCAAGCACCACTATATCTCAGTATATTCCGGGAATAACACGGTAAGGAACCTTCTCACAATATAATTTCCAATATTTCCCATACCTACAAAAACATATGAGAGCGCATTATATCAGTCCTATATATCATGCAAGATAATCAATCCTAGACTAATATGCCCAGCTATTTTTCTAGATGAAAAGCAGGCTCCATATCAGTTTAAATAAACATCTCTCTCGCAGTTTCTCGCACTCAAAACCAGAGCCAATGACATCTTAGAGTTTATCTTAGCTTACTTAGATTTGCATCTGTCATCGTCTCTTTTGGCCCGATCAAATAGGAGGATGGTAAGAAACACAACATAGAAGTAGGGAAGAAACTGCAAACAAACATAAGGGGGAAAAAAGGGAAAAAGGAAATGGTTATCAAAAGGTGAATATAGAAAGGGAAAGATAAACAGTTTCTAGCACTTGAAACTCTTCAGTTTTTTTAATACTCTTACATGGTTAAAAAGAGCAGGTAGACTCCAGAAAAAAGCTGCTAGTATTTCCGGAACATAATGGAAGTGGCGAGATAGACCCCACCTGCAGAAACCAGTGAAATTGAAGAATTAGCTGACGACTTGGACGGAAAGGAACTTGCTTCTGGCTAAACAACACAACAAGCTGTTAAAGAAGAATAAAACGGAAGTCTCATGAAGTAAATTGAACTGGAATATTGCAAAGTCTAGTGAAAAATCAGGCAAATAAACCAGATGAACTTTTACTAATTATCAAGAGCAAGCCAAAATCAACCTTGGTAGAAATTTTCATTCCCAATGAAAAGTGACCATTAATGTCATCACCTGTAACTGCTCAATGCTGTAAGCAGGAATATCTTACCATCCTGATGTCAGTAGAAGGCTTGTCTTTGTCTCACCAGAAGTTGTAGTGTATGATGCAACAATCTGAAGGAGCATATACAGATTTAGTTTTTACCTCAATAAGAAAATTAGTTTTGCATGAAATGTGGATAAGCCAAGTCAATGAACACATAAGTATGCCTGAAAGATACTCATAGATATGCATGTATACCTTAGAGGGAGCTTTTCCCCAAACCAAGCACTTGCCATTTGTTTTACGAAATTCTTGTCTCTGCCTATCGCAGTCATAGTTGATGTATATGCAGAGCAAGCCTCCTAGAAGAATATAGATAGCAAGCTGCAAAAGACAGAGAAAGAAGAATCAACCATTGGAATAGTCCCCTTTTTGCCATTTATCAAATTGATTGATTTCACACAAAACTAGATGCTCATTGTTAGGTGATGCTCTAAGTGAGCCTTTTGGGTGTCATGGTATCTGCATTAAATATTAACAATATATTAAAGGATTTAGGTGATCTTCTCCTGATCCAATGTAAACTATCTCCTACATTGTATGTTAAAAATCTCAACCTCACACAACTCCAGTGTTGCTTAATCTTTAAGGCGGCCAATTTTTTGATTACATCATGTCAAAGTTGAGGTCAGAATACAAAATTATTCACCAATCAAATAAAAAACTCCTCATAATTGCCATTTTATACATTTTTTAAATAGTGAAGTACCTGAATTCCGAGATTCACTGGATGATTAACAAGGTACATGCCAGGAGAAGTGTAGACAGATGGAACCCACACTAAGCATCCCCAACAAATATAAAAGCCAGCTGCAAGAACAAAGATGGAAAATTCAATTACAGTGAAAGTGAAGATGAACCAAAAGAGCAACTTTTAATTGCATAAAGGGAAAAAAGAAAAGGTGAAAAGAGAAAGGCAATGCATGGAATGACCTCTATCATGTGCAATATCCATTGTGTTCCAGTATCCGGCTTCCCACCAAAAAAACTTGGTAACATACACCAGTGTCAATGCAGTATTTACAACCATCGAGTCAGCAACTCTCCCGTAAGTTTCATACTGAAACATAAAGAAAAAGTAGGTTACATATTTATAAATGAGACAGAGCAACTCTAAAGCTTCCTTCATATACTTTTTGATCTTTCAGTAACACCAAAATTTTGAAGAATTCCTGGATTGTGATAACAGTCAAAGAAGTACACAAAGAAATAATGCCACTCGCCTATGACATGAGATCTTAGGCAAGCCAGTGGGTAAAACCAGGAGATGAATGGATTTAGGAAGGTTGATTGACTAGAAGGATCTCATGGCTAGAGTCAAGCAAGATGATAGAAGCATACAGTACTCAGAAAGTCAAAGATGAGGAACAAATGATGCACATCAAACTTTAAGTATTATTAACTTTTGCACGAAAGGCTGAAGCATGTACCTGCTTTATGCAGTAGGTCAGAGACAGAACGGCCCAGGACATCATTCCAAATCTGCAGTTTGTAAAGACTTTTATATCGAAATTCTTGCCAATGCGAGGATATAGTTCCATACCCTGTAAGAAAACAAATCTTAACTCTCTAGTTTGAATGATGTTAATCAAGAGATGTGAGATCACATTTTAATAAAATCATAGGGCATGAGAACCCACTAAATTTGCATGTATCAACTCTTATCTCACTTATTTTTTTTCTTCTTCTTGATACATTTCTTTTCGAAAAAGTGCATAATAATTGTTGGGAAAAACTTTCCGTTCATGGCATTATTCTTATCCAAAATAAATAGGACAATGGAAAGAATAACCAGGCAATATCCTATGCAATCTCTAGCAAAGAAAGGTGAAAAGGTAAAGGACAATTAATTAGATTACCAACTTAAAAGTACTATAATGATGAAAAGATAATTACCCAGTAGAAGTCAATTATGACATTTCCTGAGGAACCCGAATCTGTAGAAGAAGGTGCAACGTGACCCTTCATACAATAATTATGTGTCAGAATGGTTCAAACATCAAAGAGAAAGGAAAATACAGAAGTAATTGGTTTATTAGAATACCGACTTTTATATACAAAAATACACAAAAGATGAGGCTCCCGAAAATGAGTGCTGAAAATATTTCTCCAAGATGATCATAAACAGTTACGGGGTTGAATATCCCAAACCTAAAGATCAAAAGAAAACGAAAAGGGTTAAAATCTAAAGAAACTAAATTATTTTTGAGGTAGATTGATTGAGATAAATAAAATTTCTTGAAATCTTACTTAATGAGATAAGATAGATACACATGTCATCAAGTAAGTGAGGCAGTGCCAACAAAATAACATCACGGAATAGAACCAAAGAATAGAAGTTCAAATTTAGCTTGCTGTACTTAAACAGAATCACTTAGATACAGAAGATTGGAAGACAAGATTGGGACGGAAGTAAGTAATTTGAACGAATAAGATCATGAGCTGTAAACTATTATGGACTCTAGACCATGTCCAATATTACCTGAAACATTCTAAGCATGGAAATTAAGGGTCAATGGTCACCTGTTTGCATGATTTAGAACCCTTTCCAAGTAAGATCATATCTATCCACCTATTTCAGGTGAATTCTTGGTGGTAATGAATATTCTAGAACCATCAAACTCAACGTGTATAAAGCATGAACGAAAGGGAGAGGATGTTTCAGTTGCATACGGAAGATGAATGTGGCAGCGAAAGAACAGATATCTTAAAGAAAAATCTTACCACCAAAGACAAATATATGTAATCAATGTCACTGCATATGCCTGCAAACCATTTGCCTGCAAGAAACATGAAAATCAGAGATCAGAGCGGGGCAAAGATAAAACTGAAGTTCAGGTGCTAAGGGCGAATTCTAAGTTGCTGAAACCTTTTATTCTTTTTCATTTGCGAACAAAAGTGGTTTTGCAAAAGTTATTTGAAAGCCTAATATATATAAATATAGATATATATGTGTGTGTGTGTGTGGGAAGACTAACATAAGAAGTGCAAAAAAAAGGATGGAAATTGTTTATTTTGAGCAACTGACAGGACCAAGAAGAAGCAGAAAGGATACAAGAATTCAGCAGTAATTGGTGGGAAAAAAAAAATCTCAAAACCTTGTAGACGGGCTTATTTCCAGAGGGAGATATTGGGCCCTCTACCCTTTTTCCGGGCAATAGGAGCTGAAGAGCAGCCTCAAAGACTGCATAAGAAGCAATTATCTTGTATGCTATTGCAGTGGGTTTGGGCCAAATATTGATGAAACCTTCCAATCCGTGCTCCCTTAAATAACTAAAGGTTTGCAGGATAGATCCATCAGCATGAACCATGGTATACCATCTGCAATGAGTACATCCAATTTAGGACGAAAGTGAGATTCAGGATACACATGGTTGACTGGATTCACCCAGTGCATTACAAACTGAATTGATGGCAGATAAAAGAAAGATCTGAGCGGTGTTAAGAGGAATCAAAGTGAGCTTCAGCCCAGGAACACCATTTCATTATCAAAAAGAAAAGAAAGCATTCAAATTGATGCAACGGCAGAGTCAATACTTACAGTAGAATGACAAAAGGAGGGCAGAGAGAAAAAAGTGAAAGCATGGAGGCATAGGTGACAAGGGGTGAATGCACCGTCTTGGACTCCGCCATTTCCACTCTCACTCAGCTCTTCGTCGACGTGAGCTGTGTTTCTGCCTTCCACCTGCTACTGCAGTATATGGTTCTTTTTTTTTCCCCTTTCTCTCTCTCTCTCTATATTTCACGTGATGGACCTACGGGTGGACTGTTCTGAGCATGAACGACAACATCAATTCTTATAAAATAAAAAAATAAAAAAATTTAACCACAGAAGATCCACAAAAGAAATTTTCATTTATTTATATGCTCCCTCCGTTCGCCATTGCCATTCTTCCAAATATGTCTATACATATAAACATTGGTAAAATATATTTAAATAAAATAAAATTTGAAAAAATATGAATAATTCAGCACAAATGAAAAGAAAACTGGGGAGAAATATGAATCACTTATTGCAAAGGAGGTGCATGACCGTCGCAGTTTTGGTATTTTCTTTTCAATATCTTTGAAAAACAATCCTCACTGTCCAATTCTCCACCAACAGGCAAAAACCAACTTTCTTTTTTAATATTTTATAGATATAGTTCCCAAAGATAAGTCATATTTCCAAGAAATAAAAATTGGAATTCGAAACTTACTCGTGCTTCTAAACATCAAACCAATTGCGAAGCAGTGCCTTCCGCCCCCGAGTTTTGACTCCTGATTGAACTAATTAGAACTCTAGAGAGAGAAAAGCAGAAGACGAAGAAGTGCCGTTAGCGCAAAAAGAAAGGACTGACAATAAATGACGAAGGTAAAGGTCGTATCACGTGAGGTTTATTTGGGAAATCTGATCTGATCATCAAAAATTACTACTGAGTTTTTTTTCTGTAGGCATAGGTATACCCGGGAAATACTACTCCCTTTGGGCTCTGAATCCTTTAGTTTGGGCCAGTTGCCTTTATTTCATTTTCTCAATTATTAGTTTTGGGCTTCATTTCTTCTTTTCTTTTCAATTTTCTTGTACCTAAAAATGAGAAAAAATATTGATCGTGACCGTTGGGTGGTGAATGGAATTGTGATACCTGCGATTCAAATCTGCAATCCAGGCTTGTGCATTCCCATCTTCCTCTCCCTAACTCCACAATCCCCTCTTCCTCTAAGTGTGGGATCTGGTCACCACAAGTGCAACTTCTCTTCCTCCTCTTCCACACCTCCCTTCTCTCCGCCTTTTTCCCCTCACACGTCATCGGAAAGCCTTCCTCTTTTGACCCAGAAGCTCTCTTATATTGCTCGAAGGTCGTCTCCCCCATCATTTCCCTTGGATCTTCAGGATCAGTAGCCGTAGCAGCAGTAGCTTTTCATGCCTCATCATCAGCTTATAAGCTTTACATAATTTATAGCCGTAACTTAATTTCTAAATATAGTAGACAAAAACGAATGTTGTTTTAGTCTATTTTTGTGTAGGGACACCAAATCGTTATCTACTGGACTCGTATGGATGATCTAGAGGCTCAACAATTGGGGAGTTGATTAAGATAGTAGATCTACGCGATACAAGGTATTTATATATCTGAATCTATAGACATAAAAAACGGTTACAAATATGATGAGTCCCATACCAGGGAGTCCATGAAGGTCCAAGCGATTGCAGGGAAAACAGGCCTAATCCGGATTGATTTGTACTTTCTATCTCGAGATGCGGACTGGACCTATTGTCTCAGAATAGGTCGAAACTTGACTGGACTACTGGAAACGGGCTGCTGAGCAATAATTGTCACTTTTCCATGAAGTATGACGTTTTTCAGCCATCTGAAATCGTCTTGATGGGTTTTCGGACATCTTTATGTTTTTTCGGATTTTACTATATTATAAGAGTATTTTTGGTAATTGTTTTTCAATTAGGTTTTGGGAATTGCTTTGCGAATTGTTTTACAATTAGGTGATTTAGGTTTTTAAATATTGACTGTTTGTCTTAATCTTTCGTAGCTTTGTTTTTCCAGACAATCTTTGTTTTCTAGAAACGAATTTCGTTTTCTACTTTTGGTTTTGAATTGCAATTCAAGTTAGGCCAAAATCATGAGTGATCACGCAAAATATCCCAGAATCGTGAGTGATCACGCTAAACATCCTCTTTTCTTTTTCCTATTCAATTGTTGTTCAATTAATTATGAACGATTTTCATCGTCCTGCATTAAATTGGTATCAGAGCCTTGATTTCCGTAGCCGTGATTTCCGCAGCCGTGATTTCCGCAACTTTGATTTCCGCAACTTTGATTTCCGTAGGCCTTGATTTCATTTCCAGAGATTATTTTGTTTTCAGAATGGAGCGAAACAACGAGGAACCATTCTAGAGTTCCGAGGGGGGTTGAATTCGGACGAATACATTGATTGGACTCAGTAGGTTGATAACGTTTTCCGTGTAAATGAGGTACACTTAGATAAACAGGCGCTGCTTGTCACAATTCGATTCAAAGACAGAGTTGTGGCTTGGTGGCATGCATAGCACTACAGGAGGTACATGGATGGGAGGCTGCCAGTAGATTCGTGGGTAGCCTTGAAGCAGGAGATGAACAGAGAATTTTTGCCGCTAAATCATGAACAGGTAATATATGCAAAACGACATGGGTTGATGCAAGAAAGTCATACTGTTGAGGAATATACAACTGATTTCTATCGGCTAGTGGCTAGGAATCCATTAGTAGAGGCAGAATCGAGGTTAGTCGCCATGTATTTGCATGGGTTGAGATTACCTATATGGGATGAATTGTCTATTCACAGCATAAACAGTGTGGGAGAAGTGCACATGAAGGAGCAGGCAGTTGAGCAGAGGTTCATGCAAAACCGAGGGTTCCAAGTCAAAGGAAATTTGATACCAGGCCAAGGGTCGGGACAGAATTTAGGCAGTAGGGTTGCTCCTCCCATAGGGAAGCAGCCAAATGTTCCACCACCACCCAAAGCCCCATTACCGAATGTAGCTTCGGGTTCCCAATAGAAAACAAGCGGTAACTGAGCCAATATCTACTGTCACAAGTGTCAAAGTTTAGGGCATTATGCTATTGAGTGCCCTAAGGCCCGAGCTTAGCTTTACGTGGAAGAACAAATGGAGGGGGAACATGGTGAATAATTCCCAGGGGATGAAGAGTTTGAGGAAGATATTTGCGTGGTTGATCCTGATTGTATCTAGGGTGATAGTTTGGTAATGCGCAGGATGTGTTTGGCGCCCAGGACGAGTGAGGATTGGCAATGACATGACATTTTTTCGACCAAGTGTCTTGTGGCTGGAAAAACTTGTAAAGTGATTATCGATTCCGGTAGTTGGGAGAATGTGATTACTGAAGAGACTGTGAAGAAATTGGAATTAGCAACCGTACCCCATCCTCACCCCTACAAGCTCGGTTATGTAAATAGAGATGTTGATATTCAAGTCAGTAAGCGCGGCAGGGTTCATCTCTCTTTTGGTCCAGAGTATGAGACGATGATAAAGGCTGATGTGGTTCCTATGGACGCGACACATATTATCTTGGGGCGTCCTTGGTAGTTTGATAATTGAGCAATGTACAACGGGTACACTCACATGTACATGTTGCCGTTGGAGGGGAGAAAAGTGATCTTGAAACCACTTCAGGAGAATACCGACCAGAAGGCAGTGATTTGTCAACCAAGCCGAGAGTTTGAAGAGAGCCTAGACGGAGAGGATATCTGTTTTGCCTTGGTGAGTACATTCAAGAGTTTCAACCAAGAGCAGCCAAATTTGCCAGAGTAGTTGCGGAAGGCACTGGACGGTTTTTAGGATGTGATTCCGAGTGACTTACCGCTCGGATTGCCACCAATAAAAGATATCCAGCATGTGATTGATTTGATTCCAGGCTCAGTGTTGCCGAATAAGGCACATTACAAGATGACTCCACAGCAACATGATGAGCTGAAACTACAAGTTTAGGAACTTCTGAATAAGGGATTTGTCCGAGAGAGCATTAACCCGTGTGCGGTGCCAACCTTATTGGTACCAAAGAAGAATGGTTTTTGGCCGATGTGTGTGGACAGTAGAGCAATCAACCAGATTACTCTTAAGTATCGGTTCCCCATACCGAGGCTGATGATATGCTTGATCAGTTGAGCGGAGCATCGATACTCATGAAGATTGATTTAAAGAGTGGATACCATCAAATTCGGATCAAGTCGGGTGATGAGTGGAAGACAGCCTTCAAGATGAAAGAGGGGTTGTACAAATGGTTGGTGATGCCATTCGGGTTGTCAAATACGCTGAGTACTTTCATGCGGGTAATAAACCAGGTTTTGAGACCTTTTCTCAGTACTTTCATTGTGGTGTACTTTGATGATATTCTGATATATAGTAAATCTATTGGTAAGCATGTTTTGCATGTGGTACAAGTCCTTACTGTTTTGGGTGAGCATAAATTGTTTGCTAATCCTAGTAAATGCCTATGGATGCTTGAGAGACTTGTGTTTCTAGGATATGTGGTGACGGGAGATGGCATTTTGCCGGATAAAGGGAAAGTGTAGGCTATTATGGATAGGCCATCGCCTACTACTGTGACAGAGTTGAGGTCTTTCTTAGGCCTTGTAGGATTCCATGGGCAAAATGTCAGGAGATACAGCGAGGTAGTTATGCCCTTGACGGAGCTGCTGAAACAAGATAGATTCGAATGGACGGAAAAGGCACAGGAAGCTTTCGAAGTTTTGAATGATCGGTTGACACACGCTCCTTTGTTGGTATTGCCAAATTTTGACAAGGCATTTGAGGTTGACTGTGATGCATTGAAAATAGGTGTGGGAGTTGTTCTGAGTCAGGAGGGGAAGCCAGTGGCATATTACAGTGAGGAAACAACTTATCTTGGTAAATCAATCAACAACCACCATTATTGAATCCAGCCTTTTCACTATCCGTGACAATCCTACTACAAAATCCATTGAGACATCCTTCCACCGCTCATCCGGTATTGGCAACGGAATGTATAGCCCCTGATTTATAACTGTCCCCTTTGCCTCTTGACAAACATGACACCTCCTTACATATGTCTTGACATTTCTGTCAAGTCCTGGCCAGTAAAATCTACATTAGCCAAGCAGTTTTATCCCGACCAAAATGTCCCTAATTGTGCAATTCCTATATAATCAACATGCGTAGAGAAGTATCCGGGATGCACAAACAATTACCTTTGAACAGAAACCTATCATGAAGGACGAAATCAGTTCGGCTTCCACTCTCAACTTTGGCTACAATACCTCCAAAATGCTCATCTACTCGAACATCCTCCTTCATGCTCGCGAAGTTCAAAGTGTACACTTCCATTGCAGTAATCAACAAGCTCTTTCTACTTAAGGCATCATTTACCTTGTTCAGAGTACCAGATTTATGCCGAATACTAAAGCTATATTCCTGCAAAGTGCTTACCCACATTACGTGTCTCGTGATCATCTTCCATGCAAGACAACGTTGGATGCAACTAAGCTGGTTGATCTATATTTTTTTTGGGTTGTTCGACTTTATGGGTTGCCATCATCGATAGTTTTGGACAAGGACAACAAGTTTATGGGGCATTTTTGGCGAGAGTTGTGGAAGAAACTTGGCACGAAACTGAAGTTTAGTAGCCCATATCATCCCTAAACTAACGGGCAAACTGAAGTTGTCAACCGAAGTCTTGGGAATTTGTTACGAGCAAATGTCCATGAATTCAGAAGTCGGGATCTTTGCTTGCCGAAAATTGAATTTGAATTTAACTCGTCAGTGAATTGATCTACAGGATTCGAGCCATTCCAAGTGTTGTATGGGGTTTTGCCGAGAGGTCCGCTTGGCCTTCTAACTATCGACGGAACAGAGAAGCCAAGCAAGATGGTGGATGAACGAGTGGCTGATTTACGAGATTTGCATGCTGTTGTGAAGGCTAGACTTGAGTAGAGTTATGCCAAGTACAAGGCGAGAGCTAATCAAAGACGACGCCAGCAATCTTTTGAAATTGGTGATCTGGTATGGGTCTATTTGCCACGGGAAAGGTATCCACAGAGAGCTTACACCAAGCTCAAACCGAAGAGGATTGGACCTTGTCAGGTGTTGGAGAAATTTGGTGATAACACCTACAGGGTTGAATTGCCGAACGATATGTTTATCTCTAATATCTTTAATGTCCGTCATCTAACCCCTTATACGGGTGAGAATTCCAACTTGAGGACAAACTTTTCAGAGGATGGGGAGAGTGATGAGGACATCGACCAAGATGGACAGGGCAGTTTGGACTAGCAGATTACATCGGTCAAGCCCATGCCAGGGAATCCATGAAGGTCCAAGCGATTGCAAGGAAAACGAACCTGATCCGGACTAATTTGGACCTTTTATTTCGAGATGCTGATCAGACCTACTGTCTTACAATGGGTCGAAACTTGACTGGACGACTGGAAATGGGCAATTGAGCAATAGTCATAGCTTTGCTATGAAGTATGGAGTTTTTGACTATCCGAGATCGTCTTGATGGGTTTTTGGACATTTTGACATTTTTTCGAATTTTGCTATATTTTAAGAGTATTTTTTATAATTATTTCCTGAATTGTTTTTCAATTAGGTTTAGGGAATTATTTTTCAAATTGTGTTTCAATTAGATTTAGAATAGATTTAATTCTTTAAATATTGGTCGTTTGTCTTTCATAGCTTTATTTTTTAAACAATATTTGTTTTCCATAAACAAACTTCATTTTCAACTTTTGATTTTGAATTGCAATTCAAGTTAGACACGCAAAACATTCAAAAATCATAAATGATCACGCTAACCCCCTTTCTTTTTTCTATTCGATTATTGTTTAGTTAATTGCGGACGATTTTTGTTATCCTGCATCAATCGCTCACCTCAACACCTCAGATGAACAAGCACCTCTTCACATACACAAATGATATTTTTCCATTTTCTTAGTTCATCTGCTATTATGACGTCACAAGCTGGTGAGAATGGTTGGTGCTGCAGAAAATGATTACACTGGAGATGTGACAACCAACAAATTTGTATCGCATGATAACTCTCAAGTCCTGAACTACATATATCAAAGTTATCAACCACATTTGCAATTGCTTGTAAATTTGTAAGTAACTGTCATCTACAGTACATCTATACGCCTATCACCTGGACGAACTTATAACATGCCCATATAAGGTGAAACTATGAAATTGTTCACAGACGTCACGCTGAAGTTGCATCTCAGATGCATCAAGATTCAAAACTCTGTCCCTTTGTTACATATACACAGAAAATAATTAGTCTCTCAAAAGAAAGATGAATACCAGGGTATAGAATATCAGGAGAGAGAAGAGTGAGATCATAAGTTCATCTTTAATGCCAGAATCGTCAAATTTCTCCGCATCAGGAATGTTGCTATGCCATAGAAATAGCTGCTTCATTGTGTTACGGAAGTCCCTCGTACAAAATTAAACAGAGGTCTCATATAGCATCACTGTTGGTTTTGTGGTCTCTGCTGCTGAAAGTTGGGATGAGTCTGTGGTGCATTCTGGACGGGCATCATGCTCTGTTGAAGGTTCTGCATGTTCTGTTGCATGTTTCCAAATGCATTCTGTGAACTATGTTGTTGTTGCTGTTGCTGTTGCTGTTGCTGTTGCTGGAGGGGCATCATACTCCCAGGATTGGCAGCCCCCATGTTAAACACTGCATTGAGACCACAGCTCCGATAAGGAGAAGATATGGCATTGGTGACCATTCAATGTCAAAATATTAGATAGCTTTTTCAGAAAATTTACAGTCCTATGTCCTTTGCATACAAGAAAACAGACAATAAATCTGTCATAAAGAGTAGTTGACACACGAAAGATGACTAAATTTCATACTTTGTTCACTCAAATTTTGGGAAGCAAGAGTCCGATTGCCACCAGATATTCCAAACTGAAAGCAGCAAAATTGGTGTCAGAGAATTTCTTGTCATTTGTGGCTGATAAAACGCAATCCCAAATTTAACATAGTAATAATAACAAGGCAAGTAAAGATGCATCCAAATTGGTTACAGGGTCAAAGTAAATACAGGTCAGAGTAACAATCAACCTGTAATACATTGACCACACAACCCCCCACACCCTCCAGGGTGTCCATCAAGGATAAAGAACAAGGGAACAAAAGGGAGAATAAAATGCCATCTACCTATAATGAGGTTTCAGTGGAAGTGCATACTGCCAACATCTTTTGATTCCTAAGGCCCTAGCAAAATGAAACCATCTTGACTCCTTATCCTTCTCTCAGAGAGAAACTAACTTTGAAAACAATGAGACAACTTGGTTGATTCTTAAGCTTTCTTACATCTGTAAAAACTAAAAGTAGGTCACTAGAATCACTGCAATTGATACTTTTAGAAACCTAACCAAAAGAACATTCTCAGAGATACAGGATAGACTTTCTAGGACCACAATGATAATTACTCCAAAAAATCTTAATGAAAGAGATAAATGAGGACCATAGAGAAGTTCATACCTTCTATTACATCATTTAACTAGTTTTACTTCAAAACTAATCCAAGATTTTTAAGCTAGATGCTTATAGACTACCCATATCTAAGTGTAATACATATAATATTATTGCTGTACTACTTCAAGTCCTTAAAGAAAGTACTATTTTCAAGGACTCTCCCTGGAAGTCATTATTCACCATAGTCTCATCTTAGTTCTTTCTTGGGTAAATAGAACGCCTCAATTCACATGTACCACCATTTTATGTTGGTTTATTAGCATGCCAACCACAACCATACATCTTATTTGATTAGCAAAAAGCTATGGAAGATAAGCATGAGACCTCAGTATACAGAACACTAAACTTCCTGGTACAGTGTCTACCAGCTAGTGAGACCTCAAGAACAATATCTGAAGTGAGTTCAAAGCTAACCTGCATTCTTGGCAAAAGGGTTTGTGATGGCAGCATCATAGCTGACATGTTTGAAATCTGCAAAGCAACAGAAATGAAACCAGCATATATATACAGGTCTCCATAGTGGAAGAGAACACAAATTGTGAAGTTCATTTTTTTCATAATTTCAGCATCAAAAATCATAACTAAAGGAATAATGAAAACAAGACAGTGGGCAAGAGTGGTAAATGCAAACAGAATAATTCCAAATTCAGAACTAATATGCTTGTAAAGCCATTTGTGCAGCTTAAGAAAACAACCCACAAACAGAAGAATCAAAACTACAATAATCATATTTTGTATCTAACCATCTGAGATGTTGGCGTTGTCTGAGCAGCATTAAACAATGCATTATTTCCAGGATTTGTGAACTGATTCAGATGACGATTTAGTTGATTTCCTTGGTTGAGCTGGGTTTGGGCCAATCCATGTTGTATGGCCCCAGAAGTCAGCTGCCTACCCTGAAATTGCTGTGCTCCCAGTTGCTGAGAGAATTGCATTTGATGTTGACTGTGTAACTGGAGAAGCAAGTGGTTCATCAGTCAGAAATGAATAGGCAACATTCAAAGAAACCATGCTAATAAATTAATTTCCCTCTCACAGAAGAATAAGAGGAAAATATACTCGTAATCAGGGGAAGGAGTGCCCATTTACCAGGTTGTTTTAAAATCGAAGGATCTTGGAATTTAGTGTAACTGTTTTGTAATACAGAGAATAATAATCCAAATAACGGTGCATGCAAAATACTGGGCAGAGGAATGATCACTTAATGAAGAAAAACACTAAAGCAACCATTCAGAAATCAATGAATTTACATGCTTCAAACTAAAAGCATTTTAAGATAATGTTCTTTCATAATCTTGTTGACCTTCTCCTAATTTTATTTTTTCTTTTAAAATATGTCGGGGTAGAGGAACTCCAACAATGGTTGCAAATCAGAATTGAGCCCCAACCCATGAACATTTTTAAACCCAGTCTTCATGATAATCCTCAGATCTGAAACTTAGTTAAAACTCTTTTAATCAGAATAACAGTAATATACTGAGGTTCAGGAAAAATGATGCTACTGATTCTACTACTATATCAAGAATTACTCCTGAAAAAATGTGATTTTGCAGAAATTTTAGTTTCTAAAAAGTGAAAACAAAAATGTGATTTACAAAATGCACCCCAATGTGGCTGAGTAATCTCTTCTCATAACCAAAGGAGAGTGAATTGGTCAAAGTCAGACAACCCATATAAGCATATCAGCAAATGACAGAATTTATTTGAGAAGAAATTATAAGAGAAAAAGGAATGCCTGAAATTAAATAAATAAGGCAGGAGAGTGGGGTAGAATGTTTATAGTTGCATTACTGCTTGGAATTTTTGTTGAGCCTGCCCCTGAAGGTCATGCAATTGTCCCGGTTGGTTCTGCTCAAACACATGTATGTATCACTGTTGGTCAACAAAAGATGAAGAAAGAAAACTCCAGACAGTACAAGCACTAAAAAATTCATAAGAACTCACCAAACGCCGCTCCTAAAGAAAAAAGGGCTAAGCTTTTCTAAGCTGCTGGAAAATAAAAATGAAAAAAGAAAAAAAAGGGATTTCCAAAAGAAGTTGTTTTAAATGTTAATACTTTGTTGCTTTAGTGGCAACAAAGTAAAAGCAATTTTGCAAAGCCCATCCAACCAAGCTGAGAATATGGCCATAAAATTGAGACACCAGGAATCTAAGGGTGACCACAAGGAGGGGAAAAACAGATTTAGTTTCACATTATCTACTACTCGGAAGTAGTGAAACTAATGATGTGTGTGGACGTTCTGATGATCCAGAGCTTTTTTCTTCACACAGAAGAAGGGGATAATTCCCCTAAAAAAGGATGAAGGAAAAGTGGAAAAGCATTGGCCACCAATTTTACTTACAAGGAATTTTTCTTCAATGGCGTTTTGATACTAGCCACAGTAACACTGAAATAAGGTTGACTTCATCCTACATAAATTCTTTTCTATGGACTATAGATGTCATTCTTAACTCCTACTTAGAACTTTACCAGGACTTATCAGGGGCTTATTTAACACTTTAAAAATTTGAAGTGAAAAAGACCTGCTCTTATTCTATGCTAGGAGAACCCTAAAGTGAATTCTGGAGGTTACCATGCATGAAATAGTTCTGTTAAAAACTTCCAGAAAGATCAAAATATAATCGGCAAATGCCACTATGGAGAAGGCCAGAGCTGAAATCACACTCTAAATGGATTGTTACTACCAATCAAGATTCTGAGGCTGTACCTGCCCTAGTCCAGGCATTGGAGACTGCCTAAACTGCTGCTGAGCGAGGAGTTGCTGCTGATGTGGCGCTAATTGCATAATTTTCTGCCTCTGTTGGTGTTGATGCTGCTGTAATTGCTGCTGCTGCTGTTGATGTGACTGTTGCTGAGGTGATGGAGTATTCATCATGTTTGCACTAGATCTAGGAGAATTGGCATATTGAAGTGGAGAAGCCGTTGAATTGTCAAAAGAGGCACTTCCAGCAGGACCAGAAGGAGATGCTGCTGCCCTTCCCATATGTTGTGCTCCAGAAGCCTACTCCAAAATCATCAGAATTAGACAGAGATGAAAGAGAACTAGGTAACATGAAGAATAAAATATCACAGTTTGAATTTGGAAGGTACTAGAAGCAGAAGTTCAAGTTGAACACATCAAGAATTTACTCAGGTGCATGGAGGACAAATGCATTGAAATGAGTAAAATTTCAAAATACACCATAACAAAATTTCTAAATGAAGCTCAAAACTAGTGATATTCCTGCGTAGATCAGAAAATTTTGATAATGTCAACCTACCTGTTAACTTCTGAAATGCAGAACAAGAATGAAATATCAGAAGAAGAAGTACAGCATCAATTGATCAAGTAGGCTACTGTTTAATTATGAAGAGACAATGCTCCCAAAATGCCAAAAAAGCTAAGACAGCTTCTAAGTAATTAACACCACAATGAGAAAAGTAAAACCATAGATAATTTCATCAGCAGCCGCTGATTTTGGCACTTAGTATAAACAGTAAACGGAACTCCTGCAAAGTCAATAAAATATTTCAGGGTGCAAATACAACAAGAGTTCATTGAAGATGGTTATGGAAAGATCTGAGCTGCTACTAAATGGCAGAACTATCTAGTTACAGTAAGAAATCAAATCTCACAATACAAGAACATGATATGCATTGATAAACCTTTACTCTCTTCTTTACCCTATATTCAGTTCAGGGTAAGACAAAAAATATATGTTCAGAAGGAAAACATTATGAATCCTTTCCAGAACTGCAAAAGTAAACTTTTGTAAACAAAGCAAGCTTTCAGGAACAGTAAATATCAAAATGCAAAAAGCAACGCATATCAAGATCAAAAGAAATTCTAGATATGATCCGAGAACTAAGCAATAGCATTAAATTGACACTAACCAAGGTAATCCCATCCATTCAGATAGAAAGTAAGAACACTGCACAGGTAGATCTACAAAGGAGCTCAAGAAAGACAACGTGAAATTTGAAAGTCAAGACTGGAAAGAAGAAATCAAGACAGTAACCTGTAATAAGCTTCCCTGACTGTTACTGCTGTTTGACGCCAAAGGAGGAGTGTTTTTCATGTATATGCCTGAAAGTGAAGATTACATGACTGACTCATGCAATGAAAAGAATTCATGAAAGTGAAACATGCAGCAGATAAATTCCCCCTACCAGATGAATCTGTGAAGGTCTGGGCACTGTCACCTATTATATCTACCAAATGAACAGGAAGTGAAGTTGTAATCTGTCTCTGGTCTCCAGGTATACGTAACCCTGCACTTAAACCACTCTGTCAGTTTTTCAAATACCCTAGTAGAGTATCTGAAAGCTGTCAATGCATGTTCATTAAGAGCAAGCGATAGCACATCACTAATTAAACAACAGGAAGAATAGCACCCCACAGATGAAGCAGAACATAAGGGAGAAGAAGTAAAGTGCATGTTGTGTCCACAAAATGTCACAAAATCTTGATATCCTAAGGTAGAAGTAACACAATTCAGTCCCCAAATTCCAAATGGACTAAGAGAAAGGAAACACAGCCCTACTATTAATACGTCTAGGACTATGACGTCAACATGTTTCCCGAGTTGAAATGACTCACACTTTAATGAAGATAGAGTAGAGTAGGAGGAGGGAACATCTTCTAAAATTTCTTAAACTTGATGTCTGAAACAAAGATGGATAGGAGATGGATTAAAAATAACAGAATAGAATGCTAAGTCAATGCAGAGGTATGATGAAACCTGTGACACGCACACTGGACCAATCATCCCTCTAGTACTCCAGTAGCATAAGAGATCAGATTTTTTATCAAGGATAACAGAACAGTTAAGACTTAAGAGATCGCACATAGGAGGGGTGGATACTAGGTTAAAAGGGAAACCAGACACATAAAGAAGAGCATCAAGAGGCATAGAAGGGAAGAGGGCTAGCTTGACCACTCAATCTAGCTTGGGTATTTGGGCCATCAGAAAGAGCAATGGCAGATAAAGAAGATGAATTTAAAATGGAAGAGAAGATTTTATCACTAGAAATATGGTCTTGGCCAAAAAAAAAAATAACAAAAGGAGAAAAGGGATGTAGACTGAGAGACCCATGCAATGGCATTACTTGTTTGAGCTACAGATGCAACAGGTATGGAAGACTGCTTGGCTGAAAACCACTTTAAAAATAACACATAACCAGAAGGAGAAGGTGTCTTGATAGAAGATTCATTACTTCTTCTGAAGTTCTCTGAATTACTGTACTGAACAAGATTGCCATTTTGAGTTGAATGACATCCATTTAAAACCCAACAACAGTCATTTGTGCATCCAATCTTTCTACAGTTGTCACAGTCAAGTCAACTATGTTCAGTTCAACTACATCCTCCTCTTTGACCAGATTGAGAAACCAAAGTGTACGATTCAGGTACACAAATGTCTTGTTGTTCGCAGTAGGAATTTGCAGCAAACACAAGAAAGTTTGAGGTAATCTAGGAACTATTGGGCTGGCAATTTGATCTCGTGAAGATTCACATTCTGGTGGTAAGCCAAAAGGAGCCAGAAACATGAACTAGGTACTTCTTTGAGAAAGTTCCTCTTGCGGAGTTTCTGCAGGAGGTAACAACTCATTGAAGTCTTAAAAACACCCTGAACTCTTCCCAAGCGTATAAAGTTTTCAAGGGGTAACAAGTTTCATCAAATCAGACCAAACTGCATAAATGCTTAAACTTAGTGCACAGTGCCTTTGCTTGCTCCTAAATACTTAAACAAGTTTTGTCAGGACAAAAAGATCTTTTCAATGAAGGATCAATGGTCTGCCAACACCTGCTGCGAAATTGAGCATCAATTTTCTCCTGCTTGGATCCATCATCGGAGATAACTACAGTCCTTTTGGTAAGATGTGTCTGATATCCTTGACCTGTGAACCATAAGTTCTGCAGTGCAAGCAGAATAATTGCTGCCATTCAACATCTCAGTAGTAATGAGTGTGGATCCAGAGATCATAGGAGGAACAACAAGAAGGGCAACATCTGCATTGGGCTTGACCTTGGTAACACAAATAATCTTTACAGTAAGAATATATATCTCAGCTGAAAAGAAGTATTCAAAGTTAGACAAGATACAAAGATGGAAGAGGAATATTCTAAAGGTTTCTTTCTCTGCCTCTGATACCATGAAACGGAAGAAGAAGGGAGAGAAAGATCTGTTGTAGTATTCACAGCATTCAGTACACCTTTATTGGTACCAGTCGTCTCTTTTATATGACTTCATATGTGTGTAATTTTCAACAGTAAGAATTTCCCTTTCATCCATCTCCTCCATCTTTACTACCAAGATGTAGAATATCTATCCTTCTATTGTCAAAAAAAGAAATTTGCACAGCAATTATGTTTCCTTCTGGGTTTCCCCTCTTATTTTTATTCTATTAAAACATTTTCCAGATCACAAATTCCAGAGGGCAGGCATCAAGAAAGTAAAATAATAGTACTAGAGGTTCAGTTAGAATTCAGTTTATCAGGCAAATGAAATATAAGATTTCAGAACTACACCTTCGCCATGATTAACTGCATGCCTAAGTAAATTTTCTTGCTCTTGGATTTTCGCAGCTTGAGCCTTGTCTATTGTTGGCAGAAGCGTAGGCCCCTGTCTAGTACCAAAGTAGGCTTTACGAGTATCAGCTATGATTTTCTCAGCACTTTCACAGGCCGCTCCAATCATATCAATTCTATTCTATGAATAATGAAGCATGGAAGATTTGAGTGTAGGATACATAGAAGTAAAAGAAATTCAAAAAATATATAAACATATACATTTATTTATTTATGGTACCTTTAGTTTCTCAATTTGCATCGACACAGGGAGATTCTGCATGCCAAGTAATAGTTGTTCCCTCTTTGAATTATCATCCATTTCCATCTCGGGTAATAGTTTTGATGACAGCATGACAGGCAGGACTGCAGAAGAAGTAAAACAACTGTGAACCATCAAGGAAGGAAAAATCTACTATGCCCAATCAATTAGTAAGGTTATTTTATGTGTGTTTACTTCCAAAGTAGTACGCCAATACTAAGTTACTAACTGAGCGATTAACTTATATTTAACAAATAAGATCGGAAATTTCGTACTTGCTGCATTCTCGGCATTGACATTCTTAGGATGCACAACAAAAGCCTTTGAAACCTTTTTAATGTCTTCTACAATGTTGAAGAGCTCTAGATTAACCATGGAAAACTGCCCTAGTGTATCTTGCCTGTCAGCAACGTAAAACAAAACCAAGTAATTCATAGATCATCACGAGTTGTAAAACCAGGAAGACAGTAGTGTCCTAACCATTTGGGAACAGCATTAGTGCGAGCAATGGCGTCAAAGTCTTCGAGAATGCGAGAAATAGCTTTGGAGAGGCTGATGGCCCGAGTCTTAACGGATTCTAGGTTAAGTTGTTGTTGAACCGCGGGGTTCAACCTCTCCAGCACCCTCGGAGGTTGCTGTTGTGGAATCTGAGAATGGTCGGGCACTGCTACTGCAGCTGCTACTCCATCCATGCCTGCCATCGAACCACAGCAAAGCACCCAAACGGCGTTCTCTGCCAATGGCGGTCGGAAAGTAACCTCAATCTTCTGAAGGGACTAGACATCGTCATAAATTGAAATATACAAATTAACAAATAACTCCTCTTTTTTTCTTTATCCTTTAAATTTATATATTATTAAATTTTTAAAAGTGAGAATATTTATGAACTCCTATTATATAAATAAATAAAATAAAATTACAAGTATATTTAAAAGCTGAGTAGAATTCTTTTACAATTTATAAAATATATTTATAAAAATATAAGTAAGAGACACGTATAAGTTAATAAAATTGAAACGGAAAAAATATATATAGAGAAAGAATTAAAATAAAATTCTCATTGTTTAAGAAAAATTAAACAGGAAAAACGAAAAGGTGATAAATGATGTAAATATGGATTACTCCGATGAAGGCAAATGACTTGAGGTAAAAGTAGTGTTTGGGAAACTATTTCTTTGTTAATTTGAGTATATGGATTAAAATACTCATTCTCTCTTAAAAGAAAAAAAGTTCCTTCTCTTCATAATTTTAAATCGTTCGTTATCATTTTATCAATATTAAGATAAAATTTTTTTCCTCAAATGCCCTTAACTCCATGTTGGAGAAGAACAAAACGAATGAAAGAGAGAAAAATATTTAATGAAGAAAGATCAAATGTGAATTATATTAAAAAATATTCATTAAACTCTCAATAATAATTTATAATAGATGATAAAAATAGTGAAATAAATTACCTATGATTCTGAAATGAAGAAGGATATTGCACAATTATAAATTTCAAATAATAAGTGTTTTTTAATTTATCATGGCATGCAATTGAGGTTTGCACGATGGTTGGAAGACGTTATGGTAGTTTTATTATTTATCTTGTATTTGATAAATGTTTGGGTATTTTAATAAAAGTATGAGAGATTTAAATATGTAATGAGGTACGAAAGCTAAATAGTTGAAAAATACCAACAACACGCTCCCACTATAATAAGATATATAATAAATCAAAATGTTGTTTTATGTTTATTAAAAAACACTATATTATGAGCCTTTAAAAGTAAACATGAATGTTTATTTACTTATAATAAATTTGGATATAAAATTGTTATAAGGCATTCTAAAGGTATCTTGTTTGTCTACTGGGTTGATCCTCTAGTCAATATAATTAGAGCAAAATGTGTAGAATTGTTAACTATCTATAATAGACTTTTGTTTATTAAAAGATATGGTTTTAGTTCTTATTGAATTGAATCTGATGGTCAAAAGTTTAGTGAGACTTTTGAATGCTAGAAGTGAATATAATTTTACTATTGAGGATTTAATTAATTTGATTAAAACATGAGTGTAGTAACCTATTAAGTGAAAGTAATGTCCCGATCATTTACTTACTGGCTTTAGACGTTTTCTGCATCACTATTGGGAAAGAAAGAAAAAGAAAAAAAGAACTCTTATTCCTTAAAGTCATGAATAATCACTATTCACATGTAAAAACTTAAAAAGTTATTTTAAATATTTTTTTATCATTTTTAATTTTTAAATATTTTATTAATTTTTTATCATGTTATTAATATTTTTATCTATTTTTCTTAATCACTATTACTAGATTGATTTAAATTATATATATAAGGACATTATAGAAGAAAAAAATCTTAATTTTAACAAAATGGAAATTGGTGACAGAATATTTATTTAAGTGAAAAGTAATGTCTATTTTTCAGACAAAAGAATTGTTTTTTTACTTAAAAATTCAATTATGCTGTCCTTAATTATTTTTTCTTTTACTTTCATCTAAGGTTATCTGGTTTATGGTTAGCCGTTTTCCGAAATGTCCCTCGGCCGACAAGGTAAACCTAGTGTCATTGTAAGAAAAGAGAAGCATTGAAAAGGAAAATGAAAAGGGAAAAAAAATAAAATACTGAGTCGTAATATTTAATTAATATTTTCAGGTCTAACCGGCGACGGCGCGTTCTGTTTTGCCTTCCTCCCTTCCGCCATTTGACTTCTAGCTCTTTGCTCAATTCAACATACAAACCCTAACGAAGCCATTAGCTCGCAAATGTATTCATTTTCAAATATCTGCATTGCTCAAATTCAGGTATGTGTTAATTCGCCACCCGAATTTTACATTACTCCCTTTCTCTCACCTTATGTGAAAAATAATTTCAACGGTACTGTTCTCATTCCCTCAGCGTTCAATCATTCTTTTGTTATTGATTCTCAACTCTACTATTCATTGATATCCTTTAAGGTGTGGATGCGCCATAAAATTTAAGGTTTCGATGTGCTCATCACTTCATTACTTGTTTAAATGAGATTTAACAGCTGGACACTGAGATTTGGTGTTATTCAGAGCTACTCAAACATCATTTGATTAATTAATAATCTGTTCAACCTGCAATACTAGCCCAATATTGAGTAGATGTCTTGTTTGATTATTTGACAAATCCTCAATGCTTTTGGAATAAAATTCAGGAACAATAGGTAGATGAGATTCAATTTCAAGGGCTCTTTAAGCAAGATAGACATAAGTATATTCTTTCTGTACTGAGTCAGGAATAGTTGTATGATTCTCACATTTGAATCGAATGCAGAAGTCTATAGCTTTGACATCTTATTTAGTGAATTGCTACTCCTACATCTGGAATTGAATGTTTAAATTGAATTTAACAAATTTTATTGAAAGAGTTTAGAGTTTAATTTAGTTCTTTTGTAAGGTAACGATGTCAATTTCTCTAGAAATTTTTACTAATATAAGAAATTAGACATTCAATTAAAGATAATTCAAAATAGAAATAGGAACATTCAATTCCAGGTCGAGTATTATTTTATTTAAGTAGTTGTAGAGTTATATGCGTATAGATATGTCATAATATTTTGGGGGGTTTCCATGGAGAATTCATCACACTCAAAAAACTACTCAAGGCGGCAAATCAATTATATATGGCGCATTATCAGTTGCCAAGACAAGGGTATATTTAAAGGTCTTTGTTAGCATATGAGAATGTCATTTTCCAGCATGCTTACTGTCTGTTTCTAAACTTCCTTCTAATGACACTAGAATCTATTTGCCTTTTGCTTTTCTGAATTTGGGGAATTTCAAATCTAATAGACATGTTGGATAACTTATAACAGGTGACCTGTTTATTTGGGTATTAACAAGATAAAGGGTAGAGGAGTAAACTATGTTCCACTGCAGGCTTTCAAACTTCGTGTTTGAGGCGATTGATAAAGTTGATTGTATCATCCGAAAGATGGGGAACACAAGCATTATCTATGTCATTAAATGTGTGTTGGTATATTGAGTTTGTCATTAAATTTGTGTTTGTGTTTTGCAGGATTTGAGTTTCTACTGAGATGGTCTCTATGAATGGTAGCTTTTGCTATGAGTTATATGGTTTAATCTGGAGTGAAGAGTTTCAGCTATGCAATTAGTATCAAATGATAGTCGAACAGAGGATAGTTCAGAAACAGTGCCCATTTTATCTCTGTCCACAGCTGCCGAGAGATCTGAGGAATCTTCATCTTCTATTGAAATTACTGTAGGTGGTGATTTGTCAGTTACCATTGATGATTCCCCAAATATAGATGCAGATGAAAACTCGTCTTTAGTACATACCGAGCAACCACTCTGCCGCATATGCCTTGATACTGGAGGTTCTCTATCTGTCTACCTAATTAATTATTTTTGGTGTTAAAATTTTCTTTTAGTCACTTTTCATGAATGTGAATGGTGATGCTTAAACCATTACAAGAATATTAGAGCCCGTTTGGTTACTGTTTTTCAGAACAGTTTTGTAGGTACACTTATTTTGAAAAACAGTTTTACAGAACAGTTTTTTAAATCTTGTTCTAGAACAACCTTTAGAGAATTGCTTTTAGATGATTTCTTTTTTGTTATTTTATTTTCCAAAAAAATTAATTTCTTGGTATAAATTCAATGCTAAAATTATTAGACTTCATTGCTGCTACCTACTAAAAATATTTTTTAAAAAATTTTTCATTGTTATGATTTTTTTAAATTGATTAATATATATTTTTGTTTTATGATAGTTTTTTCAAATATTTTATTCTATTATTATGATTTTCTAAAAAATAATTTTTTTTCTAAAAATAAATTACTTTCCTTTGTATTTCATATTTTATATTTTCTCTTGTAAACTTTTTAGCATGAAATAAAATTTAATTATATTTTTATTAATAAATTTAATTCAATTCATAAATTAATAAATTTTCTAACTTTTTTTTTTTTGGTTAATCCCTTTGTCAAATGTTTATATAAAATGTTGTTGGGATTATATATTGAAATAATTTTTTTAATGAAATCAAGAACAATTTTAGAAAATTCCTAGGTTACCTCAAAAATTTTTATAAAAACAAAATTTGACAAACAGATTTTTTTTCCAATTCTATATAATTGTTTATAAAACAGTTCTCAAGAATAACAAAATAAAAACAGAACCAAACAGACTCTTAGAATGTGTAATGCAAAATGATCGTCCTATTTATTAACTTAAATTCATAAGTTTTAATATGAACTCTCAGGAGAAGATCTGATTGCACCATGCCACTGTAAAGGAACCCAGAAGTATGTACACAGATCATGCCTTGATAATTGGAGATCAACTAAGGTAAACTATTTCTTAACTATCCTGTATTCTCAGATGGTTTTTCTTTTCCCGAAAGGAATGAATTGCACAAAAAATCCTTAAAACTGAACTGATGTACTTGGGTACTTATCTGCCAGGAAATGCATTAATCATTAAAAGCCTTCAGTTCAGGATTCTTCTCAATTTCTTTCTGATATTCACGTCTAAATAGTTGTTAAAACAATCCATTTTTTGATGAAATTGTTGTGGTTGTTTTTTTCTTAATTTAGCATATTGCCCAAAATTAGCAATGAAGTTACCTATTTCGTTTACAATTCTGAGATCTTTATTGTGAAGTGATTCTAGTATTATGAGTGTCTTTTTGTTCGAGCGTTTCTATTAGTCCACATGTCAATGTGATTCTTGCAGTTGAAGTCATGATGTGGGGTAAGATAGTTAAAGGTGCAGGTGGAAGGAGTGATGGGTTATATAAGTACATATTCTTCTCAGGGAAAGCAATCCGTGAGCAGGAAACTTCTTATGTCTGGGATGTATAGTGGAGTTTTTGAGTATTTTCTCTGGAGTTACTGGGATTTGAAATATTTAGCATCAGAGTATTTGTTTGTTCGCAACATGGTATCAGGAATACATGAAGTAAAGGTTCCAATATGTGGTATTAAGAACTTTAATGGGAATATTTTGAATGATCCTTGTTTTTATGTCTTCCAATATGTAGGAGGGCTTTGCTTTTGCTCACTGTACAGAGTGTAGGGCAGTGTTCTTATTGCGTGCAAATGTGCCCCCTGATCGTTGGTGGTTGAGGTTAAAATTCCAGTTCCTTGTTGCAAGGGACCATGCATTCATCTTCATTATTGTTCAGCTGGTAATGAACTGATTAGTTAATTGAAAGTTTCTCACTTTGTCTGATTGTGTTTTAACATGAGATATAACTTATAAATAAGTCACTGAATCAGAAAGCTTTTCTGTACTTCAACATAATATGACAAAAGCCCGTTCCTTTATGCTATGTGAGACTGGCTTCTCGATTTGAGGCATAGGTAACACAATTTTTGTTTCCAGGATTGACAAAATGTTGCCATCGTGCAATCTTTGGTCTGTGTTTTGCCAATTTTGCAAGTTTGTTCCTTCTAAATCTTGGGTACTCAAATTTCTGATAATTGTCTCTGTGTGTTATCTGCCCATTGTTATTTTGTGCAATTTTTTTTTACCAGGATATGCTGTCTCATGTTTATTTATTCTAAACTTTGTCATAGTATTTCTTTTTTTGGATCAACTTTCCCTCGGATCTGTTGACGGACTTCACCTGTATTAACAGGATGCATGCTTTTTGTCTGTTTGAATATGGGATCTCATTGCTGCGTAAGAATACTGTACAACTGCAAAAGTCTGAAGCTACTTCTGTGATTCTTTTTCAGTGGCCTTCTGAAAGTACTATATTTTTGTACCAGTTTCTTTGGTCATTAGAAGAATGTAATTGATTTTCTAAATTCATATACCATACTAATGAAACAAACAAGTTCATGATCTGGTTATCTATGGAGATAATTCTTATACAGATTTATCTGATGCTAGTAGTACATTTGTGTCAGCATTCGTTTTTAGGATATACATTCAATTTGCTGTTCGCATTTGATTTTTGGTATATATGGATATACAGACATGCACGTGACAATGAAATTTTCTTTATGTCATGTTGTTGAGGACATTTATCTGTTGCTTGAAACTGTTTCTCAAACTAACAGTGGGTATAGAAAGAGTTCACCATGAAAAATGTCTCCTTGTACATCTGTTAATTGCTATTTTTCAAACATTACACAGATTGTAGCATTTTTAGGTGTGCTGGTCTACAAGTTCTACGGAGAGGAACTAAGAGAAATGTTTGGTTACGAAGAACACCCATATGGGTTTTATACGATGGCAGGTACAACAACTTGCCCTTGATCCCAATAAATACAATTGGTCTCATCTTGTTCTCATAGAAGATGGGTTCTGTGTCTTTTTCTTGCGTTCAGATCTTGAATATATCATTCTTGGATATGTAACTAAAGGTTCCCATGTGTGTCCAGAATTTTGGTTTCAGTTTTTAGTCACTGACAAGGCTAAGGGAGTTTCAGATGCATGTATGTAGACCCCCATGAATATTGTGTAGCCATTTTCCCAGTGTCTTTGTTTTGTAAAATGTTATATTCAGTTCCCAAGTTTCCTGATAACTTCTAGCAATCACGGATAAGATTGTTATTTGCTAACCGGGGGAAATATTCTTCCTCCTCGTCATTGTAATCATTGACACAACATGAATGCAGAAATGAGTTACCACGTTTCAGATTTCTGATCTTTTCTTCTGCACTTGGAACCACATAAGACCCTGTAATATGTCAAATTTGATGAGATAAACCGGATCTTTGAGCATCTGTTGGTGTGAATTTGTATTAATAGAAAAGCTTCAAGGGGGATGGAAATCATAGGGTAGGAAGGGTGCTAACAAACAGGCAAATGCTAAGAGGTTAAATGAGACATTAAGATATGGTTTTAGACTGCTTCTAGAACACCCTTTGTCCCTTTCTTTTTGTAGTGCACTTGGATGTTCTGTAACGTTTGCTACTTTCCTAAGGAAACCATGCTTTTGATGAAAGGCTGCTAGTTTGCATCTTATTGGTAGTTTATACTCCTGGCTTGCATCTTTGGCATCATTCTGCAACTTCCAAACTTGTTTGTATGTCCAGTAATAAAAGAGACCTTCCCCCATCTCTCTTGCATTATGATTTTATATGTCATTTTTATTTTTTAAGTACTCAAGTTAGATATGCTTGTCTTAATTGCACATTCTCCATCTCATATCACCTTTGTTCCTTTAACAGTATTGGCAGTTATATTGGTGGGTCTGCTATATGGTTTCTTCATTGCTATTATTTGTGGACAGAGGATCAATGAACGCCACTACCATGTACTTGCCAAGCAAGGACTGACGAAGGTTGTCTATCATACTAAGCTAGCAAAAAGCATTCTTAAAGAAAAGAATGATTTTATTCATTAGTACTTGCTAAAGAAGCTTCTTTTGTTATACGAAATTCTGCAGTTATTTGTAAAAGAATCTGCACAACAACCAAATGGTAGCACTGCTATTTTTTTTCTGGGAGCAATTTTCATATCATCTTTCAGTTTTTCTTATATTTGGAAGTAAAATCAATCAAACTTCTGTTATAAAACTTCTATTTTATGACATTGATTTCTATTTATTTCTTACAGGAGTACATAGTGGAAGACCGAGAATCCAATAAAGATGTCCCAGACCTGGACCCCAGCCATGTTACTGAGCTAAGAATGTTGGGCCTCTATTAATTAGGGTGAGGTTTTCTGCCAATCAAGTAGACTAACTTTCCAGGTCATATATCTTCATTAACTAGAGTATTAGTGTCTTTTTTTTGGTGTCTCTGATTATGTTCTCATTGTTAATTTATGGAATGTCATGTTAACTTCAGCTGCCATTTAGTTTGCATGTTCTTTTGTTCATTTTCTCTTTTTCTTGTGGTTTGATCTTGAGTTCTTGTGGTTTCCTTTAGCTTGATTAACAGTGATCCACCTCCTATTGTGCTTCTATGAGATTACTAACCTAAAACTGAGAAATTGGACTAATTGAACTAGAATAAGGGGATAATGTTATTGAGATGCTATTAGAGAGAAGGTAACCTCTGTATTTTCTTTTTCTTCTAAGATAAATGATGAGATATCATTACTGAGAGAAGAAATATGAGAAAAGTGGAAGGCTTCCTCAAGAAAGTAAATTAAAAACTGCATCAAAGGAGCCCTCCAGTTTCTTGTATGATTATGTCTTCAATGAAATTATGGTACAAATAACCAAATTTAGGAAATGATCCTTTTTGTGAAAACCGAGTCTCTGATAAGGGTTGTATGTTGAATTCAATTCTTCTGGGTTATTGCAGCATTTTCAGTTCCTGTCGAACTTGATCCGACATAAAATAACTTATTACTCTCTTTTTGTATCAGGTCTCACCTTCACATAGAATTTTTCTGCAAACTGCCATGCATTCTATATCTTGAAGGGTGCTGCCACTTGTTTTTTCAGAAGATGCAAGTTAGTCATATTAGTTGAACATGATACGATGGGCACTTTCCTGTAAAATTTTTTGTTTTATGGTTATCAACCAAATGAAGTTTTCTTCCACACTACTGCTCCTTTTCATGACCTTTTCTCTTCCAACCAAATATTTAGTGAGTTAGTTGCGTACTCAAATGACATCATATTATTTTCAGCTTGGAGAAGCGGCAATAATATATAATCTTGGTTGAACTATTTAATTGGTTGAATTGTTCTTGCAACAGATAGATATACAACGCTTGTTAATAAAATTGCGTGAGCATTTTGGTTTCTAGCATTATATAATAAGCAATCAAGCCAATCGAGATACTTGAGAAGGTTTGCCCTTCTCTTTGGGTGGGAATATTATCATAAATACAGCACAGATGCATGTTTCTGATTCCATACTCCTAATCTAGTATTATAATTTTTACCGAGCTATATACCCCGAGTTCGTAAACAAACAAAGAGCAAATACTATCACTCTACAAAATATACTAAAAATATAGAAAAATCAGCTCTATTTGAGTATTAACAAATATTTTACAATGCAGTAGACGGTAAAGCTGGGATGGATATATACACAAATTTCATTGGCTAAGGAAATTTGTCTTTGATATATTTTAGCCGTCATCATCTGCAGAAAATGAATTGCTAGACGCCTCCCCTACAGCCTGATGAGAAGATCCATCTGCAACAAACATTGATTGCACAAATGTTAAGTAGACAGTAACTATATTGTTGATGAAAATAGTAAATAACTATCAAATTCTAATTTAAGAAGCAGACAAACAAATTAAGAACTCCGTGGGTTCTACAAGAATTTCCTACTAAATTAACGACGGAGAAGAGCAACAATGGGAAAGAAATGGAATTGCTGCATAAACTTGGTACAAAAACAACTCCAGTGAATTCCAACTACATAAGGACATACGTATTTGTGTCAGATCACAAATTGCTTCAAAGGTACCTCAGACAGGGATAACTGTGATTTTTGAAATTTTCTTTCCTCATCCACAAATACGGTAGAAGTCACATGGAAATTCATTGAATGGTGACGGGAGGGGAAAATTCAAACCCATCACTCACTTTTTCAATGCTCTTAACCAATAAGCATTGATGATACCAATAAACAGTATCCAGGGAAAAAAAAAGGAAAAAAAATAACTTGGCAGTGTATCTTTGTGTCAGATCACAGGCTTTCAGCAAAATGAATCAGACAGGGATAACTGTGTAAAGAATGCTATCATCATTCGGAAACACTGCATCATCATCAGAAGACTAGACTAGAGACAATCCTAGACCTAGAAACCAGAAGAACCCACTTTACATCAAAGAAAGCAACCTTCTCCCTTCACCTTACTCACTGAAAGATGAGGAGGACAAGTCAAAATATGGCGCCTCAGACCGTCCTAGTATCATGGAATATCCACATTACAAATAAATGCATTTCAGTCTCCATTGAAGTGTCATCATTGGCGACATCAGGTGTAAACACAAACACAAAATGCGCATTCCTCATATACAAGTACTAAACAGTTAATATTCTCGAGAAAAGGCGCTTACAGAACAGAAACATAAACCTCCACAGATACAGAGAGGCGAACTAGAATATATCATCAACTCCGGAAATTGAAAATCATGATTTATTTAGTTCTCTTCCATAATCTAACAAAAACATGCATAGGAAAAATAATAAATTCTTGTTCATATGGACAAGAAGGAGGCAGCGGGCATCAGATCTTCCTATTCATATGAGAATCATAGTACCCAGAAAATTTTGGGAACTCAACTCAGAAAAGTGCATCATTTGAACCCCTATCACAACAAGCACACACAAACAAAACTCATACGAGAAAACAGTTTTTATCTAGCTTCCAAAACCGGAAAATGGTTAAATTAAAGATTCAAAATAACTTATTTATAAACTCAGAGAAAAGAAGTCAAGAGTTTTAAAAATAAAATAAAAAACCTAGAGCTTACCCTGAATAAAGAAGTCTGAGGAAGGCCAGCCAAACGCTGTAGTAAGGGACATGACCTCTTCCCCCGAGAGGGCATTGGCAACGGCGAGTTTATGAACGATCTCGGCGACGCCATAGTCGCGACGTTTGGGAGGGACCCAATAGGAGGCTCCAGGGACGAAGGGTAACCAATCAGGAGTGGATCGCTTTACGATAATATGGTGGATAGCATCCTCAATCGTTCTGACGGTCAGGGTCTCCAGATCGGAGGAAGAAGAATCCACCGCCTGAGAGCTCGATCTAGAATGGGTCGAGAACTGACGTGACAAAATCAGGCGAACGCCGTTTCTGGATTGAGAAGAGAGAAGAAAAGGAGAGCAGCTTCGAATTAGGGTTTGATAGAAGGAACGGGCCATGAGAGATGCATCAAAAGAAAGAGGGCTCTTATTTATAGTAGTATTGCGTGATGGAGGGAGGACGGTAACTGGAACAGAGGATAGATGGGGAAAATATTAAATTGAAAAATTCAGGGCCTTTTAAAAACTAAGGAGAAGGTGGCGGTGGAAGTCTAATGTCTAAAGTAGGGCTGAGTTGGACTGTGTATGGGTTCTCTAAATTGGGCCTTAATGTTGGGCTAAGTCCTTGGTCGGCCCAGATCACATCTGTCTACTCCTGAAAACTCACAAAGTGCAAAAAGAAAAACGAAAACGAAAACGAAAACTAGGGTTACGGTTTGATCTGAAATCTAAAAATCTCGGATAGGAATCAATAGAGGCAGACGGACAGCAATGGCTATGCGGAATTTGTACAACGAGCTGAGGGGATTGAAGGTGAAGGAGGTTCCGGCCAAGCTAAAGCCTATGCTGTCAGTGGACTTCGTCAAGAACTCTGTCAAGAGGGGATTAGACAACTATCACGCCAAGTACATCCAGACTAGCTCTCCTGATCCCCTCTTTCACATCTGCTTCGGGGGCTTGATCTTCTCTTACCTTGTCGCTCTTCCGGAGGAGCGTCGCCACCTTGAGCACAAGCAACACGGCGGTAGTCACTGATCGCCAGTCGTATTCTATCTGAAAGGTAGTTTACCTCTTTTTGCATCGATTCTTTAGGAATTCTATTTTGAATGATCGAGAATTCTTCAACGACTTCTAGTTGGATCAGTTTTTCTTTTGCCTTTTAGGCTTTTTAAACTTTCTTCCTGTTGCATCCTTATTGGTAATTCTTGAAAAGATTCACAAATCTTGCAGCTGCGTTTTACTTTTAATTTTTAAGAAATGTTTATCATATATGTTCAAAATGTGGCTACTCTTTCATCCCTCCCTCAAACACCTTGAGTCCTATATTGCTTAGCTCTTAATTTATTGATAACATTTGAGGACACTGGTTTAACTGAGGCTGGCCAAATTCTCTAGCAATCTCGGACATTAGGACTCTTTTCTCTCTATTCCAATACTTCCTCATTGCCTTTGCTTTCAGCCTATGGAATGTCTAATTATTGCCTATAAACAAGGACTTAGAAGAAAAATTGGTGGTTGGTAGACCTCGTAGTCTGGTTTCAGTTTGTGCATCTAATGTCTCTTCTCTTTAATATCATTTAGCTGCTCTACCTTTTTTTTCTCTGCTAAGCTACAGGAGATCTATTATTTTATTAATTCTTAATAGAAAAAAAAAATTCTTTAGGACATCCATTTTAACAAAATGTAGCAAGTTACTGAGCCTCTGTAAATCATTACCGATAAGCTTGCTCTGTATCGTCTTAAACTGCCAATGCCACAGAATCTAGGGGTTGATAATTAGATATCCTTTATTGTTTAGAAGTTGAGTATTTTGGATGAACTTGGGGCACTTCTGAATACCATATACAATATGCAATGCCAGTGCTAATGAATGAAGCCCTTGAAAACTAGAAAAAGTGTTCTTGTTTCTTCTTGATCATCTGACCTAGACTTAAATACCAATGGTGGAAAATTTCAATGGTTTAAAAACGTATGAAAAATAAACTGAACTGTGACATTACTTTGCTATGTATACAGTAGCTACTCTCATTTACAGAAAAAGAGAATGCAGCTTTCAAGTTGCAGTCTCGTATGAGGGTTGAGGTTGAATTTGCTGTTCAGGCAAATTATCTGTGTTGCCATGTGGTAGTCTCGTCAGCTGGTTTGCTTAATGGAACGGGTTTTTATCTAAAAATTAACTAAACAAGGTTGACGTAATAATATTGCAATTCCTGTTTGTTCATTCGTCACCTAAAGACTGTTAATAAAACTAGATGCGGCAAGATGGTTGTATGTGGCGAACTGAACTTTTAATGACTAATTTCTCTGCTGGGTTGCTAAAACTTGTTTCTTGTGTTTGGCAGTTCTTAATGGGGCGCCTGGATCTGCAGATTTCTTAAAGTATAGAATTCGAAGTCTTTCTGTTTGTTCGAGCTCTAAATGTACTCTACCGAACACTTGGTAGAAGGACGGCCAGTATTGATTGCAAAATAAATTTGTAAGGCTCTTGCGAGTTTACTGAGCACATTGGATTTTCTTAAGCTTTTTATTTGACCTTTTGTTCTCTTGTATCTAACTTTAAAATGGAGGAATAAAGTTTCGTCTTCGATAATCTTGTTTATATGGGTGTTCCGTTTTGCTTTTGAGGGAATTGTAGGTGGTTATCAGAATCAGCTTCTCAACATTTACAGGGCAAGAGATGAAAAATTAAGCATTCTGTAAACCCCTTTATACACTACAACTTTTCCTGGCACTTTTGGGAGATACCAAGTGGAAGAAAGTGTGCATAGCCCCTTGCCCTCGTGCATCTGATTAAATCATCATGGGACTATAGTTCAAATAGCTACAGATGTTAGACACAGGCACTTTTCGAAAAACTCCTAACGAGTATAGAGTGCTCATCCAATGAACCTCTAATTCTTTCCTATTGCAAAGTTCTTCTTATGATTGAGCTCTTGTGGTGGATGGGTTCTTTTGGACTTGTTTCGCTGTGGTGTGCATTGCGTCCGCAGCAAACCCTGCAGCTGATCTTGCGGAGTTCTCGATTGCTACTTTACCTCTGTAGAGTCTGTTCGCAATTGCCTCTTTTACGATTTCTCCAGGGTTTTCTGTTGGGTCATCTCTCTGCTTCCTGAAACTAGAACACATAACAAGAAGGTTAGGAAGAGTAGGTTATCTTGTCATGAGAAATTGTGGAGGAAGAAAAGTTGGAAGCATACTCTATATTTGGAATTGGAGCTGAGGAGGAGGAGGGATGCTTGAACAACAGTGACTTGAGCTTGGTCCAATAGTTTTAAGCAGCCGCCAGGGGATGTGGAAGGGTAGTAGTCGATAGAGAGAACAAAGTCTTGGCAGCGTCTATAATGGTGGGTGGAGGTGGTTCAGGCTGCTCCTGTGGTGATGGATGATTCTGTGGAAGGTGATCTTTTCTGTGTTTAGAATTTTCGTCCAAGGAAGGGAGGGCGTAGGAAAGCGTGGAAAGCAGTAACAGTGCAGCCAGGGCGGTGGCGGTGGCGGTGGCGGTGGCGGTGAAGCTGTCTTCGTAAGCCATCATAGTAGTATATACTATTGCTATCGTGCTGGAAATATTGGAAGAGCTAAGGTTGCAGTCAATACCTAGGATATTAACTGGGTTGCAGTGTTCGTGGTGGGCATGGGGTGGGGGACGTGGAGCCCTTTCTGGTCCTACACGTGTAAAAATATTAGTAGCAGCAAATATCAATTAATGGTTTTAATTTTCAATATGGTGCTTAACCTTAACCCACCCTGTCCTTTTGCTTTGCGTGTTCCAACTAATTACGTGATTCTCCACGCGGTCACCCGATTCAAATTCCGTCGCTTGAAGATTCCCTTTTTCCAAATTTTCTTTTATTCCAATATATATTTATAGTCGGTTTTTTTTTTTTTTTCATGAGACGTAAATCTTTTAATAATTATCAGTATATATTTAATATGACTTTTTAAGTCTTATTGTCTATTTAATAATTTTCGTATATGTATTGAGCAACTGAAATTTTAATTATAAAATAGGTGGATACTAGGCAGATATCTGCAGAAGTCTTGTATAAGACAAAAAAAATTATAATATTTTACTACATTATGTTATATGATAATATTATGTTCTGATTAACATTTATTATGCATATCCTTAATATTTATTTCTTCAAGTTATTTTATTTTCGTCTTTTAATTTGGACCAAAAAAAAATAGTGAAAATGGAACTTCATCGTAGTGCAGTGAGTGCATTAAATCGTGAAAGGTAAAAGGAAAATCCAGAATTAATATAAAAACCGCGTAAATCTTAGACAATAATGACTTTTTTCTTCCCCTTTTTTTTTTGGCACTTGACTGTTCATGAGATTAGAATTTGACTTCCAAACTTAATGAAAACGTCTTCGGTTACCACCTGCTATGATGCTATTATTTTTGTGGTAAGAGATTTGTAAGAGAAGATAGAAGACAACCAAATCAAAAATATACCGGAACTCGTTTAGCCTTCTTTTCAACCTCTTTGTGAATTGTATTGTATATATATTGCTCAAATGTTATTGAGGTGTTTTTTATTTAAGATCAAAGGGGGGGAAAACAATACTCTTTCTATTCGAAATTGAATGTCCAAATTTTCATTTTAAGTTATCCACAGATGAACATCTTATTTTCTAAATTTTTTAAGAAATTATTTTGTTAAGTGTAAAATAAAATAAATTAATACATTTTCTTAAAATTTATGTATTTCAAAATGTTACGTTCAACTATGCATTACTTGATAGAAGTGTCACATCGACAAAAGTGATCTCACATGGATATAAAAATGATTATAAAACTAATTCTCTTAGACAGCCATTGAAATTGATTTTTATTGAATATTGGAGAGATAAAGAATATTACCGATAGAAACAGCTTTCACAATAGCAAAGATGATCTCACGGTTTCAAAGATAAATTATTTGAAGTGGCAAGAGTTGTGTTAGTGGTAATAAGTGACTTAAACTGATAGCAATAACTGTAAATATAGGGTAATAAAGTGGAAACTTGACAACTCATTGTGCACTTGGTGCCAAACAAAAGAGTTGAAATAGGTAGAATAAAAAAGATAAAATAAAAAGATGGAAGGGGAAAAGAAAAAAAAAACTAATCTAAGAGGAAGAAGACAAAATTGTGATGGGAGGAAGAAGATGAAATTGTGGAGAGTTTTAGACAATTAGTTTATATGGGTAGATAAAAGAGGTAAAAGATAATTAAGATATAATAAATATATTAAAAAAATTAATCTACTTCAGACAAAACTTACAACTACATATCAAAAAGGGTTCTTTATGAAACCAAATTGTACATTGCACATTGCTTATCTCTCTCGATTTAATAATACAATAAATTAAACTCTTATGTTTTCACCAAATAAAAAAAATCATCAATTTTCTTCAAATTAATAGGAGACAACGAAAGTCTACTCTCTCTCTCTCTCACTAATTACTCTTCTTTGTTTTGGAATAAATACACTCTCCGCCCTATGATCAATTGATAAATATGAATTCCAATCAAGTAATACACACCTGTGATATCGAGGAATTAAATATAAAGAACGCCTCTAAGAAACATAATCCCATAAATATGCTTTTTGGTCAAGTATAATTGCTCAAGTTGACTTTTTTACAATAAAAATCTTGGAAATTTCTTTTGAGAAAAGTTGTCTTTATCGAATCATTTGGAATGAAAAATGCTTGAACTTTATTTTATTTTTTGATTTCTGAAACCAACGAGTACAATTTATTGTTCAATTCATGAATAAATGCTATTTTATATGATAATATAACTATTTTTAATTTTATAAAAAAATTATCTTTGTTTAAAATTATATGTTTCTATTTTTATTTTATATTGTTCAAAATTAAATATTTGGATATATTAATCTCCCATTCTTTTTAACAGTATCTGAATAAATTCGCATCGTTAGAAATTGTAATTCATCAAGACTAAAATATGCAATAAAATCAAGTCAAATTTACAACCTGCATTATATAGATCGCACATTCAAACCACACGATCATACGCTAATATAGTCTTGGAAGGAGTAATGTAAATAAATACCTTTTAATTTTATAAAATTAGATAGTGTGAGAGTCATTTTTAACTTGAGGGACAGGTAGGGATGTACTGGTTTTCTAATTTTATGATAGTACATATGTACACACAAGTTAAAACTTGTCTTCCTTCCATCCCAAATTATTATTATTATTATTTTCAATTTTCACTTTTGTGTGTCTCAAAGTGCATGTCTACTCTATCAAAATAAATATATTTAAAATTTTAAATTTCATTAATAATCTCTTCAATTAAAGACATTAACTTTATGATCTTATCATTAATTACATTAATAAGAAAAAATATTAAAATTTAAGGCATTTTTTCCCTTTGTAATTGAATTTTTATTTTAATTTATATTAAAATAAAATAGTGTATTGACATTAATTTAAATGGTCAAATTTGAATTTGTGTTGGGTAAAATCAATAAATTAAGTGAGATATAAAATTCTTCAAACTAAAGAAGTCATCTTTAATAAAAATTTAAATAGAAAATGTATTCATATTTTAAAAGTAGATATACATAAGTAAAAATATAATAAACTCTGAGGTGGAAAAGAGCAGTAATTATTTGTTTGTGTTTACAAAGTGAAAAAAAGGGATTTAATTTGATTTGGGAGTGTGTTTGGAGGGGTATTGCCGGAAGAGACAAGGCACCAGTTGTTGCGGCTCCCCGAAGACTCCTTTAGATTAAAGTGTGAGTAGAGAGAGCTGCATAACTGAAGAAGGAAGAAGGAGAAGAAGAAGAGAAAGAAGCAGATGTTGATGGCGATGCTGATGGGATCGCACCAAACGCCACAATCTCAATCTTAACTATCACTAACTGAATAACACACCACCAAACCCCAAACCAAACCAGACCAAACCATCCTAAGCGAGATCCCCATCTCTCCCTTTCTTTCTCTACCAAATATTACCACATTTTCACTAACCTTTACTTCCATCTCATCTCAGGCCTTCCGCCTTCCCAGACCTTTACTCAATTTTGCTTCAGGTATAAAATTTCATTCTGCCCACTGAACTTCTCTTTCTTTTCATTTTGCTGCACTTTATGCCCCCGATCTCGGGGTTTCTTTTTCTTCCCTTTCCCCCCCCCCCCCCCCCCCCCCCGCTTATTTTTACTTGTATTCCTTTTTTTGAAAATGGGAAAATGGCAATACTGATTTGGGATGCTGGAGTTCGGGCGTCAATCCAATTGCATATAGATATTTCACCTACATAGGTTAATACACAACAAATCTCAACTCACCACTCCCACGGTAGGTTTAATTCTATCTGAGCAAAGTTTTTTTCTTGCTGATTTGGATTTCTGGATTGTCAATCTCTGGAAAATGCTTGGATACTGTTGATTTCTCCTCCCCGCCTTTTTTTTGGGTCGAAAACCCTAAAATTGCCTTCAAAGATTTATTGTTCATAGATTTCACGTGTTGTTGAATGCATTTGATATACACTTCAGCAGGCATATCCCACTTTTCTTTTTCCTTGCCTTCTCATTTCTGATAAGTTGATTTATGCAACTGGAAATGAATGGCTCTGTGCTGGATAGTATGGTTCTTTGCTCTGGATGCTTTTCACATACACATTTTCAGCTGGCAATGCTCATATGATAATTCTTTTATATTTTCTTTAGATCAACACTGGAATGTTTTGGATCCTCAGTTTGTAAGAGTTCTGTTAATATGATCTGTGTCTTAATTGCTTGCCCATTATCGAACTTTCTTTCTAGAGACTTTCTATTAACATTTCTTGCAGATTCAGTGTTTTTGCTCTTATGTGAAAGATTCTCTCAGGCTGATGCTGCTGCTTCTTTCTATTCTCATGCGCTGACAAAATTTCTTTAGGTTTGGGTCTGTTTTTGACCCACACGCTTCTGTGAGTGTCTTTATTAGGCTGAAAGAATTTTCCTTGAGCCCATCTGACTTGAATGGTAGTTTCGCTAGTGGTTAAGTTGTCTGTCATGGTTTGCATAGGTCATTGGTCATGTCATAATTTCTCCAAAATACCACCACTTTTGTAAACTGGCCTGGATATAGGATTAAGGATAGCTATGTGTTAATAACTCCTGCCACCTGCTCATCTTTTTCATGCATCCTGTCGTGAGCACATCTTCTTTCAATAGAATTTATAGAATGGAAAAGGAAATTAGGCAAATCAGTGTGTCATTTACAAATTTACTTATTAAATGCTCTCTTCGATCTTTGTTGAAATTTGTGAAAATACATTTCCATTGGTTATCCACCTTATCATCCTGTTCCTATGACATCAATTTCCGTGATCTGTGATTGGCCTTTTCTTAAATAAATGAGGGAAAGAATCTCCTTTTGCCACATGGTACTTTAATTCTTGTCGGTCTTCTCTCTCCATATCAGTGATTATTATTAATTAGAACACGTCATACTTGGCGTGTTGCTCTTATTTTGATGTTCTTGTCATTAAGTTTTGCATCGTGAAAAATGTTTTGACTGATTGCATCTTATTCCCCTTGGAGGATATTAACTTCACTGAAGTACCGAACAGCTGCTAAATTATCGTGCTCGCTTTGTACACCCAAAATTACACCTGATGGGTTCTAGATTTCCCTCTCATCAACTTAGCAATGGTCTTTACGTATCGGGTCGGCCTGAACAGCCAAAAGAAAGGGCGCCAACAATGAGCTCAGTGGCCATGCCATACACTGGTGGTGATATCAAGAAATCTGGGGAGCTTGGAAAAATGTTTGATATTCCTGTGGATGGCTCTAAGTCGAGGAAATCTGGCCCTATAACCAATGCTCCTTCAAGAACTGGTTCTTTTGCAGGAGCTGCATCACATTCAGGCCCTATCAATGCTAATGCTGCTGCTAGGGCCAGCTATTCCACCTCTGGGCCTGTATCATCTGCAGGCTTACCTGGTTCAACATCAATGAAGAAATCAAATTCGGGACCCCTAAGTAAGCACGGGGAGCCAATAAAGAAATCATCTGGCCCTCAATCTGGTGGAGTGACACCCCTTGCTCGCCAAAACTCAGGTCCCCAACCCCCAGTTCTCCCTGCAACAGGTCTGATCACATCAGGTCCTATATCTTCTGGTCCATTGAATTCATCTGGAGCTCCACGAAAGGTCTCTGGTCCTTTGGACTCAATGGGATCTGCCAAAGTACATGTTTCCTCTGTTGCTAACAACCCAGCTGTGACTACTTTAAGTCAGGATGATGATTATTCCTTCAAAAGGAACTTCCCAAAGCCTATCCTGTGGGCCATGATTTTGTTGTTTGTGATGGGCTTCATTGCCGGCGGATTTATCCTTGGAGCTGTACACAATGCTATCCTACTCATAGTTGTCGTTGTATTGTTTTGCATCGTTGCAGCACTGTTCATGTGGAATTCATGTTGGGGAAAAAGAGCTATAGTTGGTTTTATTGCCCGCTATCCAGATGCTGAACTAAGAACTGCAAAAAATGGACAATATGTCAAGGTTTCTGGGGTAAGTAATATGTTTGTGATGCCAATACATTTTGTGATTGTTATCTTAAATAATTTTCCTGTTATTATAATGAAACTGGGTGCTTTGGATATGTGAACACTCCCAAGAGGTCATACTTTTTCTTGTGGCATCGCTTTCAACCTGACAAATCCACAGTGATCAATTATTTTTTCAATCACATGGCGAAATAGTTGGTGGTAGTTAATTTTTCTGTACCTATATATACAGTTATCTGTTGTGCATCTCCAAGAATTTAACCGGGTCCTTGACATGTAGCACTAGTGTACAAATGCTTACTCAATCCACTGGACTTGCTATTTTCTTCTGCCTTGCCATCCACTGGGGAAAAGCTCTGTAGACATCTATCAGTTAGTTTACCGTTGTGCCAGTCCTTGTGTAGTGGTATCTGCAACATTTGTTTATTACTACTAATGAAATGGGAGTTCAGCCTAGTGGTGCAACTAATCTATGTTTGCATCACATTACAACAATAAACAGCTGCATTCATAGGCTGATATTGTACTCATCCCTGCTATATTTGAACCTGTTTTAAAGATGCATTTGATTCTAAATGGACATCCAACTTGTTGCATGATAATGGTAAAAAAAAATGTTAATATATCTGTCTTTAAGTCTAATACATAATTAAATAAATCATGTCCATGTTCATTCACATGATTTGCTCTCAAGAATTTGGTGTAAAATGCTATAGGACCTTCGTTTTGGATCAAAACTTAGGCCCACTTCTTTTTGTTAAATATAGTTCCCTTGTGAATATTTTGGTTGGCTTTACTTTCCTAACTCTTTTCTTGGGCTTTATTATTATCAGTCTCACTTCTTTTGTAATTAGCCTTTTAAGTAATGGAACGGGTGGGTCCTATCAACAACCACTTATTCTTTACTGGTAGCACCTATTTCTTCCACCGTTGCTGGTCTTGAATTGCGGTGCCATACAAGCTTGGAATATGTCAATAGTAACTTTTAGTTCTTGATGGTTCTACTTGTGAAGGTGGTGACTTGTGGAAATGTACCCCTCGAATCGTCCTTCCAAAAGGTACCGAGATGTGTATATACGTCAACAAGTTTATATGAATATCGAGGTTGGGATTCAAAAGCTGCAAATCCTACTCATCGCCGTTTTACATGGGGCCTTCGATCATCAGAAGTGAGCCTTTTACTTTTATTTATTTTCTAACTTTTTAGTCTCTAGTATCTAAAATAGACAAACGGTTGCATTGTCTGACCACCATTTTAAAATTTTTTTTTTAACCTTCCTCATTGAATCTTAACCACCCAACCCAACCATGGTCTTTTTCCCTTCTCCATTCTTTTGGAAGACTAGTTGATGTTTTTAAAATTATGAGACTTAAGCTACTAAGTTGACTTTGTAAAATGTGAAATGTTATTAATATGACAGCTTTAGATTTAGTCATCCCAAAAGATCTTGCTATAGTCTAGTTTCTTGATCTCATCCTGAATCACTTCAGATGTTCTTATTGATAGGCTTCATCAGTTAAATGAGGTTGATCAGAACTTCTCTGCTTTTCTATTTTCTTGCAGAGGCATGTGGTAGACTTCTACATATCTGATTTCCAGTCTGGACTGAGAGCACTAGTGAAAACTGGTTATGGTGCGAGGGTGACTCCTTATGTGGAGGAATCTGCTGTTGTTGAAGTTGATCCTTTGAATAAGGACTTATCTCTGGAATTTATCAGATGGTTGGGAGAGCGGAACCTATCAAGCGATGATCGGCAAATGCGATTGGAAGAAGGGTAAGTATCCCATCTATTATCGATCACAAATACCATGAAAGCTGCTTGTAAATGCTGCTTTTGCATACCTTGACCAGAATCTAGTATATGAAGGTGAACTGGTTGTCAGTGTTATCTTTAAGAAGGATTAGTGTGGTAATTGTATTTTGATTTTGAATATTGACATATATGTATATTATTGGAGTGGAATGATTGATGTGTGTCTGAGAAGCCACGTGTTCTGTGTTGGTAGGTATATTAAAGAGGGGAGTACGGTGAGCGTGATGGGGGTCGTACAAAGAAATGAGAATGTGTTGATGATAGTTCCTCCTCAGGAGCCGTTCACTACAGGATGCCAGTGGATGAAATGCATCTTTCCAGCGAGCTTGGAGGGGATTGTTTTGAGCTGTGAAGATGCATCAAAGGTAGATGTGATCCCAGTATGATAGCATCTGCATGTGGTGGAGGAAGAGGAGGGAAACTGGTTTTTGGGTATAAATTGTTTCTAGAGTGAAATGTCTGTTCTCTTGCAATATAGATGATAGTGAGTGTAGGCGTGTTGTGGTTGACAACAAAGAAAATATAGTGGTGTTTTGGGATGTAGTTTTTTTGTATAGTTATTGAGGAGTTTGAATTTTATTATTGATTTTGTTGTTACAGCATGATGAAAGTCTTTTTTTTTCTTTTGTAAGAGGAACTGTTTTCCATGGTAGCAGATCAGAATCGGGGACTTTCATGTGTCTGTCTTGTGTGTGTTTTTTGATTATCTTCTCAGAAGAGCTTCAGAAACAACCTGAGGTCTTGGCACACTGTTGAATATATCATTATTGAGATCGGTACCTTGTACTCCTTTTTTTTTATATTCTTTTTCTGGTCAATCGACCAAAACAGAGACCCACAGTGCTTTGATGTATTTTGTTTATCCTGTTGGGGGTCAGTCCAAAACGATTGTACAGTACTTTTTGTTCGTGAACTTAGGTGATGTCTGCCCTGAAATTGTTTTGTTTAGTGTATTGGGTTTACTGTAAAATTAGCACTGGATTCAGTAATTTCTGTCTAAAAGATTAGTACTTTACATGCTGCAATTTTAAAATTCTTGAATGAACACCAAAAGAAAAGATATGTTTCATAAATATTGTTGTGTGTATAGTTTATTATTGATTTTTTTTTTTAATTAAAAGCACAACGGAAGATAAAATAAAATGGCCATCTATATATATGGTATCTCATTCATGTTTAATTAATACAAAAATAGCTTAAAAAAAATGGCCATCTATTAAAATAGGAAAGAGTAGGACTAGTCTCTTAATTATCTTATGCCCACAACTATATCTTTGTGTGAAATGAAAGGAAACTGAATTATGATGCCCTCCTGATTACTCCATCGCTAGACACAGATGACAATACCATTTTCTACCGACAACAAGAAAAGGCTTGAGAAAATTAATTATTAATAAAATTTAAAATTACTGAACGGAATTAAGGAACGAAAGAACTGAAATAAATATAATAAATAAATGATTAAAGAACGGTGCTTTGCTCCCAGGATGAGAGCGTCCCCGGACTCAGAAGCGGGGAGAAAGGCCAACCCAATATTGCCGATGGAGAGAAGCTTAACCCAAGCGGACTCAGCGCTCCGCAGGTATCGTAGTACCTGTGCCCGTGGGATCTTCTTTCAACCACCTCGGTAAAGGAGGAAGAGGAGGCCGCTGCAACTGCTTTCTTATTAGTAGGAGAAGTCATATTTTTGGACAGTAACAAATCACCGGCAGCAATATTATTATTCTTGTGACGACTTTGCTGCTGGCTCGGAGGTGGCACTGGCACCACCCTTGCAATATTATTATTAATAGCGAGATCTAGTGCTGGAGGAGCCTTTTCTTCGAGACGGCGCGGAGGCAGCTGCTGCAGGAACTCGGGAGCCGCAGTGAGTCTTTGGACAACCTCCTTGAACTTGGCGGGATCCACCTTGTACACCCTGGGCTTCGTTGGCGGGAGAGGTGCAATTGGTTTCTTCATGATTTTTTTTCCTGGAAGCTTTCTAACTGCATGGAGCTGTGCCTGCTCGCCAGCCATAATTGAGGATCTCTTCTGATCTTGATCTTCTGCATTTGCATTTGCATGCACAACAAAATCCTGACTCGATGATGAGTAATAATTAGTATTATTGTTACCATACGAAACATGATATGATGAATTAATTGAGTCCATTAGTTGATTCTTTATTAAATAATAATAATAAAAAAACAATGCAACAATATATGAAGAAAATTAACTAAGAAGCAGTAGCGCTATATATTAGTAATGGAGGCAGTAGTGCAATATTTGTATTTGCAGGTGTGTATATATAGACGTTAGAAACTTTCCAGAAATTCAATAATTTGGTTTTGTCTCTTGTGTCGGCTAAGTTACAGCAAAACAGGAGGATACAGTCCAAGTGATCAAATTTGACCACCATATATATAATATTTATTTATTTATACATTAATTAATTTCAAAACTTAAAGGACTCCCTCTCCCTCCTTCCAATAATTCTCATCATCGTTGAATTTATAAATTGACAAAATTTTGTGAGATCTAAGTCAGAAACAGATAATTAAATTAAAATATATAAGTTAATCCTTAATTTAATCGATTTCGGTTATGCATATGTATGCTTGCTATGTAGCTAGCTCTGTAGCCTATATATATATATATATAACACTGCAGATTTAGCTGAATGCATATGTCTGCATTCCTTCCATCATGTATAACTAGATCACAGGACTTATGAGCAAGTATTTATTTTTATTTGGACTCAAATTATACGTCTCTAATTCTATTTTAATCGATTTGGAATTGATTGCTGGTATAATATTTCAAGTATAAGGAAAAATACTCTTTAATTTTTTATCAGATTAAAATGAGACATTTAATTTATTCGGATATAAAGATCTTATAAAATAATTTGTGATGTAAAACATGGGGAGGGCTGCTGTTTTCAAAAGAGTACCACACCATATTGTAGCTAGCAGTTAAACAACCCTCATTGGTGTTTCTTTGGGTTATAAGAGGAGAGCGATCGAGGAGGGTCGAATTCGTCGAAGTCTACAGCTTTTTTTTCAACTCTTCCGATGAAAACGACAGCACCTGAGAAGAAAAATTAAAGATTTCTGAGAAGAAGAGATTATAGCAGCCGCCTTGATGTCATCTCGTCTGCCCGCCCAGCTTGGTCGTCGTCCTATCTATGTGCCTTTGTGACTATAACGTCTCTCCATATCTCTCTCCTCCAATACCTTAATTAATTTGTCAAACGTAATTTAATTCCATGGAAGCCGCGGCAGCTACATAGATCGAGAGAGATATATGAACTTCAAAATCCTTCAAAGACAATATTTTAATAGGAGGAATGTTGAACCTGTAAACAAATAGTTTTTAAGTTTTAACCTTTGCAACGTTTTATTGGATGGAATTAGTCAATTAAGACCTATTTAAGTCTCTCTGTGATCTTTTCACGAGATGTGATTTATCCAAAACATATTTTTAAATAGCGATGTGGACTTTCACGTTGATCCAATATATGAAAATCATGTATATTTGCCTCCTTTAATCTTTTATCAACTAGTGTTACAAGACATGATTCATCCCAAGCTTATTCTTGGATAGTGACATGAGCTTTCACATTAATCCAATTAATATGAAGATCAAAAGGTCCAATTACATATTTGAATTAACCTAATTAACTGTTCATTGTGTAAGTTATTCTCAGTGTCAAGCCTTTTTTTTTCTGGAAAAAAAGATCAATATTATATTAAACAAATTAATGAAATTACATGGAGGTGGAACCATGTCTATAATCAAAAGATGACTTAGCTGATAAAGTAGCTCTAACTAAAGTATGATACAAACATATATCGAATAGAGATAACTCAAAAGTTTCATCAGACAAATTAGCATTTCCCCAAAACCATAAATAGTAGCAAGCAATATGAAATAGGATTATAGGATAAGGAAGTTGAACACCGTATATTTTCCATGAATTGACTTCAAACTTATTACCTTTTGCTTACAAGCCAATACATGAGACTAAACCTTAATTATTAATTAACTAACAAGCTTCAAAATTCTGAATGTGCATGCATCTGTAATTTTGTAATCTTTATAATCAAAGGGTCAAGTTTTTTAATTCCTTATTGACGGTCAGAATGGCCCAACCCAAGTAAATTCAAATATCGATCAAAATATAGAGAATCCGAATTAACATTGAAGAGGAAGTGATCAGCAACCTCATGAACCACCGACGTCCTAGGTTATTGACCTTCCATTAGTTGAGGAAAGGTTTCACTGGACCGTGAGCTCCGACCTTTCCTTGTTAATCTTCCATGCTACGATTAAATGTTTACAATACCTGATATACATGATAAGATTTAAATCACTTCTTGCGATGTCTAGAAAGCTCATTGCGACCTTCGAAGCTCACTGGAAAGTCGTAAAGATGGTTTATAAGTCAATAGTGAGCCCGTAGCTCATGTATTAGAGACATGCATATTTTCAAGGAGCAATCGGCCGGACATGATCTCACAATTATCCTTAATGTCTATTTTCACATAATTGAGATTCATTTCAACCATGTAACTTCACCTAAATGGTAACTTATTATTCGATATACAATATCGGATCACACATGAATGATACAAATTGAATTTACCCAATTTACTCTCATTAAATACTGATTTAGACATCAGAGTTATTCTCAGGACGACAACCTATCTTGATAATCTAATTTTTCTTTTAGGTTGGGATTACAGGTGCCATCACAATTAGTTGTGATTTCTGGAAATCGTTTTTTAGCACCATCCCTCATCATATTCATATCATGTATATATATGTTGTCGTTGGATGGGATAACGATATTTACACTTGATTTGATTCTGATGTCTACAATTTTTTTTTTTTTTTAATCCCAAAATTAAGGATTTGAAGAAATAATGAAACTCTTGGATCCCCCATTAACAAATAATCATTCTTTTTATTTTTATTTTTCTAAACTAAATTATTAAGATATGCGCTAATAAAAATTACCGGTCAAATTGGCTCATTCAAACTTTCAAAACTGCCTTCCATCCTAATCCTCTATTTGACCATTTGCGGGTGGTCCGCAGTTTCGATTCTCTACACTAACCGCAAAATGGCTTTTGAGTACCCCAATCGAGCCAACTTTATTTTAACAGTAATAAAATTTTTTATTTAAATCTCATTTATGATGGAAACATCAAAGTCATAGGTTCGTTCGACTTGTAAAAAGTAAACTTTCTAGTGATTTCACAGGACCAATTGTTGTACCTTAATCAACCCAAATTGTGATCTAAAAGAAAATCATTTAAATGAAGAACAATTCTTTGAATAAATTTTTTTTTTTTTTTAAAAAAAAATCCTTGTTTATTTTAAAAAAAACGTTACATACATTCAATAAACTAATATTAATATTAAAAAAAAATCAAAGAAGGAAAAATTGGATTTTATTAAGATCGACTTTACAGTTTGTTGGGCCTATAACCCTTTATTTTTTTAACCAACTCAATTTTTGAGGCCCGAATCTCGCAACTCTTCGTTAGTAGTACTTTCTTATTTGTCCCTTTTGAATTTTGTATTAAGGCAGGAATCCTACTGTGTGTTACGTACTATATAGAAATTGTGTGTTACGGGTCAAAACGATGTCATTTTGATTAGGTTGTCAACACTGTTCATGTCAAAACGACGTCGTTTTGACCCGTAGCACACAAATTCTGTGTGCTACGTAGCAAATAGCAGCATTTCTGTATATTAAGGATTCAAATGAGTAGTAAGCCGATTGGATTGTGAGTCATTCTATTTCATTTAATAAATTTCCATTTCTCTTAGTTCTCCTAATTTATTAAATTTCTTGCAACCTTCCACCACATCTTCCAACACATAGAGTGGTTTTTATTTTTTTTTTAAAGAGAATAATAAGGCGAAAAAATTATTAGCTATTGAAAGTTGAGTTGGAGGAAATTTTCTTTTCTTTTTTAAAGTGGACAAATAATATGAGACACAATGAGTAGAATTTTGAACCATTTCATACACTTTACAAGCTTTGCGTTCATCTATCTAACAAATTTAAAAACAAACCAAACCTCATCAATACCATAATAAAAGGGCATTACTCCCAAAATAAATGCCAACATCAAATCCATTCCCCTTTATATATACTGCACCACCACCACCACCAAGCCCATATTGTTATTATTAATAGTAAGTATAAATATGTCATAATTATAAAAGTTTGAAGAAGAAGAAAATAAAAGAAAAACTTAATGAGTTTTGACTTTTCCCTTTCATTTTCTGGATTTTCAACAGTCGAAATTTGAGCATTATAAAATGGGACAAAGGAGCTCGAATTCTTATTAATTTGACTCCTTTATAATTTATGGTTCCCAATTATTCAACCACGTTACCATATTATATAACTACGAAAATCGGCACTGCTGTCGACTGAGTCTCTCAAACTACCACATAGTATTGGTATATATAAACTATTACTATTTAGAAGAAAAGAAAAAAATCTTACTAATAACTATCAAATCAAAGCAATCATTTTTTTTTTTTTTTAAAAACATAACATAATACTTTACCATCATAACTAAAATATGCTAATCTTGCTCATGCAATTACACTTATGGGTACGCGTGTCTTCTTCTTCTTTGTCTATAAATATATCCGTTTTAATTTTGGTACTATTACTTAATTTAATCGATTAATTTTCTTGCAAGTTATTCTTAATTAATTAAAAGCCATTAATCTCACATTCATATTACATACTATCTCCGTCCGAAATTGAATGCTTACATTTACATTTTGACTTGTTCGAAAATGAATGTCTCATGTTTTAAATTAGTTAAATTTTTTTTAAAAAATTGATATTAATAAATATAAAATGAATTAAATTAACTCATCGTTTTAAAATTTTCATTTCCAAAGGAGCATATTAGAAAGATACCAAGAAGTATCCGCCCGTATAGCCTCTCGATCCCCTCCATAAATTATTAAAGTCCCTTTCTTTTCTAATTTTTATACTCTTAAATTCGCCATCAGTAGTCCAGAGACACACTGAACTCTTCAGTATTAATATCTTATATATATATATATATATATATATATATTTATAAAAGGAAACAAGGTGGACAAGTTTTAGTTGCTTCAGAGGGAGGTTATTTTTATCATTTCACTTTAAGCTTTCTTTACTAAATTTTTAAAGAAAAGAGAGTGTCTTTCACCTTTTAGGTATTTTGCCAAATTTATCCTCAATTCCTCTGCTCTTTTGTTTAGTTTTCCCTTCACAAGCTCCTTCTCAATTTTTTTTTTTTTTTCATTCTCTGCAAAAGCTACTTCACGAGCATATATTCAAATATGAAAACAGCCTTTTCTTCTCACTTGCTTCTCCGTCTTCTTCTTACCCGTAACTTCCCCTACAGTAACTACAACTAGGGCGTAAACGAGTCAAGGTGAGCCAGAATCTACTAGTCAAGCTTGGCTCGTTTATATTCTTTCAAACTCTGACTCTCAAGATCCTAAATAGCTAATCTCAAGCTCAACTCTTTTAGTATAAGGAAGACTCATGAGCTTGAGCTTGGGTTCCTTTAACCTTAAAAAAAACTAATAAAATTAAATTTTATAATAATAATATTTAAGATCAAATTCACTTACACTACATATTCAAATCTAAATCTTATTAATAAGTCTTGGAAGTTTGAATAAAAAGAAAAATTTAACACTAGAATTACTTAAATCACAAGTCATGTCAAGACAAAATGATCAAATTTGCATCGGAAGTTTCTCCTAAATTGATGAAATATAATTCATGTAATTCAATCTTGTGATTCAATTGAGTGTTTAAAATGATAAAATCTCAACCTTATCATAACAAACAAGACAATTTAACATATTAACAATATAAATATAAATATATATATATATATATATATATATATATATATATATCACACAAATAAAACAAGAATTTTCTTATATATTGGATGTAAATTTTGAAATTAAAAATGGAATTATAAAGTAATTGATTGGTCCCAGTGTAAAGTAAGTAAGAGAAATATCAAATAACTAAATTCCCACATTATATTTCATGTCCACACATGAACTTCTAATTCTTAACTTGAAAGTAACTTGTTGAAACAATAAACTAAAGCATCCAATTTACAGCAGTAAGATCAAATTATATGCATAAATAAACAATAAATTATATAATAAATAGGCAATATCATATTTATAATATATAAAAATGATTATATATATCAAAAGCTCTTTTAAATTCACGAGTCTAAATAAACGAATGCATATGGGTTTGACTCATTTAGTTAGAGAGCTGAACTTGGGCACTGCATTTGCTCTTTTAAGATGAATCGAATTTGAGTTTTCATCGAGCATAACTCAGACGGTTGGCGAATGGTAGCTATTGCGTTTGGTTCTCTCAAGGATGCAACTGCTAGGAAGTTCATCGAGGATAACTCGAACTGTTGGCGAATGGTAGCTATTGCGTTTGGTTCTCTCAATGATGCAACTGCTAGGAAGTTCGATTTGGAAGCATAGAGTTTCCTATCTCGAGTACCTACAAGGAGCTTGTATCTTGCTCAAATTATGAAAACTACCAATTAAAAGATTAGAAGTTTGCCTTGGGCTGAAAAAAAAGGTGGACATGCCATTTATCTTTAACAAATTTGCTTAAACCATCTTTTTTTTCCCTTCGAATATTTTGGTCTCATTATATGCTGAAAGGGTTCTAGCACAAAACTATGAAAAGGGAAACCTTGACTAAGAAACTGAAGTCTGTTATTATTGTTAGGGAGTAAAATTCATGACATCGAAAGAGTAGTGTTTACATGTAATTTTTTTTTTTTTAAGAAGGGTATGTGTTTTTATGTCATTGGGATAAATATCGATGTGCATAAGAGACTATGGATTAGTTGATTCTTTGCGCATGATTCATATTGATGTGAATTTCTGGATTCATGCATATTTTCTTTGTTATCTTCATCTTTTTTCCATATTATTTTTCTTTTTTTTTTTTTTTTGCAGGACATGTTTTTCAATCTTTTCAACAAAAGAGTTGGGAGTGTTTGGCCTTTTGATTTTGAACTTACATGTTTGACTGTCTTGATTTAGTTTTAGTTAGGACTAAATTTTGTTTAGCAAGTATCATATATTTTTCTTGTTCTAAACTTCTAAGATTTCTTTTTAAATCTATTTGTACAATCTATAGTTTACAAAGAATGTAAAGTTTTCCCCTCATGTATGTTAATGAGTATGATTTTTCTTATTATCATATTTCCTATCATTTCTTTTAGGTTTGCGAGAATGAAATGTTGATATCAAAGAATGTGGAAATTTAATATTATATACTTGCATTCTTTGAATGTTCATATTTTATTATGAGTTTGATTGTTTCTGTTGTGAAAAAGAACCTTTGTAACTATGTTTTTTTTTTTTGGCATACGTTATTTGTTGCAATTGGTATAGGATGTTGTTGTTTCATTTAATCCTTTGATAAATTCCAGAAAGTGATTCATTCAAAAAATTTTACTTATCTATTATTGAAATGACTCATAACTTAGAATTTTATTCTTTATCCTCAATTATATATAAAATATATGTTTGCCCCTAGGGTTTATTTTATCCTTTTAAGGTTTAGTTTTATCCTCTTAGGATTTAGTTTACCATTAGTTGACTAACTACTGTACTCATTAGTGTACACGATAAGTACACATTATCATTCCTCTATATATATATATATATATATATATATATAAAAGTTACAATGAGCCTTATAAAGATATCTTGAATGACCGTAAACAGAACTTTCATTTTCACCTCATAATTCTGGCATCCATCTCATCTCTGTCTACATATATATTCGTGGCTTCTGCTTTCTCATCCATGTGTATCTCACCTTTCTAATTTATACACAGAACCATTAATATTATTATTATTGCTCGGTGCCTTTATAGTGGTTTTTCTTCTGAGTGGATGATATATATCAGTGCGCAACATCAAATTCAAGACGATGACCACCACCACCAAAGCCACTTCTAGTGCCAGAAAAGAAAGTAAATTGAGTAAGTGTATCAAAGCGCCCCTCAGAATTCTGACGGGATTCCGGGATTTGTACGTGCGAGGGTTGTCTGATTGTGCTGGAAAGGTGAGTGACGGGGGTTACGGAAGCGTTGTGGGATACCCGGCGCCAGGGCCCTATCTGACGACTTTGCCCAGGAGCATGAGCAGCACCGCCAGCTCTCGTTCCTTAGAATCCTCCGATGAAGATTTCAGAGATCTTATTAGGGCTGCTTCCACTAGAAGTCTTCAAGAGATGAAGATCAAGATGGATCAGACGTCGTCCCCGTCCCCTAATAATAATAATAATGTTGTTCCCCGGAGTCAGAGCTTGGCAATTGGAAGAATAGATGAAGAGGCTCCCTGTGAGTTCGGTGAAGACGTTAAATTGAAAACGGATCATTGGTATCCCAGAAGCAGAAGCTATGCCGCCGCCACTACCGTCGTGAAAAGAAGGCCGGTTTCCTAATTAAAATATTATTATTATGCCCACCCACTATATCTATATTTCCTTCCTCCAGGTCATGATCATTCTCTGAGTCCATTTTCTCTGTTCAATATTTCTGGCCTCTTTATAATTTGCTTGTAATAATCCGGAGTCCAACTGTGCTTCGTGTGTGTGTATGTGTATCTCTGCTCGTAAAAGATGATGAGTTGCACCATTCTTGAAACAAAAGCCTGCAGTTGTTTTGTTGAGTTTTACTATATAATATTAATTAATAAATTTCAAATGGGAATTGAAATGGTCTGTCTTCTTTCTATATTTAATTACTTGTTCATAGAATCCTTTGAAATCATCTAAACTTATAAGAACAGCAAAACATTTCGTATACTTTTATATATTTAT